>CAFUXE010000362.1:180777-192540 GCA_903364295.1 Serranus cabrilla
TTTGTCTTTCTGTTTGGAGTTTGTTTGTACGAGGTTTCCTTATTTTCAGGTAAAAACACCTAAAACAAACGAGCTAACGAGGTAAAATCCCTGTTTCTGTCAGTGGACTCTGGTGTTTTATAAATGATGATGATTTGTTTTTAGGTGTGTATAAGTTGTTGAGTTCACGTTGTTTCTGTCGTGAGGAGAACTCGTGTCCGACAGCCTTTTCTGACGGGAACTGAAGTCTTTATCTGCGCTTTCTTCAAAGTCACCAGACTCCATTGAGAAAAATAGCAATTTTACTCACAGGACGCAGGAGTTTCTGTCCGTCTGCTGCCTGGATCTGTTAGTTTGTTTGTGTTATTGTGTTTTAAAGGGTCAGTTCAGGTTCCCCAAAGTCACACAATAACACAGACAAACTAACAGATCGAGGCAGCAGTAGACCAGAAGCTCCTCTTTTCAACAGGGTAAAATGACTGTTTTTGTCGATGGAGTCTGGTGTTTTCTAAATAAAGATGATGTTGAAGCTTTCGTCTCCTCTGTCCTGCAGACGGCCACCGACAGCTCGTCCAACTCGTCCCAGAAGAGAGAGCCGGCCATGCACACGCTGGCGCCGCACAACTTCTGCGAGGCTCGCCGGCACCACTGCATCCTGGGACATTTCTACGAGCAGCACCGGCCCTCGGACCACTACTTCCTGGACCAGGTGAGAGGACGCGTTTCATACACTGTGTGTCTCTGAGGAGCAGAGTTTCATGTTTTTAACAGGATCTGATTAGTTTTATTTTTTGGTTTGTTTTAAATGTGGATCCGCCGCTTTACCCACAATGCCGAGCTGTGCTCCTGCTGACCTCCTGTCTTTGTCTGCAGGCGGTGCACATGTTCCCTCGTCACGTCAGCTTCCAGGTGGAGGAGGAGGAGATCGTACGCATCAACCCCCGCGAGCGCACCTGGCTCACCGGCTACGGGGACTACCGGCACGACAAGCTGGCGCCGCCCGACAGCCTGGACGCCTACGTGCACTTCACCAAGAGCGAGCCGCCCAAACACGACTACACCTACCCGTACCCGCTGGGCTGCGACGTGCAGCGCGGCTGCGACGGCAAGCCGGGCTGCCTGGAGCTGGGCGGCGGGCGGCGTGCGGTGGTGACGGTGCAGCCGCGGGCGCTGCAGCCCAAAGGCAAGCGGCGGAAGGAGGACGGCGAGCGCTCGCGCTGCGTTTACTGTCAGGACATGTTCAACCACGAGGACAACGGGCGCGGCCGCTGCCAGGAGGCGCCCGACCCCATCCAGACCTGCATCCGGCGGGTCAGCTTCATGTGGTGCGCCGACAGCCTGCTGTACCACTGCATGTCCGACCCCGAGGGCGACTTCTCCGACCCGTGCTCCTGCGACACCAGCGACGAGCGCTTCTGCCTGCGCTGGACGGCGCTGGTGGGGCTGTCGCTGCTGGCGCCCTGCATGTGCTGCTACGCGCCCCTCAGGGCGTGCTACCGCTGCGGCGTGGCGTGCCGCTGCTGCGGCGGGAAACACAAAGCGGTGGGCTGAGGCGCCGCAGACGGCGAGGACTCGAGGGAAACGGAGGCCGCTGTGATTTTGTCGTTATCGTCGTTCGTCTCGAGGAGAAAAACTTTTGTCTCAACAGGTGGAAGAAAAGATTCCTGTCGGTTTGTTTTTCCGTCTTTGTGACACGTTGGGACCAAACGGCTCCGACAGAGATTTAATTTAAGAATATTAAATACAGGAACTTTATATTTTTACACTCATGTGTTTTAAAGGCTTGAATATGTCGTTTCTTCAGCGTCTGTGACGTCAGAATGAATGTCAGCTGCAGCGAGGCGTTCAGGGTCAGAGGGTCCAATCAGAAGCAGCCGTTCACTTTTCTTTCCATCAGTCTCATGAGCTGGAGTCGGGACGGGGTCGGCCGCGCTCTCCAACCCCAACGAGCCGCTTCAGGGAGTTTTTTTTACGTTTTCCTCTCTGTGTCCTCGTGTTTCACTGCAATATATGAAATCTATATAAATCTATACGTCCTGCAGCTCTGTGGAATCAGCACAATCATGGTGTGTGTGGGAGAGTGGGAAAAATATATTTTGTGCAGAATAACACAGTTATAATGACATATATCATAAAAGTTGAAAAATTATTGTTTAAAAAATGGAATAAAAGGAATTTATATATAAAAACTTCCAAGTGTCCTCCACATATCGTCCATATGTTCAGTGTCGTCCTGTCCTCTCCTCTGGGCTCTGTGTAAACAGCCTCTCCTGTCCTCTCCTCTGGGCTCTGTGTAAACTTCACAGAGTCTCTGAGGAGCAGAATTTAATGTTTCTAACAGGATCTGGTTTGATTTTAAAGGACACATGAAGAAGAAAGAGACTCTGACACTAACAGACACATTTAACGTTCCTGAAGGAACTTTTTAGAACTGATGATACGTTCAAGGACCGTGGGAAAGTTCAAACTCTGATGATAATGCCTGTTTTTACGGTGGATTTTTGGCAACTATTTTTCCTGCAGCCTGGTAAAAACCTCCTCCTGCTTCCCGTCCTCGTGCTAAGCTAAGCTAACGCTGTCCTGACTCCAGCTCTGCATCAACGAGTCGTTCTGCAGCTGTGGCTGTAAAACTGGTCTCAGAGCTGCTCACTGTACAGATAAACCAGTGAGACCACAGCTCCCAGTCACCAATAATTAAGATGATTATCTGCAAAAAGATAAAAACTGCAAAACTGTGCCTCAGATTTAAACCTGAATAAGAAACGTGTTGCTGTATCGTCCTTTGATTAGATGAACAAAAACACCAGTAAGAGTGAAGCTGTGACGGATACTAAAGCTCCCAGAGTGTGTGTGTGTGTGTGTGTCTGTGTGTGTGTGTGTGTCTGAGACAATCAAGGTTTGAGAAGGAATGACCTGATGATTCTGGGAGTTGAAGATGCTACAAACGTGATTATAAATCAATAAATGTATCATATTTATGGAGTTCTGGTGTCGATGGAACCAGACAGAGTTTTTCATCCAGCAGGTGAAACAAAAACAGGATCACTTGGATTCAACTGGGAAAACTGTTCTTTCATTCATCTTCTGTCATTTTTTTCTTTTTATGCTATTTTTTACGTCTTATTTTTTGTCATTTTGTGTCTTTTTTTGTTAATATTACGTCTTTTTGGTATTTTAAGTGATTTTTTTGTCATTTTTTGTCATTTTACATCTTATTTTCGTCATTTTGCTTCTTTTTTTGGTCATTTATCATCTCTTGGGGTATTTTCTTTTTTTTTTTACATCTTTTTCTGTTAATTTTACGTTTCAACTTCCAAAGAAGACACTGCTTTTTTTAGGAGAAATCTTTAAAATACACCCCGCAATTTTTTCTTAACCAAAACCTCAAAATTGTGTCTTTAATTTGTTATTTTTTCTTTGAGCACAGATGGACAAAACCTCCTGTGAACTCTGCTTATCTCTTCGTAATAAAAATGTATTTATGACCACATGGGGGCGCTGCTGTTTGGTTACCATGGAGACCAGGTGGCGGTCAGTGAGACACAGCAGCCGCGGCGTCTATAAATCACTTTTTTATTGAAATCAGCGGTCGGCAGTTATGCTATAAACAAAACATAAAAATACAACCAAAATAACTTCCTGCAGGAATAACTGGACTTGGCACTGATGTTCAAAAGGAAATTATACATTTATATTTATTCATATATGTGAGCCGAGTGCCTCCAATATACACAGACGGAAAACCACAAATACCAGCTTTTACGTGGCCTCCACTTCCTGAAACCAGATCCTTCTTATTATTATTACAGATTATATTTCAGAAACACTAAAAAATCACCTGCTCCTCAGCACGGGAGGAGGAGGAGGAGAGAGGGAGGAGGAGAGAGGGAGGAGGAGAGGAAGGAGAAGAGAGGGAGGAGGAGAGAGGAGAGGAAACAAGGGAGGAGAGGGAGGAGAGAGGAGGAGAGGAAACAAGGGAGGAGAGGAGGAGCTCCTCCTTCTCCTCTCCTCAGGATATGTTTGGTTGTGCCTCTAACATCTGACCCAGGAGCAGCCAAACCATTTGTTCACCTCACTTTAAATGACAGTCTGACTGACCCTGGATCAGCTGATTCAGACCTGTAACCGTGTGAGAGCGCGCGGAGCATTAATGGCACGAGAGGAATGACGAGCTTTGACCCGGACAGTTTCTTTAACCACGTCAATAAAGAATGAAGAATAAAATGATTTATTCTTAGTAACAAGAAGAAAAAAGGACTCTAAACCAGAGGAAAATATGTCGGATTTGAAAACATTTTTAGCTCACAAAATATAGTTTAATTTGTTGGATTGCAACTTATTATTCTTTTAATGATTCATCCTGTAAAATATTTCCTGAATGAATCTAATTGTTTGGTGAAGCACACGGTGAATGACGTGATGCTTCGTTATCGTGAGGAATGTGAACCGCTCTCTGAAACAGCTGATCTGTTGGTGGTGAAGGACACAGACGACATAAAGCAGAAAATAAAAGTCTGTTCAACTTCTCACGTCTTCATATTTAAACCTAAAGCCACGAGGAAGAATAACTCAAACACAGAGAGGAGCTCTGACCTCTGACCTCTGCCTGGTTTGTTTTGGAAAAGGAACTCAAATGCATTGATAACAATATAAAACAATAACAATAATAACAACAATAATAATGATGATGATCCTCTTCATCAGGAGCTCATTCTGACCTCGTGTTAAAGGCACAACTGTCACACGAGCTGCTCGGAAAAATAACATCTACTTCATCAAAGCAAACAGTTTGACTTCATCTTTAAAGGAATAGTTCAACATTTTGTAGCCAGTTAGCTTAGCATAACGACAGGAAACAGGAAAACTAATATCATGATGTGTCGAGGGAACAAATCCAGCTGAAGCTCAGCAGCTCCCAGGGTTCATTATTACAGGATTTCTCACATCCTGACTGAAGTATTTACATTTTTACAGCTGATTGTTTATTAATGCTTCATTAATGCACAGACCAGCAGGCAACTTCTGCAGCTGCTAAAACTTTATTAAACTGTTGAGAGTTGAATCCGTTTTGTCTCTCACTGTAAACGTTTATAGACTTCCTTCTCAGGGTTTCAAACACTTCTTGTAGATTCAATTTTCTTTTTTTTCACCAAATTAAGCCAAAAAATACCAACTTGACACTTGCATGCTGCTTCTGTTTTTTAAGCTAAGCTAAGCTAAGCTAAGCTAACGGGCTCCAGCTCCACATTACAACAACAGATATGAAGGTTTTCATTCTCTCCTTTCCTTAAATATTGGACTATTCCTTTAAATAAAGTACTTCATGGCACTATCTTGTGCATCTTCAAACTTAAATCTTTTTATGTTGTGGGTGAATATCTAAGACTCCTCGCCCTCCATCGTTCCTCCTGTTTAAAAGCGGAGCGTGACCGTCCACACGTCGTGGGTCAGCGGAGGAGCTGGAGGGACAGAGGGAGTGTTGTTGTTGTTGTTGTTGTTTGTGTTTTATCTCACAGTGACTCCGAGCTTCTCCAGCACGCGCGTCCCTTTCTCCTGGTACTCCTCCCGCGTCATCCAGAAGTTGTCCTTGTCCTTCATGATGTCGGCGAGCACGGCGCCGCCCAGGAACACCATGTGTTTGCGCCGCGGGGGGTCCTCGATCCGGATCTTGAATTTCTGCGGAGAGAGGAGAGAGGAGCGGAGCGCGTCAGCAGAGAGCAGGAGGAGATAATAACAACGTGTTGGAGCCCTGAAGATCCTCTTCTAATTACAGGTCGGAGGGTTTCCTGAGCAGCTTCCTCTCCGGGAACAATGAGACGTTTTCACCTCGTCATCACGCCACCGTGACAGACACACGCTGCTGAGGTTTGAATCATCAACACGCCTGAGGCTGCAGCGCCCCCTGGTGGTAAGTCTGAGTACTGCAGCTTCTGTCTCTGATCCACCAGAATGAGTCACAGTTTATATCTGATATAAGATGAAAATGGGTTAGAAATAACGATGCACCATCGTCTCATCTCACTCATTAAACTCATATCCCCTTCAACACCGAGTGTCTGATCTGGAACCAGCGTTCGACAGCCAAAGAACCGGCTCTCTGCAGGGAAACCCCTGACTTCAGGGTCTGGGGGCCTGAACACTGTGACCAGCAAGAACAACTTAAATGCTGACCGACACGATTAAAAACACAGAGCTTCAACACGCGTCCCTGCAGAGAGACGGTGTTGTTGAGATGTAAACAGTGATGTAACGACGTGTTTCTGCAGCCCGTGGAAAAGGAAACAGGTCCTCAACTCAAACTTGGTCTAAAAGGGGTAAATGTATCATCAGAGATGATTTAGGGGTCGGTGTGTTTGGTTCAGAGAGGAAACAACACAAACACAGAGATTTTCAGAAGAAATCCTCCTGCCGCTCTGAGGAAACATCGTGCCTCAATGAAACTTCAACACTGAACAAACACTTTCTCAGAGGCTGCAGGTCACAACAGTCGCTGCTCGACACTGTGAGTCCAATGTCAGAATGATACAACACAAACAAAAGCCGGTGTCCTGACTTTCTTAAGTAAAAAATTATATAAATGTAAAATTATTGACACATTATTGACGGTGACAACATGTGAACACTTTCTGCACTATTAGCAATAAACGCTAACAACAGAGAACAACAGAGCTTCCTGCTCAGAGCCTGAGACTCACCGACAGCTTGTCCACGTCCCCCTTCAGCACGCGCTCCAGGTACAGCTGCTTCAGCTCGCGCTCCAGGCGGGACGGCAGGCCGGGGTACATGGTGGAGCCTCCGGACAGCACGATGTGTTTGTAGAACTCAGACCTGATCAGGACAAACGCTTTGATTCATCACTTCTTCTTCATGAAGTAGTTTAAACATCAGCATCATCTGGTGATTTACATTCTGTTTCTAAATATTTCAAACTTTCGCCTTATTTTCTGTTACAGCTTTGATTCATGTTTGTGTTAAATGTCTCTGATAGATTCATATTCAGGGACTTTTACTAACCCAGTTAACTGTATATAATATATATAATGTATATATCAGCTCTAAATATGTTAAAATATAAGCTTCAAGGTTTAGTATTACTACAGACTTTCACGTGTCTTTTCAAGTGTAAGAACAAAACGAGCTGCAGATGAATGAAACTGTTGATAATCAGCCTCTGACATCATTTAAATCTCTGCTGAGAGCTGAACAGGACTGAGAATCAACAGCCAACGTCCCAAAACTTCAAACTTTATTAATAATAATAACTGAAATGTTACAGCGCCTTTAGGAAAGGACGTTTTAAAAAGTTTACACATTACAGCAGCACGTCAGTCATGATAAACATCTGGAGAGTGTTAATAAAAGCTGCTGTCAGCTCGACTTAAAGCACAACACCACTCCAATAACTTCATATTACATTATCTGACCTGTTGTATTAGGAGTTTAATTAAAGACATTTTTTGAATGAAGAAGTCATATTTATTGTCTTTATTAATCGTTGCTTTAAAGAACCTCCAACTAAATTTAAAAGCCTGATGGCTTAATAAGAGACATGAACTAATTAGTGTGCAATTAATTATCAGATTTCAGTTTCAGTAAACAGCCGTCAGCTGCAGCACAGCAGCAGTTACAGTTACTGTGTCTGACAGGTGAGGAGGAGAGGAAACCTGCCGGCTCACCTGGTGTCGATGTCTGCAGCCTGGATGGTGTTGAAGAGCAGCTCGGCCACGCCCACGCCCTCCACGTTGATGAGGTGGGGCTGGAACAGAGCCTCGGGCGCCTCGAAGCGCTCGCCGCCCACCTTGATGACGCGTCCGTCCGGCAGCTGAGCAGAAACACAGTTAGACTCTGACTTCACTGATCACTTTGAGGCTGTTTATCAGGTATTAACTCCTCGTGCTCTGATCCTCGGGTCACTAACTTCTCTAAAATCACTTCTTTTCACACTTTTATAGACTTGCTTTTATGTAACACCGTCCGTCTTACTCACCTTTTTACCTTCTGCTCTTATTGCTTCATCAGGATACTTTTCTCCTAACTGTCTGTCCAAGCTCGCTGTGAGCAGCTCCATAAATAAAGTTATTATTATGATTATTATGATGAGAGTTCATTGACTGACCGTGTAGGACTCGACCAGCACGGTGGTTTCCAGCGCCAGCTTCTGCTCCTGCTCGATGTTGTAGCCGACGTAGCAAAGCTTCTCCTTCATCATGCGCACCGTCTCAAAGTCTGCAGAGTGGTTGAAGGCGTAACCTCGCAGCAGCAGCAGCTGGAGGCAGTAATGTCAGAAATATGGACCAGTTCTCACAGACAGAGAGGGTGCAGTTTGTATTTTTATTCTATTCTAAAGTCAGAAAATAAGTTTGATTTGAAAGGTAAAAAGAAAATATGAATCATTTTGACATTTATTTTACAGTCTTATATTCATATCTGTCTGCTCATATTTTGTTTGCTCATAATTCAATAAACTAAAAGAAAAAAGAAGCACATGAAAAAACTCTCCTTGAGCAAAATATTCATCAATCTCACCATTTAATACCCTGTTTCTACCTCTGACCACCTTTTTAATATCAAGTTAATCACTGAAGATTTAAACGATGAAGGAAACAGTTTCTGCATTCTTCACAAATCCAAAAAATACTTTTAAAAAGAAAACGTAACGTGCAAAGTTTACAGTCATATTTAAAGCCTGAATAAATAAAGCAATAAATAAATACATAAATAAGTAAAGTAATAAAATAAAATAAATAAAGCAATAAATAAAGTAATACAATAAATAAAATAAAATTAATAATAATAAAATACAAATAAAATATGTATATAATAATAATGATAATAATACTAAAATAAAATAGATAAAAACAAAGCAATAAAGCAATAAAATAAACATTAAAATTAAAATAGAGTTTTCATGTGTAGATTAACGTGTCATTAGTGTTTTACTATTAAATTTAAGTGAACTTTGATCAAATATGTTGCATTAATAACTGTCTCACTGTGCAGCATCTCACACACACACACACACACACACACACACACACGTGTCCTACCTTGATGAGGTAGCGTGTGATGTCCCGCCCGGCGATGTCGAGGCGTCGGGTCAGGTGGGGCAGAGAGAATCCCTCGTACACCGGACAGATGTGAGTCACGCCGTCACCAGAGTCGACCACCACGCCGGTCAGCAGACCTGCGAGCAGAGAGGACACGGTTAGAACCACGGCGCCGCTGGTCACACGGAGGGTTCAGCTGAGCGAGGACACACTAACCTTGGGCGTACAGCGTGAGCACGGCCTGGATGGCGATGTAAACGCCTGTGAACTGGTACGTTTCAAACATCACCTGACAGGAGAAAAACAGGAAGAATTACACAAATAAAAACACCTCCAACAGCCTGATCTCACCGAGCTCGGACCCCGCGTGTGCTCACCTCTATGATCTTCTCCCGGTTCTTGGTGGGGTTCATTGGCGGCTCCGTCAGCAGGATCTTACAGTCGCGGGAGGTGATGTTGAGCTTCTCGGGGCCGAAGGTGTAGTCCCACAGGTGCTTCATGTCGTCCCAGTTCCTGACGATGCCGTTCTCCATCGGGTAGTTCACCTCCAGCATGGAGCGCAGCTCGCTGGCCTCGTCCCCCACCATCAGGTCCTGAGGGGTCAAAGGTCACAGGCTGAGAGGCAGAACTCAGCCGCACCTTTTCATTTCTGCTGCTGGTTTATCACAATGATTTCTCTTCAATGGTTTAGAATTAGCTGCTGCTGTCTGTAACTTTTTACATGTTCCATAAAACACTGACAGGAATCTCTGCAACAACAACATGATCACTGTGTTTTATACTTCTACTGATTCACAAATGTGACCTACATGTAATTATTACAAGGATATTACGAGGAACATTTAAAAATCTGACTATAAAAGAAGATAAACATATTGCCTTTGTACAGTTTTTAATTGTATATATATCACTAACCATTAGCAGATTATAGCATTTTGTTTTGTTTTTGGGAATCAGGATTCTCATTGACAAACATGTTGAAATGATTATTAAATAAATGTGATTTTTGCAGGAATCTGTAGCAAACGAAGACGTTTGTAGAGTTTGATGTGTCGGCTGACACGGCTCTGCAGCAAACAACAGTTAAATTAAAACTGTATTTTAGTCTTTAATGTGATGTGGATCATATTTTGGTGATTGTTCAGCCGTACTGATACATGACAAGAAGTAACAAGGAGAAGCTGCAGCGTGAACAATGAATGAAACCTGAAAACAACATGATCACCTTGATTTCTATGTTGCCGACTTTAGCTGTGGAGCGGATGATCGGTCGGCCAACCAGCGCCGGGAAAATGTGCTCGGGGAAGTTGGAGCCTGCATAGCCGCACTTCACAAACTAGGAAGAAAGAAGAAACACACGAGATTTAAAATAACACATTAAAGGACAAGGATCATAATTAAATACAAGGTTTAATTCCAGCAACTTCCTGGTTTTACTCAGATGTTATATCAGATGTCGTTTCCTGAATCGCTCCTTGAAAAAGCTTCGATAAAACTATTTCAGTTTTTGTCTTGTTTTGAAACTTGCAGGAAGTAGCGAGCGATCAGCAGCCGTTTATGAATCAACACCCACAGACGAGCTGAGCAGAACAGAAAAGGGTTTGTAATGTGGCCCAGTCACGCCTGGCCACCGCCAGCAACCACAGCAGGAAAAATACAAACCAGGACAGTAAGACTGTCGGATAATTTTTTCCCCTGGAAATGCAAACACATTCTGCTGTCTGTGCATTTTCTTTTTTACTTCAGCAGAAGTTCCTGAGTAATTAAGTGTTCAAACAGCAGCAAACTGACTTCCTGTAGTTAATCACTTAGAAAACATTCAGGAAGTGAATCTGCACCGGTGGGACTCAACTAAGATTATTTACTCAAGTACAAATTCAAGGTACTTGTACTTGACAAAGTGACGAGTCAATCGACAGAAAAACAGCATTTTCTGTCAATCGACAGAAAATGCTGTTTTCAGACCCTCAATAATGGAGATTTCCTACTTTGTTTTTATTTATATCATATAAAACTGAATGTTATTGTGCTAATAAATCAAAACAACAAAACAGAGATTAAAAGACATTGACATTTTTTACTTTTACGATGTGGTTTTAAATGCAGGACTTTACCTTGTGTTGGATTATTTTCATAGAGTGGAAACAAGCTGTTTCAGGGCGTTTTTGCTCTTTTTACATTTTAATCACTGTGGCCTTGTTAAGAATACCACAAATCATTAAAAAAAACTATTGAATTTGGAATTTATATACGCAGTGTCGCAAATACTGAGGAAGAAAATTGGTTGTCAACATATGTTCAGTGTTGTCCTGTCTGCAGCCTCTCCTGTCCTCTCCTCTCGGCTCTGTGTCAACAGATTTACTCTTTATTTTAAATGACATGTAGAAGAAAGAGACTCTGACACTAACAGCAACATTTTAAGCTCTGTTTGGTCACTTTTTCTAACAGGAACTTTAGATTTTTAAGAGAAAACATACATTTCAGACCCAGATGGTGAGTTTAACTAAAGGATCTGAACACTTTCTCCACCTCTGTGTGTAAATGTGCACTGAAACTGGAGGCAGCTGCAGCAGATCGGACAAGTTTCCTTACATGGAAGAAGTGCCTCAACTTCCGCATCCAGTGCCTCTCGTCAGCGGACCGGTTCACTTCACTTTAACTGGGCGATTTAGTTGAAATTCATTTTGCATTTTTTTTTAAAGCGACAACTGACATGCACGACCATTTAAAGGCATGC
>CAFUXE010000362.1:231283-244297 GCA_903364295.1 Serranus cabrilla
CCGAGCGGCGTCAGCGTGGCGGGAAACATCAGCACTTTGGCCTGCATGAAGGAGAGGTCGGGCAGGCCGGAGATCACCTTCACCGCCTCGTCGCTCAGATTCTCCTCTTTCCTCGGCTTCCTGTCGGCACACGGGGACAGGAAACGGCTCACACAAAGGAACGTCTTTTCAAAATAAAACATGATTTTATTATTATATATTAATATTTATTGTTATTACTGTATTGTTTGTGTAGTCTTTGATTACGTTTTATTTGTATTATTATTATAATTTTTTTAATTTCCCGCTCAGATATGGAACAGAGACAGTTCCTGCGTCAGCTGTGTGACCTCTGACCTGGTGGAGGTGCTGGTCTTCTCCATGGTGGACATCAGGCGGGCGAAGGCGTCGGCCACGCGGCTGCCGGAGCTGCCGGGGTCCAGCTTGGCGGTCGTCAGCTCGTACAGCTCCGGGTCGACTCCTGACAGGGAGAGAGAGAGAGAGAGGGACGGGTTCATTGGTAAAGGACGGACGGCTGCTGTGATTCCACAAAAAGCAGAAAGGTTTGTGTTTTTATTGTTCTGATGTCAGTTCACCAGGAGTAAGTTAGGAAGCTGCTCTCAGCAGACAGACAGAAGGAAAGAGATGCTTCCAGAGCGAGCGGTTCCTTTCACACTTTGAAACTGTACTTGACATTTCACCTCCTCGTCTGTCTGCAGCTGCTGGTTTGTTTTTTTCCAATCCACAATTTCACCACTTTGTACTGAGAAAAACACCTTTTCTCTAAAAAATCTGCCAAAATAACAACTTATTTTATAATCACCTGAATCTGAACAAATGGAAATCGACAGATTTTCATTTTTCCAACAGTCCTTGAGAAAAGTAAAAATAACAAACGCCCAGGTGATCCGCTGCTCAGGATTTCTACTGTTTCCATTTTTAACCAATTAGGTCATGTGACTGTCTGTTTGTGTACAAAATAACTAAGTTCTGCAGGATTTGGATGACGTGTTGGGACAGCGTGTGTGTTGGGACGAGGAACAGGTGGTTAGATTTTGGTGGTGATCGGTGATCAGGAACCATCTGGAATTTATATTGTGAGTTTATATTATTGCTCAGTGACCCTATTGCCTTCACTAACTGCTGCCATCTAGTGGATGAAATAGTTCAATGCCAGTGTCCCAAAATACAACAAACTCCTTCTATGTGAAACCGACTTGGCAATAAAAACTGATTCTGAGCTGTTTTCTCCCAAAGACGAGTGTTATCAGCGAGAGGCGGAGAGGGGAGGTTACTATGACAACGAGGAGGAGCAGGAGGAGGAGGAGGAGCAGCTGACCTGGGATGGAGGGCGAGCTGGTGGAGCCTGAATCCTCCACAGGACCAAAGAAATCCAGGTTTAAGAGAGACGAGCCTCCGCTGGCTGCAGAGGGCGGCCGGGGTTAGCAGACAGAGAGAGAGAGAGAGAGAGAGAGGACAGCAGACATGCAGCCGGGTCAGTGAGTCAGCTACAGGTTAGACAGTCTTCATGCAGAGCGGCCATGTTGGATTATTCTCAGGGTTAAAGGAAAGATCCACAGCAGCTCTTTAACATCTTCACTGATTTAATGATGAAATCTTAAAACCATTGAAGATTTTGCTAAAAATTGATTGTGTGCACTTGTCAGATCCTGTAAAAATCATGACATTTGAAAAAATTATGAATGAATCTGTTCACGTGCAGCTAATACCTATTTTTTTTATTATTTAAAAAACAGGTTTAGTGCTGCAGCTTTATTTCCCTTCAGGGCTCCAAGCAGCTTCGTTTCACTGTTTGTTGTGGATTTTTCCTTTAATAGAGAAAGTTTATAAACTATTAATAACGTGACATTTCCATGCGGAGACAGGAAGTGGAAATACTCCAGCCACGCAGACCGTGCAGCGCTCTGATTGGCTGAGAGCCGGAGGGGGCGGGGCCGGAGTATTTAGGACCGAAGAATCTACAGATGTTAGGAAACTCTACGAGTGAGAGACGTGTGAGGAGGAGGAGAGAGCGAGCGGGGGTCAGAGGTCAGGGGGCGGGGCCACCTACCGTCCAGAGGGTTGGTAAGGCCACTGCTGCTCCAGTCGAACTGGACGGGTGGGAGCGCCTCCTGCTGGAGGAGCGAGGAGTCCGTTAATACAAACACACACACTAGATGTTGACTAAACCATTAAAACCATGCAACCAAAACATTAAAAAAAATTTGACTTAAATATATTCATATTATTTTTTTCTTGCCTCTTGAATTTAAAGACAGCAAAATGTGTCTTAGTATATTTTTTATTCTGTTGATTCAACTTAAAAAATAAATAAATTGATTAATTTATTAATTAAGGTGCTGTGAAATCATGTTTCAGTGCTGTAAAAAAAAGTTTAAATGCTGTAAAAAAGTTTAAATGTAAAAAAAAAAAAAGTTTAATATGCTTTCAAAAAAGTATTTGTTTTGAAAATAATTCTAGGTGCTGAGAAAAAAAAGTTTAAGTGCTTTAAAAATGTGTAAAAAAAATCACGAAATGTTTGATGCATCTTTTCCTGGTTCTTTAACCTCTGACCTGTCAGCAGGTACAGGAGAAGTGTGTGTCCGTGTGTCGGTGTGAGTCAGTGTGAGTCTGTGTGAGTCTGTGTGTGTCCGTGTGTGTGTGTGCTGGCTGTGCTGACCACCTGCACGGCGTCCGGGGGGGAGGAGCTCTCTGCAGCCGCTGGAGGCGCCTGGGCGATGGAAGCGATCATCTCGGCTGCAGAAACAGGCTTCACGGGCTCTTTGGTTGGTTCCAGCATCCCCTGCAGACACACACACACACACACACAGCTGAAGCAGCAGCACACACACTGTGCAAACATCCTGACAATTACTGTGCGACAAACTCCAAATCTGAGCTTAAAATAGTCATATTTCATAAAAAAATTACTTTATTCTACATTTATAAATGAGCCAAAAATAAACTATTTGGAAAAATCCATTTGTTTACACAGAGTAGAGGGGAGAGGACAGGCGGGGGAAATAGAAATAGTTCAATATGTGGAGCTATTTTTCTACCAATATAGTTATTTAGCTCTTTTTTTGAACATTAAAAAATAACAAATAATGGTAAATAAAAATTAGATAAGCGGCAGAAGATGGATGGAAAAAATAAATTAGATATGTCACCTAAAAATATATATATACACCTACTTATAAATACAAATGAATGAATCACATTTAATTTTTTTAATTAAAAGAAAAATCTAATTAAACATTTTTATGTAGATTCTTTTTTTTTTATAATTATTTTAAAATAAATAATCAAAGAAAATATATATCTACAAGAAATATATAAATTAAATTAAAAAGAAAAAAACAAATCAATCCGTTTTATCCACAGATTTTGTAAAATAAATTATAGGAATTTTTACTTTTTTTTGTTTATGCATATTTCTACCCCTATAAAAATGCTTTTTTGTAAGGTTAGCGGGTCAATTAAAAAATGAACAAACTGATAATAAATTGCTGATAAATGATGACACGACATGTGCAGGTGACAGTAATGTTTAAAGGTGTTTGTGTTCAGGTGTAACTGACTCACCAGGCCGGCGGCGTACATGGGCACGATGACCGGCTGCTTCTTCTGCCCCGTGAACAGCTGCAGCAGGTCAGAAACACTCAGGTTAACAAAGGTCACACAGTCACTACATCACCTCCTGCAGATCAGAAGTTTATCTGTGCTACTCTAAAAGGATCCTAACAATAGAAATCAGCTGTGATATCAGCGCTCGCTGCTGTAAATGTGACTCTGTGAGGACGTACGATGTTCCGGGTGTCGATGCCGAGGCAGCACAGCAGCGCTTTGTTGCAGTAGGAGCCGCCCCACTGGTACCTGAGGCCGAACGCCTCGTGGATGTCCTGCAGCTGCGTCCACACGCCGCCACGCACGGACCTGAGGGACGCCACAGACACAAGACAGACACGTTTAAACAGCAGGACACATTTAGAAACCAGATTTTAATTCCCTGCACACGGCAGCATTCATGTTATTAAATACACCAACGTTTTTCCCACAATAAGTCAGAAATATCAAAAGACATGGCTGAATATTTAAATCCATCAAACACTGGAGCTCACAGACAAACAGGACAGACTAAACCAGAAAAACTGATGAATGAATAAAAGGAATAAAGTGATATCTTAAAGTGACAGTGTCTGTCATTAAAGGCCACACAGACAGCAATCAAACACTCGCTCCAGCTGAGTTAGTTTGGATCCAAAAGTCCGACAGAAACACAAACAGCAAACCAAACGAGCTGCAGATGTTTGACTCTGAGGTTAAAACACTTCTTTTGCCAATGGAGTCTGGTGCATGTAGTCCAGTTCCCATCATAAAACGCTGTCCGACAGCAGTAAAGAAACAGCCTCAGAATTCGTGCACTTATACTGAAGATTTTTTATTTTTTTTGAGTGTTTTCGTTGGTATAAACATGTTTTGCTGCGGCTCCGTCCACAGCGTTACACTTCGTTCTCTCAGTCCACCAGACTCCTTCTACAAAAACACTTATTTCTCTCTCTGTCTGCTCTGATCCACAGCGGGACGGGAAACACACCCACCTGCTGCATGGCGACCTCGTCCCCTCGTGCTCGGCTCCTGGATGTGGTTTTTCGTCTGGCGGTCCCAGCAGGATCCTCAGGGACGCCACCTGCTCCTCCACGGAGGGCGCGGCGGTCTGAGGGAAGCTGCCCTGAAACAGCTTCTCCAGCCGGCTGGACAGCGCCACCTGCAGGTGAGGGGAGACTTTAACCTCCACGTTTCTCTGTGTTGATGTGATATTTAGTGTCACCAAAGTGAGGACGAAGAGAAAAGGAGTTCTGGTGCATGATTCTCTCCCAAACACAGAGAAAACGTCCTTTACGTCAGCAGGACAAACACTCTGACCCAGTTAGCTGCTGGCTGTCTCACTGGTTATACTGGCCGATGGTATAAGGAATCCACACACACACACACACACACACCTCCTCTGATCATCTGTGGACGCTGGTCCTATTTGTTTCCCTGCTGGCTCTCATTAGCGGCTCAGGAGCTGCTGGTCGGAGCTGTGACTCAGCTCAAAGACAACCAGAGTTAAATGTGATCTTTGTTAAAATAACTTCCTCTTTGGTTTGTGGGCAGCAGATAGTTTTTGTTCTGAATGTTTTATTGTAATGTGTGTAATGTAAGTTTGTCATTTAACTGTTGGATCCTTGATGGAAACATTTATCTAAACTGTTTTCTACTGAAGAAATATTTCCACTGAAAACTTCTCTGTGTTCAGAGTTACAGGATGTTTCTGTTCTGATAAATATAGTAACACAGTAAAACCACAGAATCTCTGTCTGACCGTGTCAGTTCTTACCGGCTGTCTGTCCGTCCGGCTGGTTTCCTCGCCGCCTGCAGGAGTTTCACTTTCATGCCACTCCTCCTCCTCCTCCTCCTGCAGCTCCAGCTCCTCCTCCTCCTGCTCCTCTCTGCTCCCTGCAGGAGCAGCGGCGCTCTGCTCCGAGCTGAACGCCGCCCAGGACTCGCCCTCGCCGTCCTCCACCTGCTGCTGCTCCGGCTCCCCGAAGGCGCTCCAGCCGGCGTCCGCCTCGCCGTCTGCGCCTCCAGCCGCCGAGCTGAAATTCCCGAAGCTGTCGCTGACGGGGAAGTCTGTGAACGTCCCTCCACCCTCGCTCACGTTGGTGTGAAATTTGGGGGAGTTGAAGTCGCCGAAGTCGTCGTCGTCCTTGGCGTTGTCGACTTCCTGTGCGGGGGCGGGGCTGTCCGACGCGCTCTGCTCCGGCTGGTCAAAGTCGGCGAAGCCCTGACCGCCGAACGAGCCGGCGTCTCCGAAGTCCCCGAAGTCCTCGTCCTCGTCGTCCTCAGCCAGCTGGCTGTGGTCGGCGGGCGTGGCGGTCTCCCCCTGGAGCGGCGGGGAGGGGACCGACCCCGTGGTGCTCATGTCGCCAAACTCCTCCAGAGCGTCCGTGGACAGCGGCCGGCCCAGCGACGTCTCCGTCTCTGTCTCCGTCTCCGTCTCGTTGCCGGAGCCCTTCCCGTCCGACTGTCCCGCCTCGCCGTCTGCGGCCGCGTCGGGTGAAAGGTCGTTCTCGCTGCAGCCCGCGGCGTCTTTGGAATCGTCCCTGTCGGCGGCGTCCACCCCGTTCAGAGTGCAGGGTCTGTTAGTGCAAACTGCCTCTGAGGCCAAGTGCTCCTGTGCAAAGGCTGCGTCCGTCTGTCCAGAGTCGGCGTCCGTCTGTCCAGAGTCGGCGTCCGTCTGTCCAGAGTCGGCGTCCGTCTGTCCAGAGTCGGCGTCCGTCTGAGCGCCCCGGTCCGTGTTGCACGAGCCGCCCGGGGCCTCGGCGGGGGCCGACACGGACTCAGAGCCGGGTCCAGTTCTGTGTGTGTCCCTGACATCGTGCTCTGACGGCGTTCCCTGCTCTGTGTTACAGTGCTCGTCGTGGCAGGCGGCCGGCGCCGGCCAGCTGCCCGCCGTGGGACTGTCCGAGTCCTCGCCCGCCGCCGGGCCGACGTGTCCTTCAGCAGTGGAAAAAGCCGCAAAGTCTGCAAAATCGTCCTCGGGGCTGCCGGCGGCGACGCTGCCCGTGTCCTCGGTGGACGTTCCTTTTATGTGAGAGTGGACAGAATTGTGTGAGGACGGGCTTCCCTGAACGTCGAAGCTCGCGAACCCGTTTGTTAGCACCTCTGTGCCGCCGCCGTTACAGTCGGCGGGCTCGCCGCCCGCTTTGTCTCTCTCCGGGATATCCGGAGCGCCGGAGAGGACCTTTTTCATCTCAGTTCTTTCTGAGGGGCCGCTGCCCAGGCGGGCCGGCACCACGCCGTTAGCCTTGGACAGCTCGCCGCTCGGGCCGTGGGTGCCGTTCGCCATCACCCCTCGGTTGTTGAGGATCTCCGGCGGGGACGTGGCGTTCAGAGCCTGCGTCTGGTTGAAAGTGGTCGGGGTGTCGAATTCGGAGAAGCTGATGCTGTTCGGGACGCCGGAGAAGGTGCCGAAGTCTCCGAACTCGTTGTCCTCCTCCTCCGTCCCGTCCTCCATCGGGGGCGGAGACGAGGAGTACATGCGGATCACGTCTGGCTCCATGACTCTCTGCGATCAACGAATCCTCCTGGCTACACCTGAGACAGCGAGAACAGACGTCAGACACAAAGACATAAGAATAAAAACAGGCGTTTCAGCTCCATTCGGCCTCATGGAGAAGAAGAAGTGAAGGAGAGCCTCAGGGTCCATCAGCTCCGTGTGTGTCTGAGCCGCGGCACAAACTGAATTACTGAACCACTGAAGGACGACGGACGGGCGTCAAACTGACAGTAATAAAGTGGTAATTAGAAGCAGCGGTGGGACGACGCCGCTAACAAACATGACAACATAACTAACTGTGACCACACGTCAGCCTGCAGTCAGTCTTCAGTCTGTCTCCACTTTTAAACTCCTGACATGTTGACACCAATCTGCCCTCAACAACATCTACAGATCTGGTTCTACATGAATTCACCCTCTGCTGAACTCTGCTGCCATCACTTCCTGATAAATGTGTCCTTGTAAACTTTTTCCTTCTGTAATGTTCCTGGATGAGCTCCAACAGCTCCAAGATATTTAAAAACACACTAACTGTTGTTAAATGCTCTACAGAGTTACAGTAAGAACAGAAGAAGAATCCTGAATGTTTCAGTCAGTTGAATTAGTTTTGTTAACTTTAACAGCAGCTGTTTCTGGAAGAACCTGCTTTAAATCAATATTTAATCAGCATTAATTATTGAAACTTTGACAGCAGACAAATTTAATCAATTAGTCAACACCAAAAAAAATAAATCAGTAATTACCTTAATGATTAATTAATAATTTCTGTTTTATATCAAACAGAAAGTTTGTTTTATAATGACTGGAAATGTAATATCTTTGGATAGTTTTAATGCACTTTAAGATGTTGCATCGAGCAATAGATAAGAACTATTTTTAAACATTAAAATATCAGATAAAGTTGAAATGTTTCATTGATTTTTAGAAATAATCAAGATAATTATTAACTTTGGCTGAATTACACGTTCTTCAGGAACTTTCCTACGAAGTTTTTGGAGAATTAAACGGTTCTGATATAAACTGTATAATTACATGAGAGTTTCTCAGCACTTTGACTTCTAACTGAAAGAGGAAACTCTGTTTGCTCTCTCTCCTCCAGCAGCCGCAGCAGTGGGTGGCGTCCTCAGACCTGTGTTTGCTTTGTTGGCCTTATCTCCCTGAATACCTGCGAACAGGTACGTTACACCCAGGCGCTGCGACTTGGACGACAGACACGCAGGGCCAGAAAGACGAGTTAACGACAGAGGAACAAACGTTTTCCTCTTTCTATTTTGCTTCCAAGGAAACTAAACATTAAAACATTTAATCAGTCTGTCAGTTGAACTAACTAACCCTCAGCAGAATAACACACAATTACAGTTTACCTCTGTGTATATATATATATATATGTGTGTGTGTTTACGTTATGCATTTAAATTTACTGAATTCCTGTTTACATTCACTTTATTACTTCATTTTATATTTTAGCCTTTATTTTAACTTGCAATATTTCATGTTAATTGAATCGTGATGATTCCACAGAGCTGCAAGATTTATAGATTTATATAGATTTTATATATTGCAGTCAAACAATGTAAAAAGAGCAAAAACAACAACCTTATGCTGCTTGTTGGGGTTCAGAGGGTTAAGTGTGTTTTGATGGTAATACTGTTGATTTTGAATGCAGGACTTTTACTTGTAACAGAGTATTTCTACACTTTGATATCAACACTTTTACTTCAGTAAAACACTTATACACACATACTTCTGTTTACTGACAGCAGCTGTTTTTATCCAAAGCTTCAACATGAAGTTAATTAATTAGCAAAACACAATATGTCATCTATTAAGACGAGCTGTCACCTTCATGACCTGGTTAGCTTCTTACCACAGCTGTTTATTTCTCAGTGTGTAAACTGACAAATCAGCCGGTTTAGCAATGTCTGGAGTTAGCCAAGTTTGACACATTTACTTCACTTGTCTGACGTTTTGGCGAAGCTAGAAGGCTAACGGAGCTATCTAGCTTAGCAGGCTAGCAGGCTGGCTGGTGCTGTCGTTAGCTGAGCCTGACAGCTGAGAGGAGTTATGTAGATCTAAAAACGATTAGACAGGGATTAATCTGACATGAAGCTAACAGCTAGCTTTAACTAGAAGCCATCTAATTAAACTACAAGGCCGAGACACTTCGCTGAGGTGGGGTGTAACGGCAGCTAACTTAGCTTAGCTCGGCTAGCCTGTGTGGAAAAGCTACATTTATGAGCGATGTTAACGTCTGATTAGTTTGTCACCACTTTACCGAGTTTATATCGTTAAACACGAATATTTAAGGCTTATAAAAGCTAACAAAGCAACACCATCACTTAGAAGTCAGAGAGAAGTGCATTACCTCAGCTAACTGCGCAGCTAGCTAACACCAACGACAACAACAAGCATCTTCCCTGCTAGCTTTAGCCGTAGCCGATCCTCATCATCCGGCTTCAGGTGTCTTAGTTACCGAAAGAAACAGGTGAGCTCACCGTGAGATGTCCTCTGCTGGTGTCCATGACTCAGGTGAAGGCGCTGCCCTCCATAGGGCGTCAGATCGGGCAGCTGGAGAGAGCAGGACGGCTCACACTGAGGCTGAAACTGAAGGTTGAGTCAGCCGGCTGCTGCCCCAATATCCCCCAGCATGCACCGCTGTGGCAGGTCGGCTCTCCGCTGGCTCCGAAACTTTCCATGTTTAACAGGTAACTTCCGTTACTGGGAACTCAGGTAACGGAGTACATTTACTCAAGTGCTGAACTCTTTTTCTGTACTTTTAGTTAACTTGAGTTTTTACATTTTCTGCTACTTTCCTCAAGTACAAATTCAAGGTACTTTCTGCTACTTTTATACTTGAACTCCAAAGTGCTGGAATGTAACTAAGTACATTTACTCAAGTACTTAAGTATTTCTATTTTAAGGAACTTTATATTTCTACTCCACCACATTTTAGAGGCAAATATTGAACTTTTTACTCCACTCCACAAAAAAATTAAAATCTGACGAAATATCAGTCAAATAGTTTTGAAATAGTCATAGTCTGAATAATAATAATAATAATAATAATAATAATAATGATAATAATGCATTTTTTAACTAAAAATTATTTGCAAAAATAATTAGTAAAATTTCCAGATTTTTTTTTTTATATTTATATTTGTAAACGAACAGAACATGAAATATATAATTACTGTAAAATTTTAA
Organism: Serranus cabrilla; assembly: GCA_903364295.1. Classification (NCBI taxonomy): domain Eukaryota; kingdom Metazoa; phylum Chordata; class Actinopteri; order Perciformes; family Serranidae; genus Serranus; species Serranus cabrilla. The sequence goes on from CAFUXE010000362.1 coordinate 241,572, forward strand.
ATTTAATATATGTCACAAAGGATTAATCGATCATTAAACGTGACGTGAAAAATACCTTTTAGACATTTCTTAGACTAAACAATGATAATAATTCATATAATAGTATATAATATTGAATAAAAAGAGGATTGCAGCCATACACGTTCATAGAAAAGACATTTTTTTAATCAATTTATTTTCAAAAACTATACAAAAATACAAATTACAGCAGTTTTCATTGGATGTTTAGGACACACAGGCACACACTGAATATAAACACTTATTTCAAACAAAATGATTCATATAATGTTTATGATAAACGGCAGCAGGACGTCATACTTTGTGGTTTGAGGTAGTCGTCACCTTCAGATCACAGAGTTCATCTTCAAGCTTTCTTCACTGATGATAATAAAATGTGATTAAAAACAAAGAACAAAATATAAAACAATCCCACCACGGCCTCAGTTAACAACACTAAATCTAAATGCTACTAAGAGACACAAATATCATCTGAAGGCAATAAAATCAACTTAAAATGAGAGAATGAGAAACAATAAAACAAAGTTCCTACATGGTCACAGACGACAGTTTAAACTTTCCTGATCATGAAACACTGAGACTCATTTCTCTGTGTTTAACATCTGATCCAGACGTGGTTTGTCAGCAGTTTTCTGACTTCAGGCCAGTTTGGTGACGGTGAGGCTGCCTTTGATCCACAGCGTGTCGATGGCGCCGAGCGACGTCAGTCTGTGCTGGAAGTCAAACAGCTTCTGTCCGTCCACAAACACACGGAAACGACCGTGTTCACAGTGAAGCTCGAGCTGTGGAGAGACGAGACGACGTCAGCTTCATTCTAGGCGTCTTTGAGTGTCATGGAAAGTATTATTATTATTATTATTATTATTATTTAATTTTAAGTTATTAGATGGAAAAACCTGACAAGAGAGTCCAACTTTTTTCACTTGTGTCCCTTTGTTATTATTATGAATAATAATATTAATAATATTACATTTTATTTGTATAGCACCTTTCATACAAAACAAGGGATACAAAAAAAGAAGAAATATGTACATAGGAGCAGAAATTAGTATTTTTGCCTGTGTTGTTTATTTTGTTCGGCTGCACACTTCTGTTTTGGTCACTTCCAGTGACGGGACAGGGGTTTGGTTTCTCCTGACTTACCTGCTCAGGTGTATGATGGGAGGAAGAGAAAATATATTTTTCTGTCGACCGTCTCTTTGAATGCTGTTTTTCTGTTACATTTGTTTTATTTTTTCTCATATAACAACTGCTCGTCAGTTCAGTTTTTGTTTGCGTTATAAACCCGTAAAAAGACACGTCTGAGCATCTTGGATTCTCTGGAAGTAATAAGTATTATTAGCCTCTGAGCGTCTTTTCTAACTGTATATATATATATATGGAACATCTCAGACAGGGTTTGCTGGTACCTTGAACGGCTGGCCTCTGATGAAGGGGAAGAAAGGCACGGCTCTGTCGGCGTCCCCCCAGGACCCGGACTCACAGGCTCTTCGCAGGACTTGCTGGTCCTTGAATCGGACACAGAGCTCCAGAGCCACGTCGGGCGGAGGCTCCCGGGACGTCCCAGGACCACATGTCAGGGCGATGTAGAACCTAGCGGAGAGAGGAACACCAGGACGAGAGTTAATCTGTGTCACCTCGTCCCTGCAGGTCCCGAGGTGTACCTCAGGGCGCTGTCCTGGGTCCTCCATCATTTGCTTCCTTTGGGTCTTATTTAGAAATTTAAATTTTTGTTGGGATGGTAAACAGAGATCATATCTTCAGAAAGTGTAAATGTAAGTTTAATTCAAGGACCAAAGTGTTCATTTTAGTCAGGTGGCGCCAGAGGAAGAAGTTCCTCCTCTGGGGAACATGAACATCCAGTTAGTAATAATTTATGTGTACTGAGGAGAGGAATAATAAAAGAAAGAGGAAGTTACATGAATATAATTTTACCTGTCAGGACGGGGCTCCACCACACCCACCACCACAAGCTTCTTTCCCGGCCGCATCCCACCGCTGATGTGACCTCTGAAAGGAACCGCCTGCACACACACACACACACACACAAAAAATCTGGATGTAATTGTAATATAAAATACAGTTGAGATTAAAAAATATCGAATAGATAGTTAGAATAACTAAATTATTCTGTATTTAATTTAGTCCTTTGAAAAATCTTTATTTATATTTATATTAATGGATTTATTTAATTTAAAAAGCATGGAAATATGACATTAATAAATAAATAAACCTAAAAATAAATTAATTATATCAAACTTGAAAAAAACTGTTCTCGATATAAATGGAATATAAAAGACAAAAATAAAGAAAACAAACTATTTTTAAAAACTGAGTGATGAGAATAAAATGCTGACTTGATAAATATAATGGAATAAAAAAATTAATAAACATGTCATTAAAAACACGAATATATTGACACATGGCTGAGTATTTGGACCACTGTGGGAATTGGGAATATTTTTAAATAAATACCATAAATTGATCAAAACAAAGCTGTAATGTTGATAGAGGAGGTTACCAGATGTGTGTCAGCGTCTCTCTCAGCAGGACAAACACTCGCTTTATTTTCATCAGCTGCAGTTTTCTGAGGAAGCGACCATTTCTGAAAGGAAATAAAGACTTTATTATAACTTCAAGGACTTCTGGTCCATCAAAATGTGTAGTAATAATTAATACTTAATGTTACTTTGTGTTATTATGTGATT
>CAFUXE010000362.1:260249-274315 GCA_903364295.1 Serranus cabrilla
TGTGTGTGTGTGTGTGGGCCGGCTGACTGGGGGGTATTTCCTCTTCTGGAAATACACACTCGGCTGATGCAGCTTTCTTTCAGTGCACTGGTCTGTTTGGAGCCGTCAGTGTGTGATTTCTGCAGCTTTAATCGTCATTATGTTCTTATTCAGCACTTGCACCTGCTGACAGGTTTGAACTTTTAACTTTAAAATATCACCAAAATTGTTGCATTTAAAAAGAGAAACTGAACCTAAAACCGATCATGTGTGACGAATGCTTCTGTCAGTAAAAGTAATGACAGGAAAGCTTAAAATGATGTTTCACTCTATTCCACTTGTCTCATTCAAAAGTTTGTCGAAAATAAAACGTTTGAACTCATCAGATCCTGGAAAAACAAATAAGTAAAAACAGTCAAGTGGCAAAAATTCAGTAAAAATCTGGCAGCCTGCACTGCAGGTTTACACAGAGCAGAGGGGAGAGGACAAGAGAGGTTCGTAACCTTTGTGGGCACTTATAAACATTTTTATAGATAACTTTTTTCATGATTTTTGACATTTTAACTGCACAAAAGAGATTTTTTGAGTTCCCCTGACTTCTCCCTATAGACTTACTGTTTCTGTAGAGGTTTAGGAGTTATGTATTTTATGTATATTTTATAAATTGCAGTAAAATGTGATGAGGATTCAGTTAAAGTACGTTTGTTAGAAGTTGTGTTTTAAAACCAGAGTGGACACGAGTCATATGTAAATATATCTGTCGCTCTTTAATATCTAATATTTGTCACTTTTGTATATTTTGTATCGTAGTTTTTTCAGGGCACTGTTGAGACGAGCTCTCTTTTCTTTCAGTGATCTGATTGATCAGTAGTCGTGTTTGATCGTGTCCTCTGAAGCTAACCTGGTACCTGGTCACCAGGTGACCTGTCCCCGTTAAAAACCTGACCAAAGATAGAGAACTGACCCACTTACCTCCCCTGTGGTCCAGGTCTCAGGTGATGTTAGTGAAACCTGTTGTTTACCTGTTTGTTGCCTGTCTGGATAAATAATTCACAGAGTATCAGCATCACTCTGCTTCTGCCAGGTTCACAGAAACTGAGCCAGCAGTTTTTACATAATCCTGATGGCCAAAACAAAACAAAACATGAAGCAAAAACAATATTCAGCATTTGCTTGTAACACGTTAATTCAAAGTAGGGACAGTTAAAAAAACAAGTCTGACATTTAATATAAAGTTATCTCAAAATAAACTGCGTCGTGCAGGTTTTAACCAAATATTGTGACATGGATATTGCACTAGTTCATATTGCAAATGTTATATAATCGTGCAGGCCGACTGGACACTATAGAAGGTAATGATGCCGTATGCAACATATATAATAACGATTAATATCTCTAGAAAGCTGCATGTGAGAGACTTTTCCCTTACCCAGAAGTTTACTGTTCTGTTGCAATAAATAGTTCAGAAGTTTTGTAATCCAGCTTTGACCTGCAGTGTTTTTTATTAAATGATTTGATAAACACATTATAGACTTAAATAGATCTGATATAGAATTATTGAGCTCAGCAAAAACTATCAAGCTTGTGTTCATATATGGAACAATATCCCTGGTTGTTGTTTCTTTGTGTGTGTTTGTTTACATAACAACATCACCAACAACATTTTAATAACATTGTTGCCATGAAAACAGCAGGATTTTCCTGTGAGTTCTGGGACAACATATTGTCCAACAATATGTAGTTATCTTGACAGCTTCTCTGTAAACATTGTGCACATGACAATAATAATGAACACAAATAAACTTGAATGATGTCAGTGTTAACTCGTTGTCATGGTGATGCAGACAAGCTGTAAAAAGGAGTGGGTTGCGTGAAGCGCCTCGACCGCGTGCAGCTCTGTGTTGTTGGTTAGAAACCATGAGATCTGAGTCACAAGCGAGAGATAAAATCAGCCCGACGTGTGATTCACCTCGCCGTCAGACTCGCCGCGTCGCCGTCACGGGAGGAAAGCGGCGCACAAAGAGCGCTTGTTGCGGAGGAGTGAAGTCACTTTAGAAGTCGTCCTCTTTATCTGGTGTCCAGTTGCAGCCGCTGAATGGGTCTCTGTCCTCCCGCAGCTCACTGGCTGTATTCAGCTGATGGAGAGTTGCTGAGGCTCGTTTCATCATACGTGGATCTATAAATGTCATTCACCCACTGAACCCACCAGCTCTCACACAGGCTGCAGGGTTTCCCCTCAGGAAACAACTCTGTGCTCCATCTGGGGTTTAATTATTATAGATGTTTTACTGTTTTATTGAGAAATATGGCCCAACATAGAGAGACACTTCCAGACAAGACGACTGAAGTGAATCCTGATGAATTACATGAAAAATAGGTCATAATTTCAGCCTTTTTTTTGTTTGGTTTTCAAACATTTACAAACTAAACATCAACAGAAAGGAGAGCAGGAAAAATAATAAACACAATACCAAATAAAAATAATAAAACACAAAATAAAACCAAAGAAGAAAGTAGAATAAAAGAAGTCAATTTAAATAAATGAATCATAAAAATAAGTAAATAAATAAAAGGGAAGGATGGATGTGCTGCAGCATGTTAATCAGAAGGTGTTAAAAGGAAAACAGTTGAAAAAAGTTAGGAAAAATTTCCACTTGTTAAAGAACTTGTCTCTATTTATTCTCCAATTTGAGAAAACAAGTGAGAATGGCTGCATTTTTATTGATTAAACGACAAACCTTTGGGTCAAAGTGTAAAATGTCCAGGATCTCTCTTTATTTGTCTTATTTTGTCTTTCAAAAACCCAAATACATTAATTTCATTAAGATTTACAACAGAGAAAAATGGGAAATCCTCACATTTCTTTTGCAAGAAAAGTCACTGTAACTATTAATAAATCATCAAACTAGTCTGAATTATTTTCTTTAAATCGATTAATTGTTTAATGAACAAATCGTTGCAGCTCTGATCAGTAACTCAACATGGATGCAAACAGGTTAAAATACACGTCCAGCTCATCTTCATCTGGTTCTGGACTAGATTCATCTTGATCCTGTGCAGTATAAAAGGTCAAACGTCATTATTCAGTCCAGCTGTTATATTATAAAATATACAACTTTGGCTGTTTGCCTCGATTTTCTCCAACTTATAAAACCCAGAAAGTTGCGCTGACGTCTTCACATGTCTTGTTTTGTTAACAAACAGCCCAAAACCTTAAAATATCCAGTTTACTGTCGTAGTACATAGTACAAACCAAACCAAACCAAAATCTGAAGACACTCCTGTATTTATATCTGTGCGAATAGCCTCAAACACGTGTTATTGTCCTTTATAATCATCATTCACCAGGATTCTAGTCTGTGTGCAGAAATGTATGTGACACATTTTAATGTAATTCAACAACCAGTGCAGCCATTATAAATAAATGTTTCACCTCCTGTTAAAGCAGCTCTGATGGTTTATCTGTTAACATGTTGAGCTGCTCGTCTGTTCATCATGTCACATCCTTCATGAAGCTGTTTTCTGTTTCCTGTCTTTGGCTCTTGTGATTTTATCTCCAGAGTTAAAAGAAGAAACGAGTCGGCTGTGACCTTTACTTTACTTATCTTATTTTTTAAACTCTAAATGTTTATTAAAAAAGTTTGGTTGTGTGTGACAAACAAAGATCTTACTTGGTAACCTATTAATGAACTTTGAATAAATGTTATGTGGAGTCTGAACAGATTATAATCAAAAACTCAAAATGTCAGCGAGAGTTTCAGCTCCTTTCACATCAGAGCATGAAATGTCAAAAATATACACTAACCTCCTTCAGTGAAGGAGCCTGAATGAAATACTAACTGAACATATAGTTTCTCCAACTTATAAAACTCAGAAAGTTGCGCTGACGTCTTCAAACGACTTGTTTTGTTAACAAACAGCCCAAAACCTTAAAAATATCCAGTTTACTGTCGTAGTAAATCATCAAGAGAAGCAGCAAATTCTCACAACTGTGAACCTGGAAACAGGAAAACTATTTCTAATACTTTAAAACTAATGAATCTAAAATATAAAACTAACCTCCTTCAGTCCCTCCATTGCATTTAATGAAATATTAGCTGAACATTTAGCTGCCAAATTAGCCAAAACGTGACTCAGAGCAGTTTTAAAAAAGTGTTGCCAATTACTAATATGTTGGCCAATATAGTGAACTTTTTTATTAAAATACATCTTTTCTATATGTAATTTATTCACTGTATTTTATGTGGTTTTAGTTAAATGTTCATTTCTTTAGTTCACCATTAGATTTTAGAGACCAGATGAGGTCTGAGGCTGTTTTCCGTTTCTGAATCCCGTCCCCTCGTGCAGCCTGTAGTCTGCGGTGACGTCGTGTCCTCTCCGGCCTCAGAATGACTCCGGCTTGTTTTATTTCACGGCACAAAGGATTATAACACGAGTCCCAGCGAGCTGCTCAGTGAGTCACCCCGTCACGGACGCACACCTAACAACCCGCTCAGTGTGCTGCAGTGAATCCACACATTGTGCTCGGCTGCTGCCCCCCCGCCCGCCGTGGGCGGATCGCAGCTGAATGCTGTTGTGTTGAAGCTTTTGTTTGAGGGTTTTTAAATTTTAAATACATTTAAAGTGACGCAAAAGTCAAATTGATTATCATGTTCTTTGTGTCTGCAGGTGACGTTCGTGATGATGGAGACGCTGTGAGGGTGACAGCAGGAAACAGACCTCCCCCTCTCTCCCCTCTCTCCCCTCTCTCCCACCGAAAGGCTGCACAGATGTTTTCTCTCGGTCAGGAAAACATCTCCACCTCCCCTGCTTCCACCAAAGGACCCGTCAAATATGGAGAGCTCATTGTGCTGGGGTAGGAACGGTGCACTTTACATTACTGCTGACCTTCCACTCTCTGAAGAAGAACATCTGCTTTTACATCTGGTTCAACAGTCACAATGGCTCAAATCATTAAAAAAGAAGCAATATTTGCCTAAAAAAAATTGGATTTACCAACTTTCCAAGTGCCACAAGTCAGAAAGTTAGAAGGGAAAAGAAATACCAAAAAAATGGACATAAAATCACCAAAGAAGACACAAAATTACAAACAAAAAAAACTCCAAAAAAACAACAAAAAATGACCAAGAAAAACAAACAAAATAACACAAAAAAGAAGTAAAATTACAACAAAAAAAACCCCCAAGAAGCTACAAATACCAAAATATTTCCTCCAAAACAAAATAAAAATCATAAACTGTTTTGGTTGGTCTTTCTACTGTCCCAATGATCACCAAAAAAATTAATTCAATTTGTTTTATTTGTTTCTGTCAACTTTACATCTTATGTGGTTTATGATACAGTAAAATCGCTGTTTTTGTCAATGGACTCTGGTGTATTTGGCAGGTTCTGTTTCTAGTTAAACTAAAGGATTCATGAATAACTTTATGAATAAGTCTTGACCACCAGTGACAACATTTCTTTGTTTTTTACCAGGGTATAGATTTGACTGTAGAGAAATTCACTGGTATCAGTTTTAGCAAACCAAACTTTTATTTAACCTGCAGCAGGAAACTCAAACCACCGCAGAGTTTTCTGTTACTTCAGGCTCTGATAATCTTTCTGGTCCTTTGGTACAGATAACAATTTGCACCTTGTTCCAGATAAATAAGATTAAGTGATTTGTGAGTTCAGTATGAAATTGTTTAGGATCAGCTTTACTTAAATGTTAGTAGAACCTCCACACAGTGAAGAATGCGTCTGAAGGCCGATGGAGCGTCTGCGGTTCAGGGAGCTGCAGAGACGTCTGTGGCTGCTGCGGTTTCAGACCTTTTGTTTGCTTTCCTATCACAGCGTCCACATGCTGAACTAAACAGTCTGGGAGAGCCCGAAACCGCCAATTACACCGTCCATAAGGTTTAATTTACAGAGCGGTAGAGTCCTGCAGTGGAGCTGGGGGGTCTGAGTGTGTCTAAGAAAAGGAGGCTGTATCTGTATCTGAAACACAGGAAGTTTGCATTATCCAGTGAAAGAATGGCTCCACTTTTACCCAAACTCTAATGTTTACTTGACCTGCGTCTGGCAGCCGTCTGGCTCTGGAGATAACCTCCAGCTACACCCACTGTTCAGCACAGCGTTAGATTCACAGCCGCTCATGTTCTGCTCATACATGCAGTCTAACAGGCGTCCTGATGGATAATCACAGCTTCCTGTTCTTCATCTGTGTCTTCCTGTCTCAGGTCAAACAAACATTTGGGTTAATGTTTGTTTGTCGTCTTCTCTGCATGAGGTGCATCGCTCCAGGACCTCTGTAGCTTAGAGCAGCAGGAGATTAAAACTAGAAAAAACACACTTCCACCAGCTTCAAACTGTCTGATTTACATGTTTTATCTTTATTTAACAGATGTAGAGATATTAATGTTAAAACTAACATTTCTACCTTGTTTCTAAACTTTCTTGATGTTTCTAACCACTCTTGAGTGACGACATGACGCTCGGCCGCACTCGTTTATTGAGAACAGCAGAAACTTCCTTAATATCAGTCACAAACAAACAGCTATTCAACTTCAGAATAAATCAGCAAAATATTTCACAATACCTCAAAAAACAATCAAACATATTTCTATTTGTGTTAAATGGCGCCTACAAGGAGACATTTTGGTTGTTTTACTTGGACTTGTTGTTGCTTTTTTACTAGAATTCATCTGCAAACTTAAAGATTCAACTCTTCATTTTCATTGCAAACGACAAAGTTTTGGACTTTAGGGAGTTTAAGTCTCGACTTCAGGATTTCATAGCTGAGATTTGAGCCTGTGGCAGACTGTGTTCATTGTTTGGGAGCAGCTTTACTCCACTTAACCCCAGTTAACTGTTAGTAGAAACCACCACAGTGAAGAATGTGTCTGACTTCCTGGCTGAGACGTCAGGAGGACTGTGGCTGCTGTGGCTTCAGACCTTTTGTTTGCTTTTGTATTATTGTGTTCAGACCCCAGACTGTCACGGCTCCAAATACTTTTTTACTGTGTGCATTCACTGGTGCATCCAACTTATTTTTAACATCATTTAGTTCTTTACTTATCTGCACTTCAGCCAGAGATTTAATGACAGCAGAATGGAAATCTTCAGTGTTTTATAGTCTTATTTAAGCTGACTTTCTTTCAGTAAATGACCTGTCTGACCCTCTGCTTGTTTTAAGACCTTTCCCGTCCCGTGTGTTCCTCCAGGTGTAACGGCTCGCTGCCCAACGGTGACAAGGGGAGACGGAAAAGCCGCTTCGCTCTGTGCCGCAGGAACAAGGCCAACGGGGTGAAACCCAGCACGGTGCACGCATCCTGCACGCCGCAGGCCGCCAAGGTGAGTCTCCACACAGGGAACAGCAGAGTTTTTAAATGTCCTCATGAACTAATGAATTAATGAGGCATGAAAACACGTCTGAGAGGACGGATCTGTATTTCTGAATGCTGTTTGATGCTCTAGGTTGTAAAAAGTCTTCTTTACAGGGTTTGTTTTGTGCACAGAGAACAAAACGCTGTAAAATGATTCAACCAGCTGAAATTAATTTAAAATCCAAGTTTCAACCGTATTCTCTCCTGTCATACATGAACGTTTTTAGTCGTTTCATTCTTCTTCTTTTCAGTTTTTATGGGCAGATATTCACCTATTAAAAGGTCCAATATGTGTGATATGAAACCTGTTTTTACACAATATATAATACAGTGCTAAAAATATTTATTTTTATTTATTCTTCATTTAAATTGTCAGCAATTAACTTGGCATTTATATTTATTAAGCTATTTATTTTATGTTATTTTTATACTTTATTTCCTAAGATCATTTCTAGAACTTGTTCAGATGTAAAATAATGTTAAATATTATTTAATACAATGATTTGTTTGAGGAAGCATCCTTCTCTTGCATGAACATGTTGGTGCAAAACTGCTGCACAAACTACATAAAAAAGGTCTTTTTTCATTCCAGCTTTAAAAATGTCATTTTAATCTCCGTTAGAATAGACGTTCATGAAGAAAAACATCTAAATATGATAACAAACTTTGCAGTGCTGGTGTATATTAACTGTTTCTGGACTAATAAATACTCGGTGCATCATTAATAAAATCTGCCGTAAACAAACAGAAACATCCGGTAACAGTTGAACTCTGTGACGCTGCGTCTGTCTGTGTTTCTGCAGGCGATCAGCAACAAGGAGCAGCACAGCATCTCGTACACGCTGTCCCGCGCTCAGACCGTGGTGGTGGAGTACACACACGACGGCAGCACAGACATGTTCCAGGTGTGTGATATTTTTCAAATAAAGCTTCTCACGGTTTATTTCAGTCATAATATAAGTTTTATTCTCTTTATCCTCGTGTCCTTTTCACTCAGATCCACTTTAATCTCCTTTTAATAAGTTGAAATATCATTTATGTTCCTGTTTTTAGTCTCTTTTTTAGTGGCTGTTGTTAAACTCTTATCTCTGGCTTTCGTTTTGTTTTCTGACAAACAAACATTTCTCATGTTGCACAATGTCAGTTTGTTGCTTCATAGAATTTCCTCGGCTCAAAAAGGAAGGAAAAGGAGAAACCACGGTTGCGTAATTACAAACAGAAATGAGAATCAACACATCTGCAAACAGATGACTGTGATAAAAAATCCAGAAATGATCCATTTAAACATTTTTTTAATCGTTATAAATTCCAAAACACTAGTTTTGTAGTTACAGTTTTCTTTCAAAGCAGCTTGTTTTATTTTTTCCGTCTCTGTGTGTCCACAGATCGGCCGTTCCACTGAGAGTCCCATCGACTTCGTGGTGACCGACGTGTTTCCCGGCAGTCCGAGCCAAGCGGACGGTCAGACGGTCCAGAGCACCATCTCCCGCTTCGCCTGCCGCATCATCTGCCAAAGAAACGCTCCGTACGCCGCGCGGATCTACGCCGCCGGCTTCGACTCCTCCAAGAACATCTTCCTCGGGGTGAGCCGCCGTGACTGACGACGCCGTGATCCGTCGCTTCTGTTCTGTGTCATAACAGCTGATTGTTTCTCAGGAGAAAGCCGCCAAGTGGAGGATGCAGGACGGGCAGATGGACGGGCTGACCACCAACGGCGTCCTGGTGATGCACCCGCGCCACGGCTTCAACCAGGACTCCAAACCCGGCCTGTGGAGGGAGATGTCCGTCTGCGGGAACGTGTTCACGCTGCGGGAAACCAGGTCGTCTCAGCAGAGGGGCAAGATGGTGAGAACCAATGATTCACCTGCAGGACAGCGTGAAACCAGAGGCTGAACATCTGTGAATTGGACGTTACACACACAATATAAAGGACAGAATCATCAAACACTTAACATAACCATATACATGCAGATATTTTCTTTATGTTTCATCAGAACAGGACATTTATACAAAGGACTCAGGTCCAAACTGTTGTTTCTAAGAACTATTTCTTTCTAAACAATATAATGAAAAGAAGAACAGAAGCTGGCAGATAACAGACACAGAGTGGAGCCACCAGGGGGCGCTACAGGTGTTTTGGCATCATGTCGTCCATCTTTATAAACTGTCTGTGGTTCATCCTTAGTGTAGATAGAACTACTAGGAGTGGTTAAAAACTGCAGCATGGAAACCTTTAACTTTGCAAAAACCATGAATGCATCAAATAATAACATCATCAAGATCTGCAGCAGCAGTGCAGGAAGAAGTAATCAGATTCCTTTACTTGAGTAAAAGTAATAATACCGCAATGTTAAAGTACTCCACTACATTCAAATCTTACTGAAGTAAAAGTATCAAAAAGTACTTAAAATATAAAAAAATAAAAGTACTTGTTATTGTTTCATATATTCTGAATATATTATTAGATTATTATTATAATTGATGCATTTATATAAGCAGCGTTTTATTTTGGTAAAGACATAAGACATAAGATATCTAATTACTTTAAATTAATCATGTTTTTCATGTTAAATCTTGACCTGAAAAGTAACCAAAAGTACCTAAAAGTTGTACCTAAGAACCGAACTTGAGTAAATGTACTTAGTTACATTTAGTTACATTAAGGAAGTAGGTGTCTTTGATTCTTGTCTGAAAAGAGTCCAACATGCCGCGGTGTCCTCTAACCTCCTGCCCGTCTCCTCCAGGTGGACTCTGAGTGTAACGAGCTGCTGGACGGGTCCCTCATCGACCTGTGCGGCGCCACCCTGCTGTGGCGCACGGCGGAGGGCCTGGCGCACACGCCCACCGTCAAACACCTGGAGGCGCTGCGGCAGGAGCTGAACGCCGGGCGGCCGCAGTGCCCCGTGGGCTTCAACACGCTGGCCTTCCCCAGCCTGCGCCGCAAGGACGTGCTGGACGAGAAGCAGCCCTGGGCCTACCTGCGCTGCGGCCACGTGCACGGCTACCACGGCTGGGGCGGGCGCCGCAACCCCGAGGTGCAGGCGGAGTGCCAGGAGCGGGAGTGCCCCATGTGCCGGGCGCGGGGCCCCTACAAGCCGCTGTGGCTGGGCTGCGAGGCCGGCTTCTACGTGGACGCCGAGCCGCCCACCCACGCCTTCGTGCCCTGCGGCCACGTCTGCTCGGAGAAGACGACGGCGTACTGGAGTCAGATCCCGCTGCCGCACGGCACGCACACCTTCCACGCCGCCTGCCCGTTCTGCATCCAGCCGCTGAGTGGCGAGTCCTGCTGCATCAGACTCATCTTCCAAAGCCCGCTGGACTAGAGCGCCTCGGACTTCCTGTCCTTCACCGACACACGGCGGCACACAGCTTTGACTTTTCATAACTTAATTTTTATAACTTAATTTAACTTAATTTTGATGGATCTAAAAGCATTTATTGGGTTGTTTCCTGCTCTTTTTTATGGTTCCGGCTGCGTTTTAAAGTGGTGGAAGTTCTTCCCGGGACTAAACTGTGACGCTGTGTGATCCGCCCTCCTTTTATTTATTCTCTTCTTCAGGTGTTTGTACATCAGAGCAGAATGTAACAGCTGTAATGTCTCACCTGCCTCACCGAGCCGTTAATAAGAAGACGTTTCAGTGTCTCGCTGTGCTCCAGTTTTTAAGGGTTTTTAAAGGAAAATTGTGGCACAAACTCCAGTTTTTCATGAATTATACGATATTTCTGTATTTGATACGTTTCTCTGAAATCCAGTGGCCTTCCTCTGTATCACTGTGACCTCTTTGAAAACAGAATAACTGTATTTTATGATCTTAATATGAGCTTTGTATCACAACTTAACATAAAAATATATTTCCTGGGAAACTTTTGAAGCTGCTGTCTTTTCAATTGAAACACACACAAATATTTCTCATGCATTTATGTGTTTAAGACTTAATACAAATATCAACATGCAGACTTGTATGTCAAACCCAGAGGAGGATTTCTGATGAGTTGTGACACTCTGACCTTCTCCTGCAGCGCCACCATGAGGCCGAGCCGCCTCACTCTCATGACAGAAATGTTTCAAATTTATTGTGAAGTTTCCTTCAAATTTCTCCGATCACATTCCTGTCCATGTTTAGAGTTTATTAATCAGTGACCTCGAATAAGAATCTAATTTTTTTGCTCTATTTTTGGTTAAAAAATAAATATATTTTAATTTAATTTAGACGGGTGTAAACATATTACTTGTATATTATTTATTTATTTCTATTTCTCATTTTTATTTGCATTATATTTAAAGTAGAGCCGGACAATTACAGGATTTTTGAGACATTTATTGTTGCCTATTTTAGAGTGAAAAATTCACTTTATTATTACCGATATTTAAGCTGGAATAAAAAACATTTTGAACCAATACGACTAAGGAATAAATGTAAACAAAATTAAAAGCAAACATAATTTCAAAATCACACCAAACATATTTTTCTGTGTGTTGTAGAGACACATATTTAGATTTAGATTTAACATGTCTGAAATACTTTAAGCAAGAAAAGTGAATATGACAAAGTTCACAAATATTACATTAAAGCTGGTTTAGTAAGAAATCTAAAGAAAAACTCACTTAATTTTATCCTAAGATGTTCTATTTTTTGCTTAAATAAATATAGACATTTTCAATGTGGATTTTGAACCAGTATGACTATACTGTAAATGCAGTAAATGTACATAAAATGAAAAGCAAACATTTCAAAATCATCCACAAACATATTTTTCAGGCAAATTTATATCTAATCTAGATTTAACATTTAACATTTAAAATGAAAAGGTATATATGGATCCAACATTTAGATTTAACAGGATAAAAATACTTCACAAGTAAAGTGACAACATTTATGACAAAGTTAAAAAATATTGCATTAAATCTGATTTTAAAAAGCGACTTAAGCTTTTTTAAGCATTGTTTTGTGATTAAATGTTGCTGTTAATTTCCTATGACCCATAGGTATAACGTTGCATAGAATGGAAAATCTCAAGTAAAGTATAGGTGCCTTGAATTTGAACTTAAATTAAAATACTATATATATAGTATATATAAAGTTTAGCTCCATCCCACCGTCAGTGTTTATTGTGCATGTTTCTGAAGCAGACAGCAGGTGGCAGCAGCGAGCTTTAAGACCACAGAAGAAGAAGCGGTCGCTGCCCCGCCTCCTGCGGTGCATGATGGTCGGTGTATCTGCTGCTGAGTGTCCGGTTGTTTTCCTCCCGGTTCCCCCGGTGTTCCTGTGATGGTGAAGAGGAGAAACACCGGCTGCTGTGCTTCACACGACAGGTACGGACGCGTCTGAAAACCCGGCGCTCACTGAACTTTTCCCGGGCGCGGCTCTTATTTCAGAGAGTTAGCTGTTAGCTGCCCGGCTAACCTGTTAGCATCAGCCAGTCTACGTGTAACCCCGAAAACATTAGCTTTAGCATTAGCCTTTAGCACAGGCCACGGATATTTGGGCTTTTCTCAGCCCTGTCATCGAAAGTGAAAATGTGTTTTATGTGTCTTGTGTTGCCGTTTATTGTTAACTTGACTGTCGGCTCAGTAGATTCAACGCTAACGGCCACAGCGGTGAAAGCACCGGAGCTAAGCTAAAGCTAGCAGGCTAGCATCTGTCAGACAGCAGTGACAGGAATGTAACGAAGTACAGTTACTCAAGTAGGGTGAAGTCATGTAATCTGTAAGATTTTATTGGCAGATTACCAAGAAAACTACCTAAAATTTATGTTCACATCTGATTATGGATCTCAGCTGTATTTCTTTAAAGAAAACTGTTGACAGGTAAAATACTTCAGAGACTTTGGACCTTCAAACACACCTTGTTCAGGTAAAATGGGACTATGGCTGCCTCCCCTTCGTCTTCATGTTTGTTTTGGTCTTGGTCGATTTGTTGAAGAGTCGTTTTTTATAATGCTTTGTTAATGCAGAATAACCAGTGGTGGAAGAAGTATTCATAATCTTAACTCTAGTATAAAAAAACATTCATTTAATTTCTATTATATTAATATAAATTGGTCTTAAAATTACAATAATATTGTTTAATGCAATCATTTCTGGGAAAATATATCCTCTTGCAAAAGTAGTTACTATGACATGCATATTTACATTTTTACTTACATTTCTATTATTTACTTGGGATTTTAAGATGAAAAAATAGAAATAATTCTTGTATTTGAAGCTGGTGGAGTCTTTGCAGAGCTAAAATCATCTTTGTTGTTCTTCAGTGTGAATGGAAATCTTTATATAAAAAGCATCTTTTTGTACAAACAGTGGACAGAACTTACTTTTCTTTCTTTGTCGAAAGAATCTCTTGAATAGCACACAGATTAAAAATGCATTTCTAGATGTTTTTATGACAGTAAATACTGACGACTTTACTCTCAGTCTTATTTTAATCTGCAACATTGAACCTTCAAAGCTGCACGTCTCTTCAAAGAATAAATCGTCCAGTTGTTTCTATTTTTACCTCACAGACGTCTCAGCAGGTAGTGATAGGAGCGGCTAAAGCAGCTGTGAGTGAAGTTCTACACTTCAAAATGTTTATTCTGTCGTAGAGGACGAGACGATGAGACGGTTTTCCTGTGCAGTGACAGTGAGGCTGCAGACCGCTCCTCTAATCCTCTCATCAGAGTGACAGGATGAACAGCTGAGGGTCTCACACCTCCACAGTCTGAGCAGCCGGATTAGAGCTGAAA
>CAFUXE010000362.1:314628-336932 GCA_903364295.1 Serranus cabrilla
CTCTGTGACCCTCCTGTAAATGATAACACATTAAAAATCTCAGTTTTATTGTAATGGACCCATAAATTAACGACCCCTGGACTCTTTAACTCAGCCATCAGTGACAAACATCACTGATGTTTGCAGCTCAGTTACACAAAATTCTTCTTAAAAGTACAAAAAGAATCCAGATTTCATCAGTTATATTTCAAAAACTAATATTTTTCTCTACGTTTGTTCCTCTCGTCCACACAAACACAGTTTATGTCACTAAAACAGAGATTTAAAAGAAAAAGAAAAAGAAAAAAAGAAAACTCCGTAGAAATCTTCTTCTTCTTCTTCTGTAAATCCGCTTGAGATCACAAAAAAAAAAAAATCTCAGGATAACTAAACAAAAATCTCAGGAAAAAAAACATGGCCGCTCAGGGCTTCCATACTCACTGCAAAGAAATGCTACAATGCTAAATGCTCCAACAGGCGGAGAGACGACCTTGAGGGTTAAATATTGTCTGTACATCAACAGAAGCTTCTGAGGATGATTCGTCTCCCTGACAGACGACACACACACCCTGGAGCCTGCAGCAGTGACGTGCAGAGTGTGTGCGTGCGCCTGTTTTCAGGAGCTGCACCCTCACAGCTCACGGGGCGTCCCGGCCCGGGCTGCTGTGAGCGGGTCGGGCCCACAGGGGGCAGTGCGTCTCTCCGCTCGGCTCCGGCTGCAATCATTCGTCAGGATAATGGGAGCAGCGTTTATAGTCATATCCCTGTAATAAAGGAGGTGTCTCTTTGTCCCTTTTCATTCAACACATTGTCACAACCCAGAGCCTTAATCCTGCAAACTGACGGACAGTTGCATCCTGGGAAAAGAGCCGCACGCCATTGTTTGAGTGAGTCAAATCTGTTAAGCCCTAATTCTTTTGTGGGCATTTGCATACTCGGAAGTATTCTTTCAGCGAAAGGGCCAAATCCTCCCTGTGTGTGACGCCAGGCATTTTTAGTATCATTTGTGGAGTATCTACATGCACTATTAGCGCCGCATAATACCCCGCGTATAATACGCCGGCATAATCTCACAGATAAGGAGGTTTTTCTAAAGTGTAGCATTACGTCGGGGATGAAACGCCGCAATTTCAAGCAGATTCAAACGGGCTCAAATGTCATCAGAAATGTCAAGTGGCTGTGCAGTGGCAGGATACCAGGACGCCTGTTTATCGGCCCATCAGCCGCCTCGTTCTTCAAATTTAGCTCCCAGTTGAAAGGCCCGGCTGTAATGGGTAATAAAGACGGATACCTCTGACTCACCTGGCCTCCTCCCTCCTCCGTCTGCTCTCTGATTGGAGCAGGATGGCTTTCCTGCTTCCAGCAGAGAGTCTCTGGCCGGCTGATAGTGTTATCTGCCCGCAGCGCGGCTCCTCTGCAGGCTCCTCTGCAGGCTCCTCTCTGGGGTCCTTTCTGCAGAGGCTCTGATAAGATTTCTGGGTTGAGATGGCGGACGGAGAACGATTTCTGTTGCGGAAGAAAAAACTGAAGCTCCTCAAAATGTCGAACAAACATTTCACGTTACACTGACTTTTATCATCTCACAACAAGAGAAGAAATCTACACGATGGGTAAAGTTTGATCATCAGAATCAGAAAAGGCTTTACTGACAAAAAGGTTTCACAAAAACAGCGTAAAATGAGCCCCAGTTTGGCAGATGGATGTGTCCTCCAAACTTCAAACCTTCAGCTCTCAGTTTGGAATCTAACGTATCATCAGATCATCATGAAATATCAATTCATCTTTGGACTGAAGCAGATGTTTCCACCAAATTTGAGCCAAATGTACCTGGATAACAAGCAGCTGTGGAGACTTTTGTAGTTTAATGTTGGAATGACTGTTGGTCCGACAGTTCAACTTTGTAAAACCAGTAATTCATCAACAAAGTGTTTGGAAAACAAGGTTAGAAAAACCAACAAGATCTCGGACCTAAACCTCCCAAAACAGCACGTATGAGCGATTCACTGGAGATAATCCTGGTCGTAGTTAACTCAACGCCCGCTGCTGGTTTGTGGACGTTTGAAGCATCCAGTTCAGAGTTACGTTCGTCTCCATCTTTGTTTTGAAACCAGCAGAGATCCGATCTGGACTGAATGTTAATTACTGACGGAGAAACTGAGCAGAGACTCCTCGGAGAGTCTTTGAGTCCAACCGAACTCTGAACAAAACGTTTTAAAATGAACTAAATGTTGAGGAAACACCAGAATCAGGTTCAGGCTGTTTAGATGTTCACAGAGGAAACGCTTTGTTCTGCTTCTGTCCTGATGAAGCTCCAGGAAAAAGTCGATATGTCAAGAAAAGAATCTGGAAAAAGTTCAAATGTCGAGATAAAAGTCGTCAAAAAACATGTAATGTCGAGAAAGAGTCAAAATGTTGAGAAAAATTATGAAAAGTCCAGAAAAAGTTCAAATGTCGACATAAAAGTCTTCCTGTTGTCCAGCTGTCAGTCACAGGTAGCACCGCCCCTTGTGTTTCCTTCTGAATGGGACATTTTTTATTATTTACAGGAACATCAGACTTAAACTACAGAGCTACAGACGGAGACAGAAGGAGTTTTACTGAGTAATAAATCAGAGAGAAGTCGTCTCGTTCTGTCTGAGACACAGAGGACGGACCGTGGCGCCTCCTGCTGGATGGAGTCAGAACAACACACACTGCTGTAAAAACAGCTTCTTCTTCTCTGAGGTTCAAACAGTTTCTGGTTCTTAGTTTAAACAGGAAATAAATTATGTAAATGCTGGAAGTGAAGTAGTTACCATGACGACGTGACTACAGGAAGTGACATAGTTCAGTAAAAGCGTGAAGCAGGAAGTTAAGAGATGTTTGAGTCACATGGACACCAACACTGCTCTGCTGGGGAAAGTCCTGTTAGTCCGACCACGTCTTTATGTATTTTTCTTCTGGTTTGTTATGTTGGTCTTTAATTACTCTTTTGGTCATTTTGTGCAATTATTTGGTCATTTTGTGTAATTTTTTTTAGATGATTTCGTGTCTCTTTTTTTTGTCGTTTTGTGTAATTTTTCGGTCATTTTCTTCTTTTAGTCGTTTTGTGTAACTTTTTTTCGATTATTTTTTTTTCCGATAATTTTGTGTCTTTTTTTTGGTCATTTTGTGTAATTTTTTTTAGGTAATTTTGCCTTTTTTTGGTTGTTTTGTGTGTTTGTTTTTTCTGGGGTCATTGTTTTGTTATTTTACACTTTTTTTATGCTTCCTGGGTGAAAGTCGTGGGTTTGTTTGACGACGTGACTACAGGAAGTGACATAGTTCAGTAAAAACGTGATGCAGGAAGTTAAGAGATGTTTGAGTCACATGGGACACTTTGGGTGGAAGGTTTGAGTTTTTTAAAGGTTTTTAAGTGAAGCACAGCCTCGCAAACACAAATGTTGTTTTGAGACTTTTAAGGGGAGCTAACTGACTCTTTTGTGCCCGTTTGTTTTATTTTTTCCAAAACTTTTAACCAATTTTAGCCAACAGGTCAAGAAACACCAGCAGCCAGATGAAACCATCCGGTTCCTGAACTTATTTGGAGGAGAAAGCTGTGAATTATCACCCAAAGCGCCTGATGTAAAGATGACTAACGCTACAACAATGACCCCGGCTTTAGAAAGCGGGTGGGTGTGCGAGCCTTTATCTGCCTTTCATGCAGCTCGTGTACAGTATGTATGAGCCTTTCACAGTCTCAGGCTTTGTTGTTTGGATGTTTCATCGTGTTGCACCATCGCTGCTCTTCCCAATGTCACACAGTGAGACAGAGAGCCGCTCTGCATCTGTTTTCTGGCTGCTGTTTGTCTGTTTGTTTTGTTCTTTCCTCCTGTGTATTTAAGCGTCAATTTCTGCCGGCGAGGGACACATGAAAAGAGCCACGGCACGAACAGAAAACAAGCCCTCAGAGACGAGGAGGAGGAGGAGGATGAAGTGACAACACGAGGACGGGAACAAGGCCCGGGAATAAGCTGCGATTAAACCGAAAAACAATCAAACTGCAGAGATGAGAAGAAGAAGAGAGAGGGAGAGAAAACACGCACAACAATGAGAGCAAATAAAACAGGCAAACAGGGAACGCAGAGTGTTTGTGAAAAGACCCTGGCGAGGGCAAATTACACCGAGTGCCAGTTGTGGAAGCATCAAAGCCAAGAGAAGAGTTTCACTGGAGCGTTTTCCTGCCGACAGAAGCTGGGAGCAGGAAGTGCTGTTTATACACAACCACATGTTCAGCACAGCTTCACGTCAGCTCCGACAAACGCTGCAGAGAAAATATAATTCATGGGGCCAAAGTTTCACAAACGTAATGTCAGTAACTTTAAAGATCCATCCTGAACCTGCAAACACAAACCTCAGAGCAGCTGTGGATTCCTCAGGAATCCTGCAGCTCATGGGAATGTTTTATTTATCACAGGACAAGAAAAAAAACAGGAGCAGCCAAGACAGGAGTCATAATAATAATAGATTATAGTGAAAACATGTATTCTGGGACACTGGCATTGAAATATTTCATCCACTAGATGGCAGCAGTTAGTGAAGGCAATAGGGTCACTGAGCAATAATATAAACTCACACTATAAATTCCAGATGGTGTTCCTGATCACCGATCACCACAAAAATCTAACCACCTGTTCCTCGTCCCAACATACACGTTGTCTGAAAGTTTCATCCAAATCTGTGCAGAACTTTTTGAGTTATTTTGTACACAAACATTTTTCATCCTTGGGCAAAAAGAGCTGCTGACTAACAAATCATGAAGAGTACGAAGAAGAGTCAGAAGAGACACTATTTTATTTTGAACAACTGTAGAAACCTGAAGTTTGATCACTAGTTCTTCCTGAGAAAGTGACACACGCCTCCTGTTTCCAACGACTTCTACAGAAGCCTGAAGTTCACAGATTGAAGCGCTGCAGCTGCAGTATTTTTGTTCCTTTTTGCAGAAAGTTACCTGATTAGCTCGTTATATTAGCTTAAAATGAGCTAATATCATTAAAGGCCGTGCCGGAGCAGAGAAAAGGCGGCGATTTATCTAAATGTGCAGCTTATGAATAAATTTGGCAGCCGTGTGTCGCCTCCCGGGGCCCTGCGGCGCCGCGGCAGCTCTCTGGTTTTTGTTGTTCCAGTTCAGCGGCTCTGTGACGTCCCGACACCGAGGCTTTTATGACACATGAAGACTTTTTAACCGCCTCTGTGTGGAGGCAGTGGACTGGCTCCTCTTAATTAGCACTTTGTCTCTGCTCAGAAGTGACCTTTTCTCTTTTGCACTCTGCTTAAATTGACTCCCGCTCCTCTGCGCCGTGTTTCCTGTGTTGTACATGGCTGCTGGTGCGTGGCTCTGCTCCGGCTGCTGCGCGGCTTCATGCAGTCAGAGTTCAACTCATGCACTGGCACGACAGTAAAGAAAGCTGACTTTTTCCTTTTATTCAGCATGAAATAAGGAGCAGTTAGTGGCCTATCTTCCCTCCTGACCTTAACAGTTTTTAAATAAGTGGCGGGGAAGACATTCAGTGTATTTAGCTGACGTATTCAGCCTCAGGGTACCAACCATAGAGACCGTTTGGATGTTTTCAAATCAGATTTAAAAACATTTTTTATGTCTCTCAATAACTTGTGATAACGAATTATTATCTTGTTATCTCAACATAACAAAGATCATACATTGCTACATTAACGTTAGCATGTAAACATGACATTGCTACATTAACGTTAGCATGTAAACATTACATTGCTAAATTAACGTTAGCATGTAAACATGACATTGCTACATTAACGTTAGCATGTAAACATTACATTGCTACATTAATGTTAGCATGTAAACATGACATTGCTACATTAATGTTAGCATGTAAACATGACATTGCAAAATTAACGTTAGCATGTAAACATTACATTGCTAAATTAACGTTAGCCTACATCTACATTACCTTAGCTGAAGCAGACGGATAAATAGGAGTTTGTCAGCCTCTCAGGTTGAAATCAAGATGAACACATTAGAAATTAATTAGTTATGACGAGAAAACGATCTTTGTTATATGGAGATAACGAGATAAGTCGTTATCAGGAGATAAGAGTAAACCATTCTCAGATTCCGTAGTTTTCAAATCAGATTTCAAGTTATTTTTTATGTCTCTCACTAACTACAAATGTCTTGTTCAGCCTTCGGTTGGACTCAAAGACTTAGTTTCTCCGTCAGTAACCAACATTTAGTTTTAGTGTAACAGTTTATTTTTAGACCCACTGCCCTCGCTGCTCCACAGTCCAGATCTGGTCTCTGCTGGTGTCAAAAAAAACAAAACTGGATGCTTCAAACGTCCACAAACCAACAGGAGACGTCACGCTGACTTCCTCCAGTATTTATATACAGTGAGAGGTGCACACGGCGAGCCGAGGACACACACAGGACGCAGGTGGAGTCCTGAGGATCCCTGACTGCAGGTCAGTCCTCTGGAGGGAGTCAGTGACGTCGTATCCTTCAGCTGAACGTCTTCTGGGAAACACAGTGACAGCAGTGAGAGGTCACGGAGTTTCATGCTTCATCTGTGAGTAATAATGATCCTAATGCATCCACACACACACACAGTGAGTGTTTCCAGGCTGGAGACCCTCCACCATCCACCATCTCCTCCTCCATCCCCAGAATCAGAGATGACCTTTGCATGAATAAAGTCAAAGAGGATTAAAGGCAGCAGAGACCTTCGCAATGTCGGCCGAGGGGAGAAGCTGCTGCGTCCTCCCCTGAACGTGGCCGGCGTGTCGATGTCTCCACCTGCCTGAAGGCCGCGCTCAGTGAGTGTGTGTGTGTGCGTGTGTGTGCATGGAAGCTGCAGAAAAACAAAAGAAAACACACATTCATGAAACAGTTTCTTGAGGAATGTTTCGTTAAATTACTGTCTTTCAAGCGTTTGACTGCAGGTGATAATATCTCCGGTTAATATTCTTATCTGATTCGTGCTGCACTTAATCCATACGTTACAAGATGTACACGCACAGAATCTATTTGCTTAAGTGTCCATCAAACCAGCAGGATTACAGCCGTTTGGATTATCTGCCTTTCTCTCCTGCCTCAGTGCAGTTTGATGTCAGCTGTGCTCGGCTCGCAGCAGGATTACCTGAATCTATTCTGTCATTATTACCTGTATAAAACCTGTCACAGCCGAAGAACGTGCACCTTATGTGCTGCTATTTGGAATATTCAGAAATATTCTCAATATTAATGACGCCGGTGGCTGTTAAGTGGACAACAGTCAGCTCAGGCTCTCACGCTGAGATCATCCTCAGCATGTTTTAGCAGAATTATGTTCATGTCACATTCATGTATCATCCTGTGAAGCATGCAGGGTTAAAGTTATGCAATGAATTTCACAGCTATTAATGGAAATAAATGCATTACATTTAGAATATAATCCACAAAATGTGTCTGTTTATGTTGCACACAGACTGCAGACTGTTTATAAAGATGGACGACCTGTCAGCTCTGAACAAGTGAAGCCAAAACACCTGGATCGCCCCCTGGTGGCCGGCTGCAGTACAGGTTATAAGCCCCGCCCCCTAAAAAATGGAAAACTCAAACTAAGTCAAATAAATGTTTCCCAAAGTTGTTTTTCTGTCATTTTAGGTCGTTCTCATCACACTGAGTTCATTTTTCTGATCGGTTTGTTTAAAATGAGTTATTTGATTCTGTAAGTGGGGCTGTGACGTCATGATTGACAGCTGTTACTGACCAATGAGAACACTGTGATCCCGAGCAGAAAAAGAAATGACTTTTTCTTTATTTTAGTGTTGAAATGTGGCTTGATATTAAAACAATATTATATAATCAAAGACCCTATAAAGAACCGCATGACAGGCTAAAAAATGAAGAAACACACAAAGAAGAAAGTGGGAAAAAAACAACATTATATGCTCAATAGATCACAAAACAATTATGAATGAATAGTTATTATTATCGTTATTATCATTAATGTCAAGTAGATAAACCTTGAAACAAAGGGCTGGTTTAGCAGATTCAGATTTGTGAGCAGCAGCAAGACAGGAAATGACATCAGGACTCTATCAGAATAATATTTTTTACAGTCTAAAGCAAAAAAAAAGTTAAAAATTCTAACTTCATATTAATCTGATTAATGAAAAAACTGCTAGATTTAATTTCCCCATTTTCCTTTTATGTTTTGATATAAAAAAATATATATTCAAAAAGCACGGACAGATTTAAAATATGAAATGTTTTGGTGATATTCTGCCTGGATTCACATGTGACTAACATGCATGAAGAAAAAACTCATTTATTCTTCTAATACCTTCAAGATATGAAAACATACCAATATATATAAAAACTGCTACATTTTATGGACTTTATTAGCACACAGGTTTTTCAAAATAAGATATTGCTGCAAACCTCACCAAGCTCTTTGTGTTTCCTTGTTTTGTTGAGGAGGAACAACAACACGACCCACAAATTAGTAAAAAAAAAGGTCCCGGGGCCCCGCTGCTCTCTCTGCAGACTGGGGGCCATCGCTGAAACATTTTCCAAGATCACTTACCAGAAAAACAAAAGGGGGAAGAGAAGAGAGCGGGGCGGGCAGGCCTCAGCCCGAGGATTATTCTCCTAGTGTTACACGGATTAGCAGCAGCCCGACCTTTGACCCCTGTTAGGGACGACTTGACTTGTGGCTCTGTGCAGGACGGAGGAGGCCCCGCTCATTACGGCAGCACAGGAATATGAAGTACAGGAGACTCTGTGGCGTCGGTACAGAGCTCAGAGCTGCAGCAGCACGAGGAACAGAAGAAGAAGGAGAAGAAGAAGGAGAAGAAGAAGAAGAAGAAGAAGAAGAAGAAGAAAAAGAAGAAGAAGAAGGAGGAGTGTGTTGTTAGGACGTTAACTTTAATACTTTATGTTGCTGTGAAAATGTGGTGGTGAATAAAACAATGTAAATAAATATAATAATATAACCTTAACTGTAACTGCCATTTTTTTTTACACTTTGTTTGGATTAAATAAGATATAAGATGTTAAAAGCTTCAAGCTTCGATCGAGTTTTTGAAATAGTTTGTAACGAGTGAAACATTACTGAGAAACTCAGATTTTTACTCTCTATGCAGCCTGTTTGTGCAGGAGATCCCTGATAAAATGACGTTATTTGCATTTTTTCCCATTTGTTCCATCCAACAGATTCGTTTTGGTTTCACTCTCAGTTTCGTTTAGGCTTTGGCACCAAAACTACATGGTTAGGTTTATTAAAAATAGCTCATCGGTTTGATTAAATTCCTTAAAAAATGACTAAACTCTTCAGGTAGGTTTGGGAAAAGAAGAGCGTGGTTTGAAATACAACATAAATAATTTACGTTTCTGTATGTACGCACGTCAGGATGTAAAAAAATAAACGTGTAAAGTGATTTTTGCGTTCACTCTTTATACTGTAATAATTACTACAGCCACTAGAGGTCAGCATCATTTACTGCTCTGATAACAACCTTCTGCACCTACTAGCAGGTACAGCAGGTGTCTCTTTTTATATATATATTTATTTTATCTTAATATCATATTTGGACTGCATTTACCGTACCACAAATATACATAACATTTCTCTGTTATTTTTATATATAATAAATTCATATATTTGTACTTCTACACTGTTTTATGTCTTAGATTCTACCTTTTGTTTTTTTCTTTCTATGTGTTTAATAAACATTGTTTAAGGGACTAAATAAATGTTTGGGTTTGAGGTTTTAACCTAAAAATAATCATTTAACCAGATAAAAGCTCTCTGATCATCACTCGTCATTTCTCTTTGACTTCAGTTTCAGCGACGATAAACGCCGTCATGTTCTCAGTCAACACAAGTGGAGTAACAGCAGCACAGAAATGATGTGTGTGTGTGTGTGTGTGTGTGTGTGTTAAGTCCCACAGATCTCCCAAATACCCATGCACATGTGTATAGAAACAGTTTACAAAGCCCTGTGTAATCTTCCTTTTTACTGCGCTCTTAGTTTCCTCTGCAGGGGATTACTGTACCACTTTTTGTGTGTGGAATCTGCAGAAGGAGGAGGGACATACAAAATGGCGGAAAAAGGAAAACAAATTGTAGCGTAATCTCTGCAGAGAAAGGACGGCTGAGCGAGGGAGTCCCCCAGACCCTCCATCTTTTTTCGGGCCAGAAAATCCCATAATCCTCCATGTTTGATGTCTCAAAGCTAATGGCGTTTATTAGGACAGCCCAAAAGGCGCTTTGTCCGCGGCGCGGCTGCCGTTGAGGTTTTGAATGACATTGCAGGGAGAGAGCTGGTAACTTTAGCTTAATCTGGGCTTATCCGGCCCCGATGCATGCACAGGTGTGTGGCCCTGAAGCCCGGAGGAGGCCGGGCTCTCCTGTTGGAGCCAAAGATCAATCCTGCTGCGGGGGCCGAGGACGTCCAGAGGAACACTCGCTGCACCTTTAACCCACCAGGCTTTAGCCTCCTGGTGAACCGACCCGCCTATTATCACATTTTAATTAAACGACTGCTCCCCTTCCCTCCGTCTGCTCAACGAGATATGGAACGACCTTTTCCTGCTGAATCAGTTTACGTTTCATGAGGAGAGTCATGCAGGTTGAGTTGCATAAATTCATCTGGAGGATTTTAGTTTCGGCCTCCTGCTTTGTGCCCTAAATCCTGTCCTTTCATATATTTCTGTTTGGCATCAGCGCTCCACTGCAATATTCAGTGCATGTGGAAAAAAAGAAATAAGAACGCATACAGAGTGCATTAAGAGGGCAGTCATTGTGAATTATGATATATTTACACTCTAACCTTCGAGAATTGGTTTTGCAGCATAGTCTGTGGCCTTTTAATGAAATTTAACCGCTTTGTTTTCAGCGAGTGGTCACTGAATGGCTGATAATAACCTTCTCAACCTGCCAGCAGGTAGAGCAGTCATCCCTGTTATTAGTTTAGTCAATAAAAGTCACTTTATCCTTTACTATACCCCTGTGTCTCCCATTGTTCCTGCTCAGTGTAAGAGCCAAGCTGTGACAATAACAACACTCTTTCAGGAGGTTTTAGTTCAAGTGTCTTATAGATGGTTCACTGATGGGGCTAAAAATTCATTACGGCTATCATACACACACCACAACAATCAACTGCAGTTAGGACTCATACTATAATAGTCCACGTTTTAAGTAAAAGCACATATTGGCACATGTATAATAATGCATTCTTTATAATAACATGTCATTGTTCGTGGTAAGTATTTATTTGTCCCTGAGTTGAGGGGGTGTCTGTTGTGAAAACCTTTGACCTCTCCTGACACATCCCTTTATTCTACATTAACTGGATTTTGTTGCTGTATATGTGTGTGCAAATACATAAATACAATAGAAATAAAATAAGTAAAATGTAAGCTATTTTCATGCTTTGAAAAGAGTCTCTGATGCTTTTAATTCCACTCCTCTTAGAGAAAACACACACAAACACCACCACTACGACTACTGCTACTTCTACTACTCTCGCGAGATCTGGTATCAGATTGAAATGACGTTACCAAAAGTCTCGCGAGACTGCGTAGAACCATTTACAAACGTAACTAATTTTTTAACTAAATTTAATAATGCCAAGTGTGACTATTAGTTGTATAAATATCTATAAAATGTGTACATGAAATTTAAATAAATTATTCCGGACGTTTACAGTATTTCCAAACGTGCGGCGGGAGAGTTAGCCACGCCCACACAGGACAGGAAGTGTTTACGATATCATTGCATTGGCGCCTTCCTATATCCAGTATCTTTTGTTCAAGATAACTAATGTTCGTGATGCCTAATGTCACGGTGATTGTGTAAATATCTAATGTTTGCAAAATAAAATATAAATATATCATTTTTAATGTTCACAATGCTTCCAAACGAGTGGCGGGAAAGATGACCACGGCCACGTACAAATATTGTACTGTTCCATCTTTTTCTATCAAGATCTTTGATCATTGAAAGCTTATTGAAAAGGGAACCAATGAATGCAGCGTTACTTTATCATGAAATAAAAAGTGTATTTTGATTGGTTGCTGGGCGTGTCTATCATGATGACAACAGGAAGTCAGGTGACCGTGACATTTTGGATAGCGGTAGTCGTAAATTTGGCGGTGACAACAAACTGCTGAGGGGAGCGTTTGTTTTCCGACAGGAGAGGATTAAAACTGAAGAATGACTCAACAGCGTTTTTATTCTCTATCAACACTGAGAAAACAATCTGAAGTGGACTTTACTGATGTTCTGGAGCAGCTTTTCGAGGAGAAAAGGCAGAAAGAAGACCGACACAACAGGTAGGAGAGTGTGTTTTCATAGCAATGGGACTGCGCTAGCTAGCTTATTCTTGTCTCATTTGTGATGCGATAAACGTCAAATTCATCCAATTCAGTGGCTCATCTTTTACTACTTTACTTGAGGTTGAGGATGGATTGCAATTTTTTAAAATTTTTGCCTTAAATCTGGATTTTAGAACTTAAAAACAAGCAGGCACAAACCGAGCACTTGCTATTCCCGGCCGGGTTTATCAGGAGAATATTAACTGTAATTTCAGACCCGTTGCTGTTGCTCTCGCGATATTTGTCACCAGAGAAAGCATTGATGTCATTTGGTGCTGTTCAAGGTCTCGCGAGACTGTGTCAAACGGTTTGCTAACGTCCGAACTAATTTTCAAATGTTTATTTAAATTAAACTAAACGTTTGCAACGAAACATGAATTTTAATAAAGAACTTAAACTTTATGAAAATAAATAAATACAAAACTGAATATAAATTATGAGTGACAAATGACAGAAAATAATAAAATAAAAAGGGAAGGGTACTACTGTAGAAAGGAGAAGCATCCCACCCCTTAAGTAGTTGTGTAAATACCTTATCTAATGTAAGAATAAATAATTCTTGAAT
Source organism: Serranus cabrilla (assembly GCA_903364295.1). Classification (NCBI taxonomy): domain Eukaryota; kingdom Metazoa; phylum Chordata; class Actinopteri; order Perciformes; family Serranidae; genus Serranus; species Serranus cabrilla. Next base: position 327,528 of record CAFUXE010000362.1, read on the forward strand.
TTTTCCATCTGATGCCGTCATGGCCCCTCTGCCTGTATTAGAAATACTGCTCTCTGTGTACTTTATTTGTTTTCATGACTTTGTGAGTGATTCCTAAAAAGTAACAGCTGTGGCATATAATGGAAAACACTGAGGGCTTTCTATAGTACTTCAGTCTACCTGCTGTTTGTCTTCCAGGTGTTGTGTTTATACAGTGAGAAGTGGTTTACATTGGTTGTTTTTGGGGAAAGACTAGGCTGTATCCCTTTGTGATATGATGGAAATTCTGTAGATATAGGTCTATGCAGAGAAATATGTATGTGTGTGATTAAATTACAGTAGAGTACTTCCCTCTCACACACACCGCTCCCTATGTTAATTTTTTATGGACATGCAGTGGTGGAAAGTAACTCATTACATTTTCTCCAGTTCTGTACTATCTACTTGTATTTTAATTTTATGCTAAGTTCCTAACATTTATTTGATAACTCTAGTTACTTTAGAATCGACAGAGTGTTGCAGGTATTTTTGAGGGCAGACCCGGAGGTTTGCATCGTGCAGGTTCCCTCGACAAAAGTTTAATATTTGTAGATTTTAAATTTGTGGCTGTGTGAGTATAAAAAGTGACAAAATACAGAAAGTCCTGGGGTGGATGGCTGAGGCAAACAAACGACTTTAACCAAGGAGACTACAATTTGTGTCCTTAAGTGTGAGCAAAATTTCCAAGTAATTTCCTGTAAACACAGAATTTTATTTTTAAAAAAGACTGTGTATGCATGTTTTTTTTGATGACTTGGGATGTGTTGAATTTGCAATAAGCTTAGACACTGGTTGACTTCAGATAGAGAGAGTTTGTGACCAGTTAATAAGAAACAAATTTAGAAACAACCCTCCTTTTCCACCTCCTGCATGTTTCTAACCAGCACATCTGGAGTGACATTGCTGCAGCTCCTGATGGTGAGGGCTTTCTGACCAAGGACTGCTGACTGTCTTATTGGATTTGGAAGCCACTCCTTCAATAAAAAGAATGAATTTCCCATAATTTAATAACAGAAATCAAGGCCAGCGGCCCAGTGATCCATAAACACTACGATGATGAGGTCATCTCTCTCCCGCACGCCGGCACATGATGCATTATCATCATCATCGTCGGCTTCAGAGCGAGAGCATGTGTTTGGTTTTCAGATTTAAATTCAGTGTGTTGGAGTAATATGAGAGCGATCACAGGCGTACAGTGGACTTACAGTTTCCTCTGTTTGGTCCAAGGCCATTTAGACGTTTTTCACACCTTTGGGCGTCCGCTGCATTTTCACCAAAACCCTCCATGATGTGTCCAAACCCTGCATTTCTTCAATTGCTACCATCATCCACCAAATAACATGCTTCACGGTTTTATTTTCCTGCGGGGGGGCATTGTGCCCCCTCCGCCCTGCGGTCACACTCCCTGTGGATTTACACAACCCTCATTTTCTTTTTTCGTTTCCCTCAGAAGGAGCCGTTTGCATGCACTTCCTGTCAGGTGGAGAAACGCATCGGCATCGTAAATGTTTCACTGTTGATGTTTAAACGGTCCAACCTTTCTCCTCTCAGACGTCGCTGTCTGTGATTCATGACTCAAAGCTTCTTTGCACCATTTTTGGGCAAAGCAGGATGATTCCCATCAGCTCATCACATCCACAGTCCTAAACATGTGTGAGGACGACCAACAGGGGGCGTCAGTCGTCAGCTTAATGTGTATCTGCAACCACAGCTGCTGCTTTAACCCTGTAACTCACTGAGGAGCTCAAACGGTGCTGCCACACTGATCCTTGTTTTCTGTGGCACATTCAAACCAATGCTGGAGAAAGTACTAATACCACACAGTAAAAGTACTCTATTACCATCCTGCTTTGTAGATTTTACCCCATTAGAAGTATCGCATAATCAGGAAAATGTACTTAAAGTATTAAAAGTATAAAATTATTCCTGCAGGCTGTGACTGTCCTATTTATCTATATGATGTCCTTAGATTATTATTACTCATGCATTCATGTAAAAGCAGGATTTTACTACTCATTTTTTGAACCAATGATTAAATTATATATGGGTTAATCTGCAGGTTATTTTCTCATTTAATTAAGTGATTGTAGGGTTTGTAAAAAAAAAAGTGAATATTGTGAGAAATGGAGCCGACAGTGACACACTGTGTGTCGCCCTGAAGTCGCAAAAACATCCTGAATGAAAGTCTGCAAAAGTATTGGTCCACATTTCATGGCTTCCTTTGCTCTTCGTTAAAATACTGGGAACAACTATCAGCGTTTTGTTTAAACGCCCTCGACATTAATATACAACACGTCTTCTTTGTAGCGTCCATGTTGTTTCCACATTAAGACGTAAATCTCATGAACACACCAGGAGAATAATGTCCCGACTCTCCGTCTGTGCTGTAGGCCTGAGCTGTCTTTGTGCCATTCAGTTAAAAAGACATTTACAGTGTAATTCATGCAAAAACATCTTCAAAAACCCCCCAAAATATTACATTTCCTCCTCTGAACTGTATTGTTCTTTACAGTGGCGGAATGTAACTCATTGCATGTATTCATGAGGTACTTTATGCAGCTTTATTCTTTTACTTCACTACATTTTTCGAGGCAAATATTGCCCTTTGTACTCCACTACATCTAGCTGACGGCTTTAGCTACTTTTCAGGTCGGATTTAACATAAAAAAACATGAAACACTTAAAGATAACTGTATGCATTTTTATAAATTAAACCACATACCAGTAGTATACATACAACCAATAATAAAATGCTGCTGACATAAATGCATCAACGTTTTGTACTTTTACTTCAGTAACCTGTGAATTCAGGACTGTTCAGTGTGATATTAGTCCTTTACTGAAGTAAAGGGACTGAATACTTCTTCCATCACCATTTGTGCGTCATCTCAGCTGAAGACAACACTTCCGAGTGTGTGTCTGTGTGTGTGTGTTTCCTTTGAGAAGTACCCAATGAGTGTGAGCCTCGTAGATGTTTGTCTGTCATAACGAGATTAAACGTGACGTTGTCGGAGCGGCTGATGTGTTGTGTAATCCAGCCCCTCCATGAGACATTAATGATGTGTTTGGTGTTCTCCATCTTTATGAGGAGAGTCATTACAACATGTTGCTCTTCAGACTAAGCGTGCCTGCAGGGTTGGACTGTTTATTAGAAAAGATTAGATTCTGTGATGGTACTTTGGTGTTAAACACCTGAGAGAAGGTGTGTTTGGGTACAAGAAGAACCCATCTTACTCAGATATCTGGAGTTGTTATTTTGGCAGCTTCTGTCCTCCATACAGTATCTCTTACAGTACCCCGAAGTTAACTGATAACCAGCTTTATGGCACCAGAGCAGCCTAAAGAAAGCTGTACCAGCTGAGTGGCTCTGTGGCACCGGCCCCTGATGCCTGATGTTGTTGTAAATAAATGTCCATACGTGGATCTTCAGGAGGACTCGGGTGTTGTGTGTCCCAAACAGGCGCAGTGAGGGACTCGCCCTGCCATGTGCTCCTAACGTGCCGTGCTAATTGCAGCCTTTTGTACTAAATCAGACTCCTGCTCCGCCGCTTTTTGATGTGACTACACTCATTTCTCTCTCCGCCGCGCTCTCGCTCCAGCCATGCGTGGCTGACTGTTTTCTCTGCGAGCCTTTGATAGCGGCGCAGTAGCGTTAATTGTTTTGTACTGTTTGGCGGCCACTCCCCGTAGGTGGGCTCCATAATCTATAACGACACCAGAGATGGACTCCTGTGTGATGTCAGGGCCCCCCGCTCGCAGAAAATTGGTAATTAGGGGACTGACGTTTGGAGCAAATGATGACTTTTATTTGTGTTTCTGTTTGAAGGAACGAAAAAGCTTCAGACATTTGATTCATTACAGACTTTTGTTAAGTTTTATTGATATCAGATTTCAAAAAGGATTGAAATAATTCATTTATTAAACGTGTATAGGTGACCCTCCTTTATGCTCAGTTCTTTCTTCTCTGACACATGAACTGCACAAAATAAATGGCTGGTAACCAGCTCTTAGAAACTTCATAACCTTATGTTTCAGTTTGGGAAAAGAGTCATGTTGAACTGTTTGTATGTCGGCCTGTATTGGTTCTGTGCCTGAAAAGTGAAGTTTTGGCTTTAAACCTGCAGGGGGAGACTCCTGAAGTTATAAAAGAAGTCAGATTGTATAGAAATCTGTGAGAAAACGAACCTACTTCTCTCTCGACCTCAGTAAACCTTCTCATGATGAGTTCATGGTCTCAATCATTATGTTCAAGTTTTCTTCAGTACAGCATGATGTTCATTCAAACGGTTCCGATTTCCGTCTGTGAACTTTGATCCTTTCAAAGTACGTTTTCACTTCTTCACAGTTGCCAAAACTTTTGAAACATGTCTTGTTCAGGTTGCAGTCAGAGACACTATCAGGAGGCACGTGGCTAACCGCTAAATTAGCTCCTCCCTATTCTGGCCAGGGTTCCTGTCCTGTAGTTGGAAGTTTTGTCTAGAAGTAGAAGTTTTTTTAGTGTTTTTCCTAACCTTGAGGTTTTCGTTGTCTAAACCAAACATTCTTACAGCATTAATGAGTTTAAAACAGCCATTGTGATATAAGGTGCAACAGCAGTCATTACGCGTCACATTTTGTAGAATATGATACAAAATATGATGCAAACTTTTCCAAGTCAATCATAAGAAGGCCTTCGTGATGTCCCTATAAAGTAGGACTGTAACTAACCAGATTATTTTCATTATAAATCTGAGGAATGTTTCCTCTTATTTGTATCGGTCGACAAATATACTAATTGTTTAAACTTTAGCTTTACTGTTTTTGTGCGCAACATTTCTACTGACAACTTCCTGTTATTCCACCAGACAGCATGTCTTACAATATGCTAGTTTGAACAGTTTTGCAGAGGTTTATGAGGAAGGAAATACATCCAACACAGTAAGAAACACAACATTGTGTTTTTACTTTTTGTGGCCCGCTCTGGGTAAAGGTGGCAGCTTCCTCCTCTTTAAAGGTAAACAGTGAATTGTTTTGTGAGCTGTCACTGAAATGGAAATCTGCCCTCGACAGGCCGTTAGCACATTGAAGCGGCAGATTCCCGAAGCGTTTTGGTCGGGGCAATTAGCGTCCCCGGAGTCCTGGAGGCGGAGGCATGTCCTCGAACAGGCGAGAGTCCAGGTGAGCCTCCTCCTCGTGATCACTGGCATGTTAGAATCAGTTTAATTGGGCTCTGTTTGATTTTCACCGACGACAGCCACAGCGCCCCTCCACCGCCTCCGAACAGACCGAGGAAACCCTCCTCCTCCTCTGAACCTAATGGCAGAGCGGTGACTCGTCAGAGTTGGCGGTGACCTCGCTGTCGGAGGGAGGCGAACGGCTCAGAGACTCCTTTGAAGTGTCAGCGACTCCCCTTCAGTCTGCTCCTTTAAAGAGCCACATTTTTGTCTTTCTGGACGAGCAGCTTCAAAACAGATTGACACCTGCAGGCCCCGCTCCGCTTTAAACGCCACAAAGTGCCTTTCTGACGCCTTCACTGGGATTATTACTCTCCCCTCAAAGAGCAGGAACTCTTCCTTTCTCTTGTTGCTTTGTTCCTGCTTCCTGCTAAATATGTAAAACCTGCAGACTTACACTCATTTCCAATCACAGGCCCAGTATTCAGATCTTTCACTTAAGTAAAAGTAAATAACATCACATATCTGGCCCAAATATACTTTGAAATGTAGACTAGATCCACTGACCGTCTGACCTCTGGGCGACTGTTGGATCATCTGAGCTGGAGACTCTAAAGACGCAGCTCTTTCATGAACACCTTCACACTTAACACTCATATTTTATTCCTGTCCACTGTGCAGCTTTTGTCTCCCCAGGTCAGAATTGAGCCGGGTCTTTTTTAATTATAGTTACAGGGACAGTGTAATAATGTGTAATAATAGTGCCAGTTTAGCCATATTGGCTCATTTTAAACTGTCGTCCCACTGTAGACACACTGACTGTCAACTGACAGCATTATTTAACTTCATTCAGACTCTTTACCACCAGTTTTACAGTTCTTTTTAAAATCAAGTAACTGAACATTTATTTGATTTCTTCTCAGTTCTTGTGTGGATGCCTCTGCTGATGTTCTTCCACTTTAATGTTTGTAGGATTATCTTTATAAAATCTACATCTTTCTCTGTTTTCTTTCCATCCCCGTTGTTTAAACTCTTAACCTTTCAGACCTTCATGTTATCTTTATGTTATTCCACAAACCACAGCAACAAAGTTCACAGCTCCAGAGATGTAAATTACTTCTTAAAGTACATCGCATACTTTTGACTTGAACTTTTTAAATCCATCCAATGACCATCCAATTTATGGTCATTATTATTTCCATGGCTGCTCTGCTGCTAATTGGAGTGGTTTGCTTCATAAAGTGATGATAAAAAAAGAGCTGGAGGGGTGGCGGGGAGCTCGCAGCTCATCGACGCGTCATGCTCGCTGGACATTTTTCCATTTAAAGAGGCCAATTAGGCCTGCAGACCTCCCCGCTCATCACATGCCGATCAGGTCGAGGGCACAAACAAACACACCCAGGACCCTATTATCCTCCTGCACTCTCCAAAGGCAGTCAAGCAATGTCTTCTCTTAAAGTGATACTCCACCCAGAATCTATTTATTGAGTATCAACACTTGAAATGTGGCTATAAAAGGTCTGAGTTTGCAACTTGACAACTTGGAGTTTTCACTCTTCAAAAGTAGAAAGATGTCGGACTCATTTTCACAAAAAAAATGGCAAAAGTCCCCCTCTTCTGTCTCAGGAACAGCCCTGTCCAGCTCTCCAGCAGACACCTTTTGATTTTCCATTGGACAAGCTGTCCTCGCTCTCTCATTGGCTAACTTGACTCTTTCCACTCTTTCTTTCTGGTGTAGTTCACTGATTGGCGTCCAAGCTCATCAGTCAAACAGTTTAAAGTCTACTTAATACTCATGTTTCATTACTTTGTGCTGCACCGAGCACCACAGTCCATCAACTCACCCAATCCTACTTTCATTTTGCAACAGAGCATACGTTTAAAAGTAGAATTAAACTGAAATACCGATTGTAAAATAAAGTGAACTTTATCTAGAGTACTTGAATTCTGCAATGTATTTCCTGGTTATTTTGAGATTGCTTGTTCACGTCCAGAGCATCAGAGTTCAGACTTTTTTAGTGGATCTTTGGCCCATTTTTGTAGCTTTTTGTTCAGAAGCTGAAGCTGTTTATCATGGCTGCCAAAAGATGATATTGGTGGTGATTTAAGTTAAACGTTGATTCTTAACAAACGCTCATATCATACAGATGTATGGTAAAATGATAATAAATCTGACGTGTTTTGCTTTGAATACCAGTTACGATTTAGTCTTTTGGAAATCAAACAGAGTGATAAATAAACTATACATTATTCAACCTCAACGGCCTTTGCGACAGATTCCAGTGATTTGTGTTTCATCTATTAATTACTGACTGCACTAACTTACTGTTAGTAATATAAAAACACAAAACTCCTGCTGCTTCTGAAGAAAAAACATCCTAATAGATCAGACGAACATCCATTTATTTGGAACGGTAAATAATCGTTTCATGCCTGTATGGTTTGGTCAGTTTGCGTGACTTGTACAGATGATATCATTTTCCTTTGTGAAGTTTCACTGCGGACATTGCACAGCCTTCGTCCCATTACGATCAAGACAAGGATAAGATATTCGTGTGGAGTGTGATACGGAGTGAAACCTTTGATGATGAAGTTGTGGCCGGAGGTAACGCTGTATTTTGACAGATGGATGTTGGTGTTAAAGTGCAGAATACAGAAAGTGAGTGGGAAAAGAGGGCCGTGTTGGGATGAAATGCTAAATGTCACGTGGTAGAATTACTGCAAAGGAATGTGAACATTTCCCCAAAAAAGAAATTCATTGGATACCAGACCAAGGCAGGAGCGCAGCGAGCGGCAGAAAGTCATGTTGAGGGAATGTCAGGCTTTACCCCCCCTCTCCCTCTGTGTTGTGGAATCCGCCCTAAATGAAAGCACATAGTTTAGCCGGGGACGTGGGGGCCGCAGGCTGGGCATCGGGGTGTTTCGTGCCGCCCCATCAGTTGGTGTTCATGAATCAGTTTGAAGGCAGATCAAAGCGGTTTCTCTCCCGGAGCTGGAGTCCGGCCGCTCGGACAGCCGGGCTCCTGCGCCTCAGCTGACGATCGAAGCGTCAGGCGGGGCCGAGCGTCCTGTCTGTCCGCTACGCCGCGGGGATAACTGCTGGACGTGGACATGGGAACGATTTCTCACTCTGACCTTCCTCGTGGTGGGTGATGGCTGGACGCAGCATACCTGGACAAATTATACTGTTTGCAGGAGAAACCCTTCAGATGCACCAACAGGGTGCTTTGCATTTACAGACTTCTGTGGACGTCAAACTGACCAACAGAGGAACAGGTTCAGAATAAAAAAGGAAGCTTGAAAAAAATCATCTGTATTATGACACTAAGGAAGATAAACATGGAGTAAGAGACACTGATTTTATGAAAAGAATTGGTCATATATAGTTATATTGTATTTTCTCTTATTGAGATTGTTATTCTGCATAAAGGACACGCTGCGTCCAGAATTCACTTTGACTGGGACTTGTTTCAAGTTTTTACTGATTTAAAACTGGACTTTAACGTGTTTTTGTGACTTGATTCTTGGACTTTCAGATGACTCTGACTTGACACTTGAATTATGTTCGTTTCAGATCCTTTAAAACTACTTTCAAAGGACTTGTGACTCAAGACTTGACTTGGACCTGTTTCAGAAGATTGAATGACTTGAGATTGACTTAATTGTGTCTGTATGACTTAATTCTTGGACCTTTCAAAGGACTCTGACTTAAGACCTGACTGGACTTGGACTTGTATCAAATGAGTTGAAACCTGATTTTAACTTGTCTCCTGTTACTTGATTCATTTTAAATGACTTGAGACTTGGACCTGTTCAGAATGAAACCACTGTGCCTACTTTTTGTTCTGGTCTCTGTGTCTCTTGTCGAGTCAAACTTGAACGTGCGGTGTGCAGTTTCCTGACGTAACTATGAGGAATTCTGGGTAACGTAGTTCACATGATTTGCTCCGTCTCTTTGCCTTTTAGGGCCACCAGGATGCAAACTGTCCCTGCTCGGCTTTAGCGTGAACCCCTCCCCTCTCCCTCCTGCAGCCTCGCACCACTCCAGTCCCGCCGTATCATCCTCTCACACACACGCCGCATCATAATTAGGGCATGTACCGAGTTCCCCGATAACGCGTACAGTTTATTTTCTGTCTTAATTCCTTATCAGATGCATCGATCGCGCAGTGCGTTGACTGATCTGGGGCGGCTGTCTGGAGAGCAGCGATAAGCCACGTTATGTGTGTGTCTC
>CAFUXE010000363.1:0-10447 GCA_903364295.1 Serranus cabrilla
CCGTAAAACGCCTAAAAATGCTTAAAATGTCCCAATTTTAGTGTGTTGATACATATTAGAGCATAATCTATCCAGAAATGACAGAAAAACACCATATTTTGACGTGTCCAAAATTAGAAAAAAGTCATGTCGTTTTTGTCAAGAAAGGTCAAATTTTAAAATGCTTAAAAGTGCATAAAATTGCTTAATTTTACTCTGTTGATCCATAATACAGTATAATCTTTCCAAAAATTACAGTAAAATACCATATTATTAGGTGTCCTTAAATATTTAAAATGTCATGCTAAAGCATGTCTTTTTTTGTCAAGAAAGGTCCAATTTTAAATGCTCAAAAGTGCTTAAAATTGCTTAATTCCACTCTGTACAGTGTAATCTGTCCAAAAATGACAGAAAAACAGCATATTTTGACTTTTCCAAAAATGATCAAAAGTCATACTATAGCATGTCATTCTCTTTCCCCGAAATAGGTCAAATTTTTTAAATCTGCACCAAATTCATAGAGTAGCTTTATTAGACTCTTTTGACACAGAAACCACCATTTTATGAGCTTTCCAGAAGCTGAAAAGTCATATGTCGATTTTAGTCAAAAGGGGTCAATTTTCAAAATGCCTAAAAATGCTTCAAATCTACTAATTATACTCTGTTGTTACATTTAGCAGTTTAGTTTGTCCAAAAATGACAGAAATACACTATATTATGAAATCGTCGCCCAGAATTCTGAGAAAAAGTTATAGTATTATATGTCCCCCAAAATTATGAAAAAAAGTCATAGTATAGTGTGTCATACAGTTTCTATGAAAAAAAGTCAAAGTATAGTATGATGCCCAAAATTTTGAGAAAAAGTCATAGTATAGTATGTCGTCCAAAAGTATGAGAAAAAGTCATAGGCTAGTATAGTATGTCACCCAAAAATATGAAAAAAGTCATAGTAGTATCTTTTCCAAAATTATGAAAAAAAGTCATAGTATAATATGTCGTCCAAAGCTATGAGAAAAAATCACAGTATAGTGTGTCTCCCAAATCTATATAAAAAAAATGTCATAGAAAAGTGCGTTGTCAAAATTCCATTAAAAAAAAAGTTGCAGTATATCTTCCAAATTCCACAATAAAGTCATAGTATTTCTTACCTTGTCAATTGCAGTACAATCATTGACTGTGTATCTGCAGCACAAAATAAAGTTGTCCTCAACATAGCAGCCCTGGATGCTGCTTGCTGGATGTTAGCCAGCTTCCATCTTCATTCCTGCAGCTTCTCTGTTGTGCAGTTTACTAAGATGGTGACCAAAAACCAACGAGCTGATGCTTAACCTGGTACCTGGTCATCTTAAAATGATCTGTATCCAGGTGTGCGGAGGAAACAAATTTTACCTTTACAAAAGGAAATACAAATAAAGATGATGTGTTGAAGCTGATGCATGCAGAGAATAAAACTCCTAAACTATTCTTTCTATTGAACATTTGACACCAGTTTGACAATTTATTAAAAGATTACACATTCCAAAGAAACATTTACATTTCAAACTTGACATGATGACATTCTGGTGTTATAGTCCACTCAAATATGTCATAAAATATCAGAAGAGCTGCAGTTAAATGAAGTTAACAAGATTTGAATAAGTTGAAAGAAGTCACTCATGTTTTGCACTTTGCACTATCTAGACCTGTGGTTCCCAAATTGTGTGCCTTGAGACAAGTCCAGGTGTGCCATGGACTTTTGTGACAACCATACACTTTTAATGCAGTATGATTCACAGCAGTATTGCCAAAATGAGTGCCTGCTACTGGTAGCATGCCCCCATACCTTAATGTAATAATTACTATTTTAATGCCTCTGACCACAGCTGACACTACTTGCACCTTCTGAAGCAACCAACAATGAACCATATGAGCCTTTGCTCAAAAGGATTCATATTGCAGTTCGCAGAACATTCAAAAAACAATGCACACATCATTATACATACACATACGGTTTGTAGTTGCAAAATAAAAGCTGCAGTTTTATTGAATTAAGGCTGGAAAACCACTGACCCAGGCTTAGGTAAAAACTGTCCTAGCATGGCTTTATAAAAGACAGTTTAAACAGTAAATAAATGTACGAAAGGCTGAAAGTGGAGTGGCTATGGTGTCTACTGGAAGTGACATAGTTAAACAGCGAGGCACAGAAATTCAGAGATGTTTAAACCACATTTTCAAGTTTGTTTTCACATGGGACAAGAACCCCATTCTCCTGGGTGAAAATCCAGGGTCTGCATGCCCCCCTGATTATTGCAGTCCAATACAAAGTAAAGAAAAATAAACAATCACAGAGTGATAACAGTGATAACATTTTTGCACCCATATGAATGCAGATTTTTGGCTTCCACTTTGCTTTTTACTGTAGCAATGGTTGACCTTTACCAAAATATTTAAAGATTCACTGGCAGATTACAAGATATTCTTTGTTTTAAACTGTGAAAATCCACCCTGACATATTGTGCTACATATCCATACACAAATGAATTCACATGCACATCATTTTTTAATGTATAACATGACAAATATCTGTCAAGTTACATGAAATCCACCAATTTCATGTAAGCGACCGAAAAGCCTTATGAACTAACTTTGTTGGGTTATGAAGCTGCTTTGACTGAGCAGAAGGATCACTACACTGTCAGAGTTAAGCTCATCTACCCTGAGCACCAGTAAACCCTGCCTCAGGTGTGAATGCTGGAGGCCTCATTAGCCAACACTGTTCACCAGCTTTTCAGAAAAACCTTAACACTTTATTCCACCCATTCCCACTTTTCTAAGTAATCCTACTATTTGCCACCTTCTGACACATTCTAGTCAGCACTGAAGCGTTGCATCAGCTATTCAGCATCCAGCCTTCACACTGCAGTTTCCTCAGAAATGGCCTTCCCTTGTTCAACACATTGTGGCTGTTTGCGTCAGGATATTTTCCTGCAGCATGACTGGAAATGATCATGATGAAGTTGACTTGAGTCCTCACCCCTTCTGCAGGCTGCATTGTTTCCACCCACCAACAATGACCACAGCGCCATCTTGTGAGAGAAAAAAGCACGTTCATTTGAATGCTTTGTGAAGGCTGACACACAATGAGCTTGCTTGCCCTGAGCGCTGAACAGGAAGTCTATTCAGAGGTACATTTTGTGATCTGTCGGCTCTGGTTGTAGAGATCTTATATTCAGAGACAGGGTCGTGAGAATACAAGGCGCTGAGGCAGGAGGAGGGGGAGGAGAGAGAAAAGACAGAGATCACAGCAGCATCAGTAGATGGCAGTAGCATTACACCATGGCAAAGGTACTGATTGATAACCTTTGCATGAGATCTTTTGTAGACAAATAACAAGTCGCCTTAAGCTGTTGTAAACAAAACACACAACTGCAATTATCATTTATCAGATCCTGCATGTATAGACAACAAGATCCCCTTTATGAGATACTTAAGTTTATTTAAATTCATTACCTTCCAAGTTACGCCACATGCGAATCAATGAGTGTATCACTGATGGCTGCTATTTATTTAGCACAGCATCAGCAAAGATCCTCAGTTAATTCCCCCTGATAATAAAATGTGTCGGCTCTCTCTTAAGTCACACTCATAATTAGAAAGTGAGATAAGTTATAACAACTGTGAGACTCTATAATTCAGTCACAGATTTAGAAAGTGTAGACTAATTGCATTTTGCTCCTTATCTCATAAATTGGATCCAATCCAGAGCTGGGATGGAAATCCTCGTCTTCAGTCATGGAAGGCGCCCGCTTGCGTGGATGCGGTGGATTTTCAGAGGCATGACAAAGCGAAGAAGTTGGGAGAGTTTCATAAGCGACGAGGGGGGAAAACATGACAGATGCTGCCTTGTGCTGGCTGCTTGCACTGGCGTTAATGGTGTGAGCAGCATGTTAAGCTTGCTGCAGGGGCCGAGGGCAGCAGCAGACACTTGGCATGTGAGAGGTTAGAAGCATTTACATGGCTGTGCATTTGAGTGTAGAGAAGAAACAGCAGCGCTGAGGTCAGGTTAACCCCCCACTCTGCACTGTAATGTCATGTTGAACCAACCTCCGCATGACTTGCAAAGATCACAGTCGAATCAACATGTTGTTTTTGCTCTAAATTATACACAACGCGGCAGCAGGATCGCTCTCACTTTATGCACCATACAGCATATTCCTCTCGGTGGTGTGCGTTTAGCTGGAAACTCTTTGCTCTCTGTCATTATATGCAGTTCAGACAACACACAACATCTGAAAATAAAACATGAGGGTTGCTCAGTGTGTGGTTGCCGTACACCATTTCTACCTTTTACTGGCTTTGTGTGATCTGCCAGTCTCATGTTAGCACAGGATGTTTGTGCAGAGCTTTGGTCTCTGCATCCCGCATGCTCCCCGCTGGCCTGCTGGCCAGATGGGTCAGTGGCTGTGTAGTCAGGGCTTCGCGGGCCCCTTCTGTTCTCTACGAGGGTCCACTCATGGGACTGAGACCCCAGAGACTAAAATTATAGAAGCTGGATCATAAGGTAGATGGATTGCAAGCTGAGCTAAGACATCCACACACATATACATTCAGTGCACACACACACACAGGTACATTGAGGGATACACATTGCCTCTTACATGGGTGGAGAGTGCATGTTGCACACATACGTGTGGTGCATTTTACACTCTCCTGGAGGAGACGGATCTGACAGAGAGCATAATGTGTTACCGATTAACAGGGAAATTAACACAAGAAAATGTGATTTTTTTTAATAAGCTAGCAGCAGGCTTGATCTTTTTTCATTTCAGACAAGCTATTCAGGAGGGTTACATTACTGAAGTGAGATTTTTCTTGCCATGTCATGTGGAAATTTAGTCAAGTCATCTTCAACTGTTATTGCAGTCCATTAACTCCATTGTGAAGATACATAATTGATGCAGCCTTTGGGTAGAGTTTAATCAAATGGAGAGTGCTCCACACTCCACCGCCAACTGAAAAATGAGACACACAATATTCAGCGATGTAGCTCGTGTGGTAAGACTATAATTCACACTTTGAATTGATTTATAATCATTTGACTGTACACTTCCTGCACAATGCCAAAAGCAAAACTCGTAGCTTTTAAGCTTTTAAAGGTGGATTCGTGTGAAGGATTTGTGTGCTTGAATTAGGATCAGTTTCAAGAAGAAAGATGAAATAAATGCGTAACACCCGACAGTTGTTTTTACTAATCTACTCCCAAACAAGCAAAAATAAGTGTGGTACGTGATTTATTCCATGTACCTTACAGGTTTTTCAAATTCATTTAATCTTTTTTGATGTGGATTTCTATCACTCTCTGAAATATTCATTTGCATGTGCGTATTTTGTTTTCTCTTTAGGCATTCACTTTTCTTTGAAATAACAGTGATCTGTGTGGGATGTGGAAATGCATTGTTCATGCCATGCTCCTTAAAATCAAGGGCTTAGCTTTCTAGTTACATTTCACAGCAAGCCAACACTTATCTCTGTCAACTCCTGTTTAAACCACAGATGATCTGTCTTGCTTTAACTGCTGTTGGCTTTTGTTTGTGTCCTGATCCTGAGCTACGATTTAATGCTAAAAAATATGCTACTTTACTTTATACAACTTTCGAAAAGTGAAGTGCATCTTCCATGCAGCCGAGGTATAACAAATATGCAACATATTCACGAGATGTACGCCTGCACTTGGTACCTCTTTTCTCCATGAATGCATTTTTCTGACAGGGGAAATTGGGGGAAAGCAGCAGATTAGTGCACCTACTCAGCTGTGAATTCTGAAGAGCATTCGTCTCAGTCAGCCGTCTTAATAACACAGCAGTCAATTAAAATCCATGAAGTCAGATATGTAATTTTCAAATAATCATTAACTGCTGGAAAGATGGAATAAGAAGTTTGGATATCGAAGAGAAGGGCGGGGAAGATGGAGAGGGAGAGGGAGAGAGAGGTATAACAATTATTACAGCAGAGGCAACACGTACCAAATCCCCCAGCCAAAGATGAGTGAAGATAAAGGAGGTGACTGAGCTAATTGTGTACTGTCAGAGTCCATATCTCTAACGACTGTCAAATGAGCAAATTTCAAATGTATTCTCTCCTCCCACCCGACTCCCCCCAGGAGTAAAAGTGGTGAGACAGAGAGAGAGAGGGAGAGCGGGAGAGAGAGAGGGGAATAAATACCAGGAGACACTAATGTGATGAGAATGATGCCTGGTCTCTTCCGCTGATTAAAAATGCAATAACACTGTGACAAACACACTCATGCACACACAGTGTGCAGCCGTAGCAAAGCAAGGAGTGGGTCTGTGCACCCACAGATAAGAATTGACACCCAGTGACCCCCCAACAAATGTATTCTCATAAAAAAAAGAAAGAAAGAAAGAAGCACTATCTTTTCTTGGATCGCCCATAGAAAAACAAACACAGCATCTCGGCTGCAGAGCCCGTTCATAAAATGTACTTATGATCTTCCTTTAGATGGTAATTAGTGCCTCAGAAGATGCGGATGTTATGATTCATGTCTAACCAATGGCTATCTTACTGTACCACTAATTATAAAATCTTAGTGTCACTATCTGCTGGTAACAGTAACTGGCCTGATTTCTTCAGAGCACATAGAGGAAGAAAGAAAAAATGCTGGTAAACAAAAAGCATCATAAGAAGGTTTTGAGTTCAAGATGCAGTAGGGGGGGAAATAAGAGTGTCTTTATCCACCCCACATTATATCAGGCCTCAGTTGGTCACTGACGGGAAGCAGATAAGGTTTCACTCTGGCTGGAGTTGGATAATTGGACATTTATGGAGAGATAGGAGAGCCCAGGGCCCAGGAGCCACGGAACAGAGCTAATCTAGACTCCGCATCAGTAAATTGTCTGTGAAAGAGCGCATCAGGAGTTCTGACAAGATAAGGAAGGCTTTCTTTAAAGGCGGAGCTGGACCAAAGTGACATGAAAACTCAAGATAGAAGAAAGCCTGAGCGTTTGGTGCTGGGACTTCTGCATGTCACATGAGGCGCACGATGAAATGTACATTTCACAAAGCAGCGGTGTCACCTTGTCATCCAAATTGGGTCACGCAGACTTGTAATTCTTACAGAGTGAGGACACTTTTGACAACTTCATAACTACGACAGCTCTTAAGAGGTAGAACTTGTATTACGCCTGTGTATATTTTTTAAGAGAAGTCTATTGTTCAACTTCAAATGTTCCACTCATATTAATCTGCAATTGACAGTCCTTAACGTTCGTAACATTTAAATCCTCTTGGTGGAGCGTGCCTTGCTCTCAGTCCACCATGATTAGTCTCTTCCCTTTGATGTTTTCCCAGGAAACTGCTGCCTACAGAACAGGTGCATACTGAGCAGGTGGGCCTGACGTAGGAGCCTCCAGAGTTTGGAGCCGGTGTAAAACCATACTTCACGCTATTTTAGGTAAGTAAAACACATCCTGTTTTTACCATTTTCTGCATATCAAACGTCGCGTCTTTCAAAGTTTTTGCTTCATATCAAGATCCAAAATACTATTGCACGAGCTGTTTACAATTTCTTTTCTTTTTGCTGAGCTGCAAATCTAAACTCTGTTCAGCCCCTACTGATTACTTGCACACAGACACTGACACAGGCAATTAATTTGGTGGGGGAGAGGCTAGTCTTAATTGGGCATAAGTGGGATTTTTCTTGGCTGTGTGCAACAGAAAATGACAGACTGTGCGTATGAGAAGTAAAGACCATCTGGTCCCACAGGAGCTGAGAGAGATGCCAGACAAATGGAAAGAGAAACAACAGAAAACCTGTGTGGGTAAGGATCTCATTCCTTCGCTTTCCCACCATCTCTCTCTTTCTCACACACACAAACACGCTCACACACAGAGAGAATAGAGGAATCAGCATCTCTTGGTCATATATCATTTGGCCATGTAACAGCCTAGAGGGAGATGCTTACCCGGTGAAGAAACAGAAGTCTCTCATGCGTGGCCTATTCATGTTTTATATAATAATCAATATTGAAAATAGTAACATTATGCTTGCAGGCAGGCACAGGAATAAAGAGCGGTTAGCTCGTAAAGGCTTGGCCATCAGCGAGACAAATTGATCTGACATGTTATATTATTCATGTAGGGGATTGGTGGTGAGACTTGGAAGGAACAACAGCGAGAGAGAGAAACAACGGATGTGACAGAAAAGAGCAAAGGGTGAGTAAAGGAGTCAGCTAGTGGACATCCTTTCCACTCGCAGGGTCTCATCTTCTCTTGCATGACAGCACAGCTCAGTGAGCCCGCTAATGTGCCCCGTCATGGGGTGAGACAGTAAACGAGCACATGACATTTCCATCGGTTTACAGAAGCCCATAAACAACAACAGTGATTAATTGTACTTATTCATACAGCGGTTTAAACACGGCGCGCTCGATCGTGCTACGAAACACAAACTTGCCCACTCATACGCACGCACAAGCAGAGAAATAACTATCATATGTTGTCTGGTTTCATTGTATAAAAGATAACAAAATGATTTTTATTACATGTTCATAATTTGACAGACATCACAACATACTTACATGATTGCTCTGATATTAATGCTTCCCACACCATAATCAGGCATAATATACCCAGTACGAAACTATATAAAACAAACATGCTTGCAGATACAGGGGGCGGGAGGGGGTCAGTCCAACAACAGATTAAAGCCATATTCTGTCATTTTAATGAAGGTCAGTCCTGGTAAAGAAAACAGCAGAAGGATGCTGAAGCTTAGTATAATTTTCAGAATTTATTTCTCTTTTTTTTTTGTTTACATCAAATAGAACAGACATACATTGGCACATGCAAAGTGAACACTTTGTGGTGCTTTTCATTACCATCCAAATCCAATTGAACAAAGACTGGATATCTATTTTTGTACTCCAAACATGAAAATACTCTCAAATATTTACAAAAAAAATATACTTACAATGCCCATCACTCTAACAAAGTAATCGTCTGGGTCTGTTTTGAGTTGATTTCAGTAAAACAAAGTACTGTATGTGGCAGAGCTTGCTGTTCAAGGTAATTAAATCAACTGCAAGAAAAAGAGGCACAGAAGAAAAATCACTTAAACAATACAAAACAGAAATCAGATAATGGGAACCCCAAGAGAATATGGCTTTAATGACATTTCAAAAGAAAATATCTTGAAAGCAAATCCACTGTCCTTTTTTTTTTTTTGTGGTTTGTCCTCGTTCACAGTGACCCCTTTTAGCAGGCAAGTTGTTCTCTGTCAGAGAGAAGGGGGCCACAACACAAGTTTAAAACCTACAGTTTGCTTCGTGAGGCCGACCTAGCCACACTGGCCTACAGCTGTGCTAGTCTCTGTCAGGACTCATGTATCATGTCTGGATGAAGGTTGGATGCTATCCACAGTCCTGGAGTGCATAGGTACTGCAGGTGGTGCTGGGATGCCTGCGCTCGCTCTCCTGTCTCTGTCTGTCTTTCTCTGTTCCTCTAGAGCTCCCTTCCCTTTTCAAATCACAGATAAAAGGACAAACAGCATTCATTTTCAAGCAGATCAGATCCTGAGGTTGTTGTAACTCACATATGTTTTCTTGGTAGCCTGACCTGAGAACAGAGCAAAAAAAGATTAAGATTTACTTTGAGCGCTGCTAAAACAAAAAGCATCTTGAAGCAAACTAAGCAAAAAACATCAAGTTGTTTTGTAAAGTCATCCTCCTGCGCTGTGCATTCTTATCACCAGCTGTGTGCAATCAGTTGCAATATTTTCTAGCCTGGTGTATCATTTCAACTCGTCAATGCCCCCGTGTACAGCCTTAGTTTCTATTTTCAGATGTTAACTAGTGATAAAAAACACAAACACCACACAAGTGAGCACCGAACAAATGCTAGGGCACGCAATGTGATCCCAGCCTGGATTGCCATGGAAACATATCAGAGTGTGGCTGAGTGCCGAGGTGCTGTGTGTGTTTGTGTGTGTGCGTCCTCCTGTTTATCTGTCGTTATAAGAACCAATTTGAGTATCAAACCTTCAGAGCGAAGGTATTTCAGTCTCGTCATGACTTGGCGGTGGTTACAGCCGCCATAATGAAAATGTGGGTGCAGTTAGTGGGCCGACGGCGAGTCCGAGGACGTCTGTATGAGCATGTGCGCTGTCCTTTCTCCACAGTGGAGAGGAGAAGGTCGTTGTACATTTTCTTAATCACACACATTGCTATAAATTCTCCTTCTTCTGCTTTAATGTTGCTATGGCGACCAGCCCCCATGGGCTATGCAATTAAAGTCGCACCATTTCTTTACAGCTGCATTTTGTAGTCTTGGCCAGCAAGTATGATGAATAAAACATTAGTAAATGTACAACAGATTCTTGCTGTTAACCATAAACAGTCTTCTGGAACATCATTCTCTTTTTAGCTAGACGTGTGTGTGTGTGTGTGTGTGTGTGTATGTCTCTGGACTTGTG
>CAFUXE010000363.1:17403-107309 GCA_903364295.1 Serranus cabrilla
AAACCAAATCCTTTTTCTTACTGCCTCTAATCACCGAGACAGGGTTTTTCATTGTGCCTCTCGATGAGCTTGACCCAAATTCGTAGCCCCTCTCACCCACCACTCGAATGTTTAGCTTGTCACAGAACATTCATAATTAATTCCTGTTGCTTTAACATAAATAAATACATGAAGTCATTCTCACAACTGCTTGGCAACTCTCTATTTATAGCCGCGGTAATGATTTATTAACGTCCTCATCGGGAATCAAATCAAACGGTTGCTTTTGAATTTTACATCTCATCGACAAGCCAAATGCCAACATCCAGCCACAACAAGCGACACGTCTTCCATTTAGACAAAAAGCTGTTGAGGGTAATCCTCATAATTATACCCACCAGGGATATACTTACTGCAAAGGCAATTTAGTTGGGTATGGTTGAGTACTATAAATGCACACAGCGATAAGGAGTTGATTCAGTAAGTGACAATTAGGATGCTCTCTGCCCTGTTAGAGAATACCTTCAATAATGGATCCAGGGGATTTGCAGTCTCCTCTCAACTACCTGGATGTCTCTCGTTGTTTTGGGTGGCCTACTTTCTAGCCCGGCTCATGTCATGAATAACTCTGTCTGGCTTTGTGCCGTAAAGCCCTATTCCATATTGGAGACATCGCTTTCTGTGTGGACGGCCTTTCCCTCATTTTGGCTCTGTGCAGGTGGTCCTGATGTCTGGGCTTCAAGATAAAGAAGAAGAGGTGGTGACACATATGCCGCGCTGCATGTGTCAGAGCGGGTCATTAATAGTCAAAACAATCTCAGGATGTTGGTATTGATGTTTGCTCAGCATGATTTTTTGTAGTACATTGTTTACATTCGTCTTTATGGTGATACGTCTGTTGCTTCGATCAATCCCTGTATTTGTCGAGTGCCTCACAGTTGAACATCAGTATGGATTTTTGGTCCAACATTTAAGAAATGACTCGAGCAGTATTTAGGGAGGAGAGATGTTCTCACAATTACTTACTTAAGTAAAAGTACAAAAGTATCAGCATCAAAATCTACTTAAAATATGAAAAGTAAAAGTGCTCCTCTGGCAGAATGAGCCCACTCAGATTGGTTTATATATTCCAAATAAAATTAAACTCTTAAACAATTTCAATTGATGCATTTAGGTGGTTTATGTGGTCTTGTTTTTATGTTAAAACTTGACCTGAAAAAGTAACTAAAGCTGGCAGTTAAAGTTAGAAAATATTGCCTCTTAAATGTCGAGTAGTAGAAATATAAAGTAACATAAAATGGAAATACTCAAAATATATCTAAAAATATTTTGTAAATATGCACTATAAAATACACTCATCCTGAATTTGATATATTATGTTTTTATTGATGTTTTAAAGAGCATCCCAACTTTTTTGGACCTACTTCCACCTACTGTATCTGTGTGTAGATGCTTATTAAGTCAATGAAAGCTATTTGGTTTTGTATTATTGGCTGTAATTTCACTATCAGAATATTACATAATAATATAAATATAATCATATATATATAGGGCATCCCCAGCAGAAACCGCTGTCAACACAGCCACATTCCTTTTTGCAGCGAGGAAAAAGCAGCTTTGCAACAGTGATTTGCAACAGTTCTGGCAGAACCAGCAATTTAGGCAGTAATAACTTGAGCTTTGATCTCTCAAATCAAACTTCAAAAACATTTTCTTCATGAGGCGCGGCGAAATCTAAAAGAGGGTCTTATATGTTACTTATTATTCATTTATTTTAAATTGTAGCAGAGCTTCAGTAATTGAGAGTTGTGTTCACATTGTTATGGTTTATTTCCCAAGACTGGGTTACATTACAGAAATATTTTCTCCCACCTGTAAAATAAATTAAGTAGAAGATTTCATGTTCTCAGTGGAGAAACAAGCCACAGCCCACTGAGGGTTTCCAACATCAGCACTGTGTGTGAAACACTGAACAATAGATGCAGTTAGTGTGGCATGTTTTGGAAAATGATGTGGTTGGATAGGGCTGATATGATTATTTCACGCAGCTGAGTCAAATTACCTGCTATTTAAATTTGCATATTTTTTTAAAGGCACACAAGTTTCCAGTGTTTACTTAAAGGCCTCTATGTAAATATTGTATTGGTAAATATCATAATATTTATGCCATTTATTGCTTTTGGCATCATATGTATTGCCTATATTACCCTGGCAATTAGTATTTTGCTCATAATCACAAAAAAAGGTTTTTTTTTTACTCCATACGGCAACTGTGAGGAAAAGAGCAATCTGTCATCATAATCTCTACCTTGTGGTGCTGAGTGTGGTAAAACAGCTACGTCAAGCCCTCTCCCCCCTAATGAATAAATCTTCTTCATCTTGAGGGATGTTCAACATCTATTTTGAAAATAAAACCTACAACTCTCTCTTCTTTACATTATGCTTGACCGGTTTTAGCTTTTTGCCGGCGGTGTGCCTCTGGTGCAACCTGCTCGGGGTTTTCAAGCTTAAACTAACTGATAGGCAGGAAAATTTCACACATTATTTTTTTTTAAAAACACTCCACATCTCTGCAGCAATTTTCAGGTCTAATTCCTGTCAAGTGCAGTTGTTTTCGAGAAATAGATGGGAGAAATGTTCATTTTACCTGCTGAACGCTGGGATGAAAAGGTTTTTGTAAAGTTAGTCATTACTAATGATACTTGGCAGCACGGTCTTTCTTGAAGAAGTCTTGTGGGCACACAAGACATCTAACAACAGCTTAAGTGGTTTCCATACACGTATTGAGGTATGTTAGTTCTCATAACATGAAGTTCTCCTTTAAGCATGACTGAATCTTGTAGGTGTTTTACTAGAAAGTTTCCATCTATATTGTTTCCACTTCAGGGAAAATGTTTCATTATATCATCATCCTACTCTTCTGAAGTGTAAGAAATGTTCTGTTTTGTGGTCAGAGACATTTATGAATAAGAGACTTCTCGTGTTCAGTGACAGCATCCTTTAAATCTATTCACTAGTCATGGAAAAAATAATAATTTTGTGACTTTTTTTACGCTATATTGCACATTTCTGTGTTGTCTGATTGTTCAGAGGTCTGTTTGAACAGTGACTCGCAGGCCTGGAGTTTCTTTCAAAAATCAGTTGATCTCCAGGCCGGAGGACAGCTGTATTTGGATGCTGGTGACTCTCGCAGTCATTAACTTGAGAGTGCTGAGTAGCTGACTGAGCACATGCAGGTGCACAGGAGGCGGAGAGGGACGCTCTGTGATCTTTTGTTACTGTTATTCGCATGGCTTCCCTCAACATAAGTCTGAATGGGCAAAACAGAGGGGAGGGGATAGAGTCACAGGTGTGGAAAATAAGGGCATCTAAATAGTGTTGCGTTAAAGAAATTCCACTCAGTGCAATCACAGCTTCTGCTATAATAATACAATACAAGATCAGGTCAAACAGCCATGTGAATAGTGTTGTTTTATTACTGGCAGCTGGCATCATATCATCCCACTGTTTTCATTAATCTTTCAATATTGGACAACCCCGGGTGAGAGGGATTACTCAAGTGTTCGGCCACGTCTGTGCCTAAAAACAGTCAAATACATCACACTGGATCACATTTAGCCTCCAACAGTTCATTCACATGCACACACACAGAATTAATCTCATCTGTCGCCAATGACGGCAATATTTTTAGTGAAGTATTGATGAAGGGATCTGTGAGATGTTGTGTAAACATACTGAAAACAGGATGGTTCAGATATTTTGAAGTGGGCCTGTATGAGGTACACGGTGTGTTATCTACAGTAAAACCTACAAAGAGGCCCACTTTAAAAAACAAAACAATCAGAATCAGTTTAGGTGACAAGTATAGACATTTAAAGAGAGATTTATATTTTCACCATTTTACTTTGCTGTCAAAAAGCCCTTTCTGACAGGAAGCTGAAGCTGTTATAACCATTTGTGCTCTTTTCAAAGCTACCACACTCCAGATAAAAGCAGTCATTTTGCCTTGCAGAACACAGGAGTACCGCATTTATTTTATTAACCCAACTGCATTTCTGAACTTGTGTAGCACTGAAGTCCTCTCTCCTAACCAATGGGGTACCCTAACTTTTATCAATCGGGTTGAAACATAGGGCAGGTTCTGCATATGCGAATCTGGTAGCTTCTAAAAGGGCATAGATGATGGTTTAAGTTCCCTGTCGGAAAGGGCTGTCTTATGGCAACATAAAACTGTTAAAATATTCAAAATATAGCGTACACTTAAACTGATATACATTTTATTAGTGGGCCTTTTTTAGGTGGTTTAATATGTTTAGCTGCTGCCCCTATCCTCAGTGGTACTTAGCTTAGCTTCTGTGCTGGGACTCCTGCCTGCTTCTCCAAACATGGGCTTCCTGACCGCCATCGACTGTAGACATACACTGACTGTGAGTAAGTACCTCATACAACCCGACTGCAAGTAAAAAAAACTATCTCTTAAGCTGAAATGCGAGATGAGATGGTTTCACTTCCCCTTAACTACACTGCAGCTTCTGCTAGGAATGTTATCAAGACATGCAAAGGCACTTCTCACTTGCAGTGGCTAGGGAGTAAGAAGAAATGTGCCCACGAAGGCCATTACAGCAGGATGCTGCGGTGTGAACTGGAGGTGCGTGTAAGGCAGGAGCCGGTGTGAAGAAAGAGTTAACTGCATAAAGGGGAAAGATAAACACATTACTGCCTCGCTAGTCGCCGCGAGTAACATAATGAACTCCTAATCGCTGCTGAGGGTGTAATTCATCTATGAAATCAGCAGCAAATTGAGATGAGGAAAATCAGTTTCTGATCCATCTCATGCGGTAGCTTAGCAGGAAGGATATTGAACAGCGTGCCTCTCAAAAGGTTAGGAGTAACACTTTCCTGTCAGCATCGATATTCTGTCAGTGGAAAACTTCCCCTCCGCTCTGTCTCACACGCGGGACCTGCCAAACAGCATGCGCCGATATGAGTCCAGCTGATGAATGCATCTGTATTCTGCCCAGTGCACGCCAGATAAGCAATGACTAGCGCGTCAGGTCAAAATGTCATATTCTCAATCAACTCTAGTGGCACCCAATGTCAAATGCTTTGTTGAGTAGAGCACAGCTGTCAAGAAATGGAATGTGTTGAATCAAACTTCTATTTACCCCCCCTCCCCTATTTCTCCCTGCCTTCCTCCTCCTCCAGCTCCTCATCCTCCTCTTCCTCAACCCGCTTGTCTTCCTCTCCAGAACAAGGCATAATAGTATATGTTGAGCCTAAGGCGTGAGAGCTAAGATAATGGCATCTGGAGCTGCCGGCACCCCCATCCGTATCATTCCTCAGGCATTTCAGGATTCGGGTGCTTAACATCAACCCTTCCTCCGCCTTGCTATGCCTATTTCTGTCTGCGGTGGTCCTAGTGTGGGCTTCCATGCACATTGGAGCCATATGAATGTGAAATCAAAAGAAAATGAACCCATAACTTATACAGTTGCTCGATGCGTGTGTGCGCTCGCTGTGTTTTCATTTTGTGTTTGTACAAATATGCATGTGCGCATGTGTTTGGACAAGATAAAAACAGGGCCGAAGGAATGAAAGGGAAATTTGTGAGAGGAGGGAGAGAGACAGACAAAGGGAAGGGTGGCGACAAAGAGAGGGAGAGAAAGCAAAAGAAAGAAATGACTCACCTTCTCTGCCGACTGGGCTGTGCCAAAGAAAATCGGGATGAAGGCCAGCCAGACTATGCAAGTGGTGTACATAGTGAAGCCAATGGGCTTGGCTTCATTGAAGTCTTCTGGTACATCCCTTGTCTTGATGGCGTAGATGGTGCAGGTCACCATCAACAGGATGCTGTAGCCCAACGAGCAGATTATCTGTAGATCTGTGATGTCACACTTCAGCACGCCACGAGCCAGCATCGGGTTAATGGTTTTCTGCTCGTCGTAGTCGATGATGGTGTTCGGAGGGTCTACGGCGAACCACACCAGCACGCCCAGCAGCTGCACGCAGATCAGACTGGAAGTGATGGCAATCTGGGAGGTGGGACTGATGAAGCGTGGGGCCGTAACCGTCTGCTTGCCCTGCTCGAAGATCCGATAGATACGGTTGGTCTTGGTGAGCAGCGCGGCGTAGCTGATGCACATGCCCAGGCCCAGGAAGATCCTCCTGAAGGCACATACGGCTACGTCAGGTTTGGCAATCATGAGGAAGGTGATGATGTAACACAGAAAGATGCCAGTTAGCAGCACGTAGCTCAGCTCTCTGCCCGACGCCCGCACGATGGGTGTGTCATTGTAGCGCACGAAGGTCGCCATAACGAAGATGGTGGCGATGATACCAAGCATGGCGAGGAAGACGGGGATAATTGCCCACGGGGAGTGCCACTCCAGCTTGACAATGGGGATGGGCTGGCAGGCAGTTCTGTTGGGGTTGGGCCTCATGTTGTAGGCACAGAGTCTGCAGGAAGTCTCGTCGTACTGGTACTGGTAGCCATCGCAGAGCTCACAGTGCCAGCAGCACGGCATGCCCTTTACCCTCTTCTTCCTCTCTCCAGTTTTGCAGGGCAGACTGCACACAGAGATAGGCACCTCCTGCTCCCCATCTGGCCACTGAAGCTCCTCCAGCTGGTGGAGAGATGACACACAGCACAGGAAGATAAGGTTAGCAATGGAGCGATAAGCCAGAGGCACCGCTGAACATGAAAAACCACTTGGATAGTGAAAAGCACCTGAATATCAGGCAATATTTACAAGTGGTTACTAATTACTAATATAATGCATCTCATGAAGTAAAAATCTTTGCAAAAAAGTACAATGCAATCTTTGCAAACAGCTGAAAAATGTAAAAAAATAAATAGTCGAAAAAACAATTAACCTAATACAGTAAAACATCTCTCTTGCCAATTTCTCAGACGGATTGCCTTTTTAATATATGAAAGTAATTGAAATCACCATGGCAACAGAGCCTACCTTTGTTCAGTGAAATAAAAATAAAGAAATGTGAAATGCAAAAGACATTATGTTTTAATACAGAAGCCAGTGAAGTATGAAATATGTGATGATAAGGAAGGAGAATGGGACTTTGGGATTGCAAAATGCCTCTTTTAGACTTCGCAAAGCTATTTCTATTTATGATCTTGTCATCAAAATGAAAAGTGCAGTATACAGGCGCGCTGAAGAACTATCTCAAACTCCAATCCGAAAAAAGCCCTGAGGTGTTTCATGGTTTAAGCTCAAACTATAGTCTCAATGTACAAGTCGGCCTTTAAAAAAAAGGCATGAAGAAATGGAATTTTTTAGGGCTCTTACATATTTTGTTAGGG
The DNA here is from genome assembly GCA_903364295.1 of Serranus cabrilla. Classification (NCBI taxonomy): domain Eukaryota; kingdom Metazoa; phylum Chordata; class Actinopteri; order Perciformes; family Serranidae; genus Serranus; species Serranus cabrilla. Next base: position 24,704 of record CAFUXE010000363.1, read on the forward strand.
TGTTAAAAAAGCTTTCATAATACTGTGAGCTGATCTTTTGATTTATTATGAAAGTGTACTGATCCATGACTTGAAAGCACCAGAAGATTAAAGATTCTCCAACATGGCAGTTTCACAGCAATATACAGTATAAGCAAAGTTACCGAAAGGAATGAACTGCAGTCCAACAAACAAAAGCAAACAAAAATATAGTAAACTTCACATTCTTGTGGTATGATAGTTAAACTGATGTTTATTGTCCCCTAAAACTGCTTGAATATGACAGATTTAAGACGTGCTTTGAGAGAATCAGTGTGAAATAGCCGACATTAAAATCAGAATGGCATAGCATAAAACTATATTGGAAAGGAACAGGAATTAATTTCAGTGATAATTTTTGTGGCGTGCATTATACCCCAATGTAATGTGAATTCATGACTTAAAGATGCCCTGTGGAGTTTCAGAACTCAAATGGTGCTATGGCGCATTTTTTAATGAGCTTATGCCAGATTTGTTTGTCTCATATAAGTTCATAATGACGTAAATGCACACAAAAGAAATCCTGTCAATGGTTTGCACTAGTACATTGATCTACAGGTGGCAGTAATGTGCCAGCAAAGGCAGGAAACAAGAAGAGCGCTGGGAAATATCTTAAAAAATGCAGAATTTTAAAAACTAAAATGGCCTTCCTAATCATTTGTGAGGAAGAACATGTGTTCAACATCTCTGTCAGACCTTAAGGATAAACACAATGGCCCTCATTTATCTATCAAACGTTGAAACCAGCCGACATCAGAGCGCAGAAATCATCTTACGATAGGTTTCACTGAGATTCATGAAAGGTTTGTATCTCACCAATCACAGCGCAAGAATGATCGAAAAAAATAAATAAATTTCATGCCCTTGTATGTACTCGGTTTAGAGGCCTTGCCCCCAGAGTTTACGAACTTTTTCACAACCACGGACCGTATGCTATTTTTAGAACACTCCGTTGTAATGTTATGAGAAACCTATGGGTGAAGTTATGGAGGCTTCGCTGTTTTTATACAGTCTTTGGTTTAATCACAAGAAAGTGTCAAGAGGTTTAGAGGAAGTTTTGGGAATACGCGTACTTGTTTTCCTGTCGAGAGTTAGATTAAAAGATTGATTTCACTCTCATGTCTCTCTGTTATGTATGCAGCTACAGTGAACAGCCAGTTAGCTTAGCATCAGCACTGGAAGCTTCTAATCGTGAGTGTGAGCCTTTTCACAGACCACCTTACCTGTTTACTCCCTCAAGGTGTTTGATGTCTTCAGTTCAGAGAGGTTATGTACTTCATGTCAGACATCACAGAAAAAGGAGTAGCTTGGGGTTTGAAGCGTGGATGCAGCGCTAATAACCTGTTCCTCATGCTCTTTAAACAAAATACACACACGTAGCTTCCAGAACAAACAGAGAGCTGTTTTTATTCTGACTTCAGTATTGTCTCCGTGCCTCTAAAGCTCACTAATTACCGTGTTGTATCTTGTTTGTTTAATCCATACAAAAAACGACCAGTGGTTGCCTGGCAATGTCACGGAGACTCTAAGACTCAGCGAAATAGTTGAGCCCATCGCCCCCTGAAAAACCACAACTTCTCATTTTTACACTTCACTGTTTGCATGGATGGAACAAACAAGGGAAAAAAAGTGGTAATGAGCTTTACAGGTGCTGGTAGGCAGGATTTCTGTTAGGCTTAGTTGGCTCTTGTTTAGCATACGGACATGAGAGTGGCATCAATGTTCTTATCTAGCTCTCAGCAAGAAAGGGAATAAGCATATCCCCCAAAATGTCAAAATATTCCTTAAAAAATTTACTATTTCTCTTGACGGCTCATCTTTTTATTTCTTTGGTGTGAAATGGAAATTAAACTGATGTGAGCAAACATCAAACACATGGAAATTCTGACAAACTAACCAGCTCGCATAACTCGCAGGTACGAATATCCTCACATCCAACAGGAATCCAGCTTAGGATACTAACAGCATCGCCTCCTCCAAATGTGGCAACTGCCAATAATTACAGATACAGAGCTGCACCTTTAGCAGTGCACACACACACACACACATGCACGCACACACCTAAAGTGTGTTTGTGTTGAGTGTACCTGTATGACAAATGTGTTGTTTCTGTGGTGTCTGGATAGATTATCATCTGCCATTTATCTGGGGGCATGAAGGTGCCATTTGTTATTTGGACAATGAATGGTGCTCTCTGGAAAACCTCCCGATTACACACAGTGTGGAAACAGTAATGAGACCAACAGCTCTGTTGCCATGGAGACCGAAGCAAGATTTTTGACACCTTGGACTCATGCGGCTGCCATAGTTTTCATTAGGGCTTTGCTTTAGTTCTTAATTTTACAGTTAATTTGAGCTTTTGTGAGCTGGAGAAGCATTACGCTGAACTATTGATGATCGAAAAGCGTCTCCGGATGCTCATTACAGAGTTACCTTTAAATTAGGTTGCTACTTATGTGTTTCTCAACAAAGTGATTGCTATTGCATTGGAATATAATTGCATTGTAACAGCATTTGGTTTGTAATCACACTAAAACAGAATGCAGCACAAATCTCCAGCAGCAGACGTTGCTCCACCTGTGCCATCCAATCCATTCGGCTGAGTTTAATTCTTGTGAACCAGAGAGCCATTATGCAAATGTTAACTCATCTGTATGTAAATGTCATGTTTTTTGTGTGTAATCTGAATTACGTGGAAATACATAGAAATGTTCAGCTCAGGTTTCATCCTGTCATACTGCACGGGGCAATTTCGAACCATGTTTGCCTTGAAATAAAATGAAACTCATCAGTTTCTTTATTGTCCACATGAATCACCTGGGCCCATTCTTGTGTTGTGACAGTGAGATCTATCATTGTTGCTACACACCAACACCTTGCACCTATAAAAGCAGCGCAGCAGCTGTCTCCAGCTCCACTCCTAACCTGATATTAGGCAGTATTTTTTTGTAGGTAGTTATTTAAAGCTCCCATGAAATGAAAAATGCCCAATCCATGTTGTTATCTCGTGGGTTATACCATCTTTTCAATATGCCATTAAAAAAAAATACATTTCCATATATTTTCTTCTCAGGATCTTTTGGTTTTTCTTCAAAGGACCCAGAGCGTTTACATGATTTATCTTGCTCTCTTTGGTGTACCTTAAATTCCACCCGATAAAATATGTTCATATCTTTAGTTTCATCATGTACAGTAAAATCTGCAGGGAAAGCCGCCGCGCATCAGGAGTAACATGGGAGGTGTTTATTAAGGTGTCAGTTTCACACAACATCAACATCTTCAGCAGCTCTCTGCCTCCTAACACTGAACATATATGGTTTGACACTTGGGTTAAAAGAATGTTGTTCTCTTCCTCCCACTCCTTTACCGTCAGTCCTCTGAGTGGGAGAAAAGTGATCTCCAACAATGGAGTAATGTCTGTTGTTGAGTGTCTGTTCTCCTACTTTTTTCTCTTTACTGCTGAACTCTCGAATCATATTTTGCCCTAACATCCCTTTTCAGGTGGAAACATATCAAGTCCCTTTTTTAACAGCGTACAAAATGTGACGGGACTGAAATTACCACATTGTATCACCCTTCACACACTGATTTTTAAATCTTTTGTCTGTTTAATTGCAGGATTTTTCCCTCTCCTTAAAAGCAGCTGTTGGCACATTTCATGGCTTTTCATAAAAACCCATGTTTTAATTATAAATATACCCATGTTTTATTAAATAAAGTCTAAAAGTTACTTTCAGTAGGACTTTGGAATATGTTTAACATTTGGCTTGCATTAGTAGGCAACAAATCAACTGAAATTCTCTATTCATTGTCTGAGGAAAATATTACACCTGAGCAATTTTGAATATTTATCTTCTGGGCAGAGAGTAACACTTCCTCTTTCTTGCTAAACTGCACAAACAGATTCAGTTTTTGCACCTAAAATACGCCAATTAGACTGAAAGCAAAACGTTTCTGCACCTGAGCTCTCTCTGTATTTGAGATGCAAATAATGCGCGCCCCCTTGTCACATAAGAGATTTCAATTTTCGGAAAACACAAAGTCTTCACGCTTGTAAGTTTTCCGCATGACTGAGCCCAGACATCGTGTTTAGACACGAGCATTTAAACAACATTTTGACATTGTGTGTTTGTTGTCTGTCTGAGTTCCCACTTATCAGTAAATAGTCTTACCCTGAGCTGGAGATTCTCCACCCACTGTCCTACCACCTTATACTCTGGGGTGGAGGAGTTGGTCATCTGGAACTGGAACAGGTCATAGCGTCCGGGAGCATCGCCGTTCTTGTTAAACACAACAGAGGTGCCAGCACTGCCTGTACAGACAAGAGAGAGAAAATGCAGCAAAAGGACAGCAGGGTAGAAAAGTGTTAGAAACCAGCGTGACAGACTACAGCACCTCTCATAATAAGAGAAAAACATGACTTTTTAACCCCTTGCCTTTTACTGCGCGGTGGCCTAGATGGACCACACAAAGCACCCCAGAGTGTTTGAGTCTGTTACTCCCAGTTAAAGCCTCCAAACACAATGACCTATATCTTGAACCTTTATGGTAATCACGTACGGGGAAGCAAGCTCCCTACTGACCAATATAGCACTTTCTCACCTGCTTCCTATGCATCATCACGGCTGCACAATGGTCTCTGGAGGAATATATTTATATATGCGAGACATGCAGAGATATATGTGCTCTCATCTGTGCTCTCGTACCAGATATTGAAATGAAGGCACACCTCTTCAGGTTTAAAGTAATGCATTTCAATCACACAGTGGTCAACAACAGGAGATGTAGAGAGGATAAACAGGTCAGCCAAAGCATCATACGGTCCCCATCTGCTCTCAGTGTGCAGCAGCCTGTCTCAAGCAGAGCCCTGAAGATTTCCCTAATTAGCTTGGAGAGGACTGCGGACACCTGAAACATTAAGTGCGAGGAAAATTAGTTTTTTCTTTTTTATGTGTGTTTGTGCACGCTCTCAGGCCTGCCAGTTGTGTCTACGTGTGCATATCACTCAATTATAACTGCAGAGCGTGTGCAAGATAGTGAGTTAATGCAGGTGTCAGTCAACACGAGATCCCTCTCACAGCAGCAAATGTTGAATGGCATTAATGGGGAAAAACGGTTGTACTCTATTTTATACATGAGGCCTGCATTGTTGATGAGGTCAGTTTTACCATCCCACAATGCTGAGAGAGAATGAACAACTGCTGCATTTTACAAGTCGATTCACCTTGGCACTGCATATAGTAGCTCGTAAGCACGAATGGAGATACCATTTTTGAAATGGGACGGGGGGAGTCTGATGACACTTGGCATGGGAATTAAGTACTTTAATAGCTCTGGCTATAAAAAGTGTAGTGAAAAGGACCAGGAGCATATGTCCAAAACACTTTTGGGAACATGTTGTCTTTTGTATCTAGAACAGAGCTTGTGGCTTTTGGATGGAAGGCCACTGCACCTTTTCCTTCGTTTTTAGCCAGAAGGGAATTTCATCTCCCTCCAGTTTTTCTTCCAAGGACATTTGTCATTGAACATTCTACAAAAGTTTCAGGCCAAAAGACTCTTGTAAAACAAGAGAGGCAGAGGTAGCAAGAGAAAAAGCCTATTTCAGGCGACAGAATACGAGATCATTTCAATAAAATGCAGTGGACAAGCACCCAAATGTTCCTTTTTGACTTTGTGACACCACTGTGCATCACAAATGTCAGTTTATAAAAACTTAAGTGTCCATTTCAGTGTTGATGCAGAGCCACAAAGCCCTCACTGTCTCCTTTTATGCAAAGTGACAGAACATATATTCCACATTAACGAAGCAGTAATGGCACCGCCGGAGTCATTTGACCCTTCGGTCTTTCTGATTAAAAGTAGATGGCTAATTCATAGGTATCCATGTGTCGGTGCAGAAAATGAAGCGGGACGGGTGTTAAGAATTAATTCAAGGGGGCTTGTGAAGCCCATAGTGAAAATTCCCAGTGTGAAAACCAAACCAAAACTCAGTGGGTGGCAGTCACCGTCCTGTCACTTCTGCTTCCACCAAACAGACAGTAGACTTGTTGACACAGTGAATAAAGATGTTGACAAGGTATTGACTTGTGTGAGCAAAAGCTATGACAGGAATACCATTCTTACTCTCCGCCCCGGCAAAAACATACAGCATACAAACAGACACACAAAGTCATTCACTAAAGTGACATGAGTGATTGGGCACTTGGCGCTCTTCAGCTTTAGAGCAAATAATTAAGTGGTGTGTCTGTGTGTGCAGATAAAAAGGCATTAGAAATTCCTTTCTGTTTTCTATTGCCTGATATTTTCAAGGGAGCAAAATGGTCTGTGTAGGCTCCTTAGTGAGAACGCTGTCTAAGATGAAAGATTTATGCATTTGCATGTGGCTCTGAACTAAGACATGACAAAAGTGCACCGCCGCTGTGCAGAGCAGTGTGGGTGGACTGGGGATCCACTGCTGTGTTTCTCTCGCATCATTATTCTTTCCTTTTTTTCTGCCTCTCACTCTTCAGCTCTGTGACTCCGGCGCAGTGGGGAGATCAACAAAGGAGGCTTACACTCCTTCGCTCTCAAACATACATTAGCAGTGGCACATACACAGGATAATGTGCGTGGTTGCAGTCTTTAAATGCAATAAGGGGCAGTGAGATATGCCTGATGGAGCCACAACAGAACAACCTCCGCATGCCAGTAAAAAGGTTTCAGAATATAAAAGCAAGGCAGGAAGAAGTAGAGGAGGTGGAGAAGGAAGTGATCTTATTTTTGGCTCAGGTGAAATGAGCCGCTGTCTTTGTCAGTGCCACACTGAGGTAAATGATTTTCGGAAGCTGAAAAAAGTCAGCACAAGCCCAGATGGTTATTGAGATTGGACAGCAGATTCTCGATCCGATGCATGAATCTGCACTTAGTTAAGGTCTCCTTGAGATGCAAGCGTCGCACAGGCGATTGCATATACACAGTTTCTTTAGTTCCACCTTAAAATCTGAAGGCTTCTTGCCTGCTGGAGCTCTGCACTGCTGCCATAGCGACAGTGTCAAAGAAAGGCAGGCAGCTTTTAGCCCTTAGCTCACTGACAGAAGTTTGTTTCACATGTTTTTGTATACAATTAATTGTAAAGAGTCTTGCTGTTAAATATAATCAACATTACAGTGATCAACAATATACTAACTGTGCACAGGAACATACAAGCATGATGTTGCCTGTTTATATTCTTTTAAAGAATAATCTGGCGGGATTCACATTGTTCTTGTTAACAAATCCCAAGAAAAGACCAAAAACCAGCAATTAATTAATCATACTAAGTATTGTCTGTGTAGCCAAAGCCTGATACAGCTTATTCCTCTGTGCCACAGACTTCCATTGTTGTCCAAAAACTAATAAAAAAACACATCAAAAGCCACATCACAGCACTTATAATTAGGTTAAACACGGGCGCTGTTGTTTATTTCCAGTTGATTCCACATAGACTGTTACGCTGCTGGAAATATTCACCAGTGTAGCGATTATGCATTAATCCGCAGTTGAAAATAGTCCCAAACAAATTCACTGTTTGCTCCTCTCTGGGTTACATTTGCTAAAAAACTGCAGTGCCCTGCTGTTTTAGAAACATTTATGACCCATTTTTTAAGATTTAGTCTTCAGTGTGAAGGAATGGGCTTGTGGCAGTTACATATAGTGACAGGGGAAGTACAAACTATTGACAACACCAAACATTTAGATATAGATAAGACCAGGCTGTATCCTTAAAAGCTGATAGACTGGTTCCAGACCTCTGAATCACTGCCCCCTGTGTAGCTGGTTGGAAAATAACTGAGCCAATAAGAGCTTAGTAGGCAGGATTACTAATAGGAAAGTCAACTTCCTGAGCCAGATCCAGAGGAATCGCTGCATTCATTAGAATAAGTGAATAAAATAGACAAATTAGAGAAATAAAAACTCATGAGGCTCTAAATGTCTCAGTTTGTTGGGAAAAACTTCTGTTTTGACTGAAAATGATCTCCAAGGGATGGATATGTCACTCGCTACAGATTAATTAGGACAAAACAAAACAACCCCTCCTCCCAAACTCAAATCAGCTAATATGACAGAATAACATCATGAAATGAAATGGCAATTAAACCTTATTATAAGGCGAACATGTCAGATGTTCAGATTCCTCAAACACTATCTCTGTTCATGATTAATGACATGGAGAAAAACAACATTATAAGATTTTTTGCTCACATGTTACGGCAAAAGGTTTGTTTTATTTTATTTTACAGAGTTGAGATGCAAGATTTTTCTTCTCCCTGCGGCTTTTCAGTCATAGCATCTGTATGAACTGTGTTAGAAATATATACTTAAATGAGGGAAACATTACATGAAATATCAGGATCTTCAGTGAATCGTTACTAGCCTAAAATGTGTCAAGATAATAAAATACATACAAGTACATTTTCCCACATATCTCATCAATCCTGCACATTAAACATCACTGTGGAGTGTTTTAAAAAAAGAAACATGAGGATCTGGGTCCACTTCTAAAAGTAGGGCAGTTTAGTGAGAAGATAACGCTGATTCTTTACTTTAAACAGCTGAAATGTTATCTGGAGCATTTTGAGAAGACACAATGTACTTCAGAAGAGCCTCTAATGATCACTGGCTGACATACATGCCAGCGCATTTGTAATGACAAAGGTTTCTCTTGTTTTAAACTCGTCTCCCATTTGGCCCTCATCCTCCACTCACTTCTGCATTTCAGAGCAGTTGTCATTAATAGCTATTTGCCATTAATTGTTAAGTATCTTCCCCATCACTGTCTGTACAAGGCTGAATAATGTAGAGGTTCAAGTACTGGCAGGCTCATAATATATCAGATTGGCTCAAAATATCACACAGATCTAGAAAATGTTGTGATGCTTTGAGCTATGAATGAAAGTGAATTTGAACTGTAGCCGCCCCACAAGCAACTGCACACGGTGCAAAAAACAGACGACATGATATTGACTTATTACCCATTTGCCTTCTAGTTATAGTCAGAAACTGAGATGACTCTTATGTCCATGATTTTGTTTTTATTTAGATTGCTTTTTAAATCGACACTGCTGGTTGGTGTGGACACAGCAACTCGGAGGATAAAGTAGTAGTGAAAGAGTAGTTGGACATTTTAAGAAATACACTTATTTGCTTTCTTGCCAAGAGTTGGATGAGAAGATTCATGCCAGCTCAGCCTCAGCTATATTTTGAGCTTAATGCCAACATTAAAGTGCTATCAGCCTGCTAAAATATGCATATTTGGGGAAATTTGATATGTGGCTGCAAGTTGAAAGCAATTGTTTGATATTTGGGGAAATACACTTATTTGCAGTCTTGCCAAGAGTTAGATGAGAATATTGATACCACTCTCAAGTCTACAGAGTGAATAATTAGCTGGCGCCAGAAGCAGTAGCTTAGAGTGAAGACTGAAAATGGTGAAACAGCCAGTCTGACTAAAAAAAAAAAATCTGACTACTGGCACCTCTCAAGCTAATAGTTCCTTTAATCTGTGTTACAAAAACAACAACAACTGTAAAAACAACAATTTGCCATTTTAAAGGGGTGAAGTCCCAGACTACATCTGCGCTTCTCTGGCCAAGAAACACTTGCACAACCCTCAGCTAACCAGCTGCTGGCTGGAGCTTTATACTTGCCTTACTTAATCATCTCTTCTAACTCTCAGGACAATAAATAAGAATAAATCCTGCATTACACCACACTTTGGGTGACTATTCAAATCGGATTGGCTGCAGGGTGTCCATTAATATCCACAATAAACACCTATTACTGTAAGTAGATCCAGTAAAACTGCCTGTCACTGTTGACAGGGACGCAGTCAAAGCCTCCTCCTTTTACAACGTATTGCAACACGTTAACAAGATAATATCTTATTTACAACAGAGTGTAGTCCTTCAGTGCCTCGTCCTCTGACCGCCACAGGATGGAGGCGGGAACACGCAAGCTGTAAGAATTTCCTGCCCCTGAACTCACTTATTTCACTGAACTCTCTGCTTCAGACTGCAGCCAGCAGTTCACAATGAGGTATCATCAGCTCGTGAAAATCTGGATATTGATTAGGGGACAAGACTTGGCTGGATGACTCGATAGTCTTGTAATTTAACTGTTATTCATGGTGTCAAATTATATCTGTTGTTAGTCAACCAACTGATCGCAGTGTTATTGACGTTCTTTGTGTTTCTCCTATTGTTACTGGAGTTCAGTGGTGGAAAAAGTACTCAGATCCTTCAATAAAAGTATTAATAACAAACAAACTGCACAAGTTTAGGTCCTGCATTCAAAACTTACTTAAGTCAAAGAACAAAAGTACCAGCATCAAAATGCATTTAAAGTATCAAAAGTACAACTAAAGCTGTCAGCTAAATGTAGTAGAGTAAAAAATACATTATTAACCTCAAAATGAAGTGGATTAGATGCATAAAATTACACAAAATAGAATTACTCAAGTACAAGTACCTCAAAAGTACAGTAGTTGAGTAAATGTGCTTAGTTACTTTCCACCACTGCAGGAGTGATGAACATTGTTTCCATTGCAAAAGAACCTTATGAGATAGTAATGATTGTTCAGGAGGTGAAAAACTTCAGATTTTTTTCTGCCAAATGCATGAAAATATAAATTAGAAGTCCTTAATTGCTCTTTTCTTTTCAGGTTAATGCCATTCAAGGAGCCCATAATCAAGAATTAATGGATACCCACATCGTCCAATTATATCTGATAATACCAACGCTGGAAATGATCCCTCACATGTTAAACTATCCCCTTTACTAATGCAGTAGGGTCAGAAGGCTCATGTGAAGTTATTTGTAACTCACTTGTTTTACCGGATTCTTTTTAAAGCCTGGTCCATCAGGTCATCAGTGTTTATACACGTTTCTGGTCAAGTGTATTATCCTAACTGCAGTTTATTTTAATCAAGTGCCCTTCAAAACTTTGCATAAATCCATATCATAACCAATTTTACATCTTATCCACCTATTGTGTGAGCGCTCACCGTTGAAGCTGGTGTTTCGTATGTACTTGAGCAGAGTCTTTCCCTCGGCAGACTCCATTTGTGGACAAACGCCAGGATGATCAGGACATAAGTCCCTCTGCATGTTGTGGAGTGCGTGGGCCATGGCGTACACCGCGTCAATCACAAACTGCACCTTCCCTTCCTGCTCGTACTTGGAGTCCATCCCGATGCGCTCCTTGCCTGAGGGGAGAAAAGCAAAGAGGAAGGACTTACAGACAAAGACACCATGAGCCATTAGACATTACACCCTCTCAGCGCTCCCTATCATCTGCAGCTTCATTTTTATTCCCCCATTTACCATTTGCTGCCAGTGACTTCAATTGTGATTTTGCAGGAATTACACCTAAAGGGACAATGTGGCATAACAAATAAGAAGACACATTTAATTCCCGAGTGGAAAATATCAAGCTGAGCTGTGAGACAAAGTGTTTGTGACGACTACAGCGGGGTCTGATTGAATTACTGCGGTGTATTACAAAGTAATAAGCTGCTAAAAACGGACCTCACTTGTCCCATCTGCAAGGTGATGGAGATCACCATGAACTTTCGTAACACACTCTTCTACAGCAGCTTCCTGCTCTTTTATATCCTCCTCCCAGTGCACTGCCCTTTCACTATGGGCTGCTGTAAAGGTTTTGCCTCATGCTGCTGATACTCAGCTTGAATACGTAATGTTCCACCTCTGCTGGATTTCTGTTGTTGTTACAAACTGATTTGGGCATTTCATTCTCCCGGTAGATGAAGCTGCATTTTGAAGAGTGATTGAAAATGATAACAACAAAAATACTACTATTTTAATAAAAATCATCATAATCATCATGATCATCATCATAATCATCACAATTTCAACATTCAAGCTCCCCGTTAACAAAATGCACCATGGAGGAAATAACTGTGAATACTAAAAGAGCATTTTCTCCCCAATGAAAGCTGCTCATAGCTCACACGGAGAGCTCAGCGGAGGGCCAGATGAGGGTAATAGGACACATATGAGAATATGGACGACTTGCATAAACTCGAAAGCAATCTGTGCTGACATTTCAGGTCAGTCTTCAGAACTTAACATACATTTCAACCCACACATAACCTTTTTTGCTTTCCAGAGCTCTGCATAGGGTGCTAAATGGACAGCCCCTGAATGCAAATGCATCCTGTTTGTACTTAACATTCATAAATATCAGCCCAGCCTGACAAAACAGGGAATATAGACAGTCGTACCATACCACCGGAATAAATAAAAGACATTTACAGACATTTTACAGAGGGTTTGCCAGGCTCACTGAGTGGACGAGCATCGTCTGTCTTTGACGCATGATAAAAGACGCCAAACAGGAGATTATAAAGGAAACAAAATCCTTCAGCAAACAGTAATTTGTGTCACACTGCCATTACCGTCATCACGTATGCAAGCAAGATTAATACAGCATCCCACATCACAGGCATCATCCTCGTGGATAATGAATGCAGTGCAATGCCTGTCACACCGTTGACAGGCAGAGTTTAGGTAATATGAGAATGCATCACTGATAACAACACTATCATTAATGCTAGCACAGAGATGGTAAAACAGCAGAATGGGGGCATGAGCAGTATTCACTTAGCTCTCTGTCATTTTGCCTGTATTTTCCAGCCTAAATAAAGTGTACTCTGGCTCTGTGCAGTTAATACACACGGCACGACTCTGCTGAGCTGTCAAGGTGACTGGGTTAAGGGGGAAGAGAGGGAATATGGGATTTAAGAGTTACAGGACATTAGCCAGAGGAGCAGACGGTCTGTAACTGTAGTATGACTAAGACACGTGGTGCATTATTATTCTAATAATAAACTCTGCCTGTCCTGCACCCGCTGGGTAGAAACACCTGGTGTTAGACTTTCTGGTTGCGTTGCAGACAGAAGACTTAAATTAAAACCCCTACAGTCGATCCGCAGCTACTAATGCGAACAAAAGGTCAAGTTCACATCAACCTGACGAGGGAGGGTAAAAATATGCATTGTCTATTAGTGTTATACAAAATTGCTCTCATTTTTTTCCTTGTCAAAACTGGTGTACCTGTGCATTTGCGGCTGGTGTCCTCTCTCTTCGAGGCACTGAGGAGCCGACAGTCAAAGTTTTCCTCCCAGAACTCAGCAAACCACACGTTCCTGCGGTTGTTCTCCAGGGTGAGCCCGATAAAGTATTCATCAAACCCTGGGAGCGGAGGAAAAAGGAGAATGGCTCAGTTCCGGACCAATTATCAACCAATTCAGACCTGGAGGAAATGAAGCGAAACTTGCTGCAGTGGTGTGGTGGTGGTGGAGCTGGTGGAGGCCGCTAGGTGTTGGAAGCACACCAACAAAGCACTACTTCATCAAAAAATTGACCACGGTGGTTCCTCTTCCTCTCAAGCCCCGATAGAACTTTAATCACCTCTTTCATCTAGGAAATTACATTAATTAAAAAACAGGATGCATAATAAATAACGCAGGGATTGTAAGTGGTGCCGCAGCCTGTTGCCTCTGGCTGCGAGGTCCTGCAGGTGCTGAACAGGTTTTCTTCACTTCATTAAATCCATTCCAATAGAAATGGATTGAAGGCATGATGTATTAGCTTAACACTCATTTCAACAGGGATTAGGTGCCTGTACGAAGCATTAGCTTGAGGAGAGTTAATTTGCTGCAACAAAGGAAGAAAAAAAAGCTTGTGTGCTGATTTTTTTGTTCTCTTGTTTGTGCAACGTTACCACCCAATGTGGGTCAGGGAACTGCACTGGGACAAAACTCCACCGTGAGATTCAGGGTGCATGCAGTATCTTTTTTTTTTTTACCTTTTGTTTCACAATTATCCATCTTGGGATTTATCTGAATTTCACATTTTTTAAATCTCTCTGTCTGTGTCTCCTCTCTCTGTTATCTAGTCATATCAGATGAGCCGTGGGTAGAGGTGATAATGGCTAATCAGAGCTGCATGACTCAGCTGATTTTCTTTTCAAAAGACCATCAATGATGCATGGTGGATTAATAATATTCTTGCTGCCTCCAGAGTGTACATTTGTCCTGGCTAGACCTCCCCTAATTACAGGAAGCTTCATAGAACTCAGACTTTCAAATTTCCTTGATTGTAATGATGAGTGCTTATCGGGATTGCGACGCTGGGCCGAAGTTAAAATGGATGGTACATGTTAGGAATATTCTATTTCTGTGGTCAGTTTGTAAATTGTACAGCATAATTTCCTCCTTTTTCTTGTGGGGGAACTTCCAGCTACAGTTTTAAAATCCCCTCCGAACATTAATTTATAATGGAGTTTAATAACAGAAAATGTTAAAATGTTTAAAAAAAAACTTCAGTGCCTGAGATTAAAAATCAAATTAAAGCTTTTTCTCAGGCTCATCTGTTTGTGTCCCTTTCAACAATGATGCAGCAGAGACCAGAGATACCGTTTCTCCACAGACAGCAGGCTGAGAAGAGATGAGAGATTTTCACATTTTTTAAGCAAATAAGTAAACCCACACTGATGACTATATCTGAGGTGACAGCAAAAGGTAACACACTTTACATTTATTGGTTTCAGTGTCCAATATAAAATACACAGAGCAGCCAATTTGTTCAAACTGACTTTAGTCTGGTCATGTACAACCCACGGCCAAATGCAACATCAAGGTCACACTTGTTCTCGGAGGATCGTCCAAAGTCATTGTGAGAAATGTAGAAAATTGCCAGCTGAAGTGGAAATAGATGAGGCAGTGGGGGAATGGGTGCACCAAATGTAGGCGTAATGTGAAAGGGGGTCGGGAATGATGAACCCACAGAGAGTTATCACCTGACTCTGCAGTTCCTGTCGGCCTTAAGGAGCATTTTTAGCATCTTTTAACTCACTGTCTTGGCCTGCACCATTTCTGCTGGAGCTGAGAGTTAATATTGAATAAATATTTGGCAGCTGGTCAGAAATATGTCTCCAAATGAATCCTGATAGGCAGCTGATACACATTCACCATATCAACTTCATAAGGTGATAAAAGATTTATGTTGTGTTTAAAGCTTGCCCCAAACAATCATTGCATGTTTAAAGCAAATGTAATCAATATTTATATATTTACAACCGATCACATGCATATTTGACCCAAAAGCAGAGCAAAAAGGAGAATAAATATTAGTCTTAGATTTGCCTGGAAGTCAAAAACATAACTCCAAATGAATGCTAATGTTGCTCCATAACTGCTGGATATGTAAATAGCCTGGACTGTATATGGTAAATAGGCAGTTGCTAACTTAAAGGTGATAATATATTCATGTTTTAGTGTTGTGTTGACAGCTTGTTTCATTACCCCCCAAGTGACCCAAAAAGCAATGATTGCAGGCTGTTTTTGATAGAAATTTAGATTTTTTTCTCCAACTTTTTCCCCCCAACGTAATAACACACAAACACCAAACAGCTGTGAAGTGCAGCTCGCCAACATAATTATATTTTTCTGTTTCTGGGAGGCTTGTTCATGCATTTCAGACAGGAAGACATCCTTTATAGAATGGGTCAACATGTCCCAGGAGACACAGGACTGTTTACCGATTAGCTGCTGGGAATTCTCTGGCGCAATTTGCCGCTTTTCCAAACTTTAAGTTTGGGCAACGCAGAATCAAATAGTCGGCATTGCTTCACATATTAGGGATGTAACGATACACTCAACTCACGATTAAATAAGATTTCTGATATGGGGTTAACAATATGATTTGCACATGATTTTCTCAGGACAGAATGAGCTTGCAGGCAAATTATGACTGACAAGGATTCCCTTAATTATTTCTCAACAAACACAATATTCCTGAGGTAGAGGGACCTGCAAAACAAAACACTACGCAATGAATATATATGTATTTTTTAAACTAATTTGTATGTGTGTGTTAATATATAAAAACTAATACAACAATATTTAAGACATGCAGTGTTGCAGAGCTGTACTTGGTTTTCGGTAAAATTCTAATTGAAATATAAAAACAACAGTAGCACAAGATGTGATGAAGCATGCAGCGGGATTCTCTGTGTATGCATACCTTCAATTGAGGAGCGTTTGGGCAATATAGTGACTGCTCCAACTGCTACATCCTCAAGCTGGTGGATCGGGCTGCTCTTGGCCCCCCAGCTGTCAGATCCAATCCACAGGAAATGGCCCACCTGATTGGCCCTCTTGGTGGCATTGAGAACTCCCCTGCAAGGACATCCATGTGTGAATTAGGAGAGAGCATGGGAGGTGAGAGCAATCGAATATCTATTACACAAAGGCACAGCTAGCTTTAGGAGTTGTCTGGACATTACAGCTCAGCCATGTACAGTTTATCTCATTAGAGCTGCGAGAGGAAGGAGGGGAACTATTGTTATTTTCTCTGTAATGCCGAGCAGAGATGGTATTTTTATCTTACTTAAAGATAACAGGGAGTTACAGTCATTAATCTCAGTGTCTCCCACTCATCTTTTCTTTTACATTTCACAGGCATTCATTCTGAATTTACAGGTACTAAATGTTTGATTCTGTTTCTTTACATAAATGTTTCCCATGGGGCATTGTAAATGAAACAATATCTCTGTGTTGCTTTGTTGTGATCTGTATTCCCACTTCTCCTCCAAGGCACGATTGTGTTTGTGTTGTTGGAGGGATGTTTGTGTAGCAGACATCCCCGTACGAATGGTAAATCTGTGCCTCTAGTCTGTCTTCAGGAGCTGCTACTCAGAGATTAAAGACCTCAACATGGCAAGCCATCAACACGCCTAAACAACATGGGTGGAACCCGGATGTGTGGTGCTCCTCACCGTATGTCTTCTTCACTGGCAAAGATGATGACTGCCCTCGAGTGCTGCGTTTCCAGCAGTTGTTGGATGGCTTTGTCATAATCCTCCAGCTTGGGGTTGTGGGGAATTTTCAAAGACTGGGCGATGCAGATTCCACCTTTTTTTTTTTTTAATGAGAGAAGAGTAAAAAATGATAAGGCCTGTGGGATGCGATCACCCATTCACTCAGTCGCTCTCACACAGATGTACAAAAAACACACACTCACAGACAAAAGCCCGAGGTCACAAAAGCTGCTTTTTTCCCTATAGAAAGCTCGCTCGTATGGAAATGGAAAACATCTAAACACAATAGCGAGGTTTTGATGATGCTGTCATGCTTGCTATAGAATCTAAATGATAGTCTTCCTGTGTATACATTTACATTTTGGCAATGAGCTGAAAACCACAGCAGCATGCAATATCTCACTCAAACTGCGCCTTCCGACTGAGCACCGGAGTCATTTCACAGAGTGAGAGAGTTATAAACATATCTGCTGTAACAAATCCAATAATCCACACCAACAGGGACATAAAGCTACAGGTTTCATATTATGGATTTGAGAAAATCCAACAGCTTGCCATTGACTTTTCATTTAAAGTCATTATCAAACATCTCTTGTTGGACCCTGAACCAATCAGATAGCACAGCAGGCAATAACAAACAAAGAGGATATTAATACTGACAATAAATCATTCTCAGACAGGTCACCGCTAATGAGTTTGTACAGGATGAAGGGTACTGATTACTTCCGTGCGTTGCTAAATAGTGGTTACATATTTGGCACAGTACATTATCACAATTGGCTTTTAGCAGTTTGCTGGATATTGTTGTCTTCGGGGTTATATTCTGCAGCTCATTATCGGGTGGAGAACAAAATATCTTTCATATAGAAATAATAAAAAAGAGTTTTGCTTCACTCTGCCGAGGTAATTACAGATACGGAGGACAAGCTAACCTTTGAGGCACTTTGGATAAACAGATAATACGATCACCTGTGCGAAGGAACTACTGTAGGCCTGGATTTCAGGCGGAGGCTTGTGTCCTGAGTCAACAGCAAAGCTCTACCCGAGCCAATTAAAATTTCTCCCACTCAAGCATTTTAATAGCCTACCCAATAACCTTTCAGTTTGAGTTTCCCTGAGTAGACAGAGAAATGGAAGGAATCTTCTAATTGCCAGTCTCCTCAGGCTCATTACTTTGATATAAACAGCTTTTAGCTGGCGGATCACACATCTCCAGTCACGGTTTACTGTGGCAATTCTAACGTCAGAAGATAGAAAAGTGACAACTGCTGAACCTCTTTTTAACTATCCATTTTTCAAGTATCAGCAGGGAGAATTAGGAATATTTTTTCGATGCAAGAAAACATTTTGTATGTGCAAAAAGTCCTCTAGGGTAGCTGCCGTTATCCTCCCTAAGTGGACTAAGCATAAAAATGGAGATCCTGCAAATGGCCTAGCTGTTGCTTAAGGGTTTGTGGTATCCTGTTAAAGTGAATCGCGCTTGGTGTCATTTGTGCAGAGCAGCCAGCGTTGTGGGTCTCCAAGGGACGACAACAAAGCTGTGTTTCAGCACAGAGATTTCAGTTGATTTCAGCCAGAAAGCCAGCAAGTTTGACAGTGCACTTCTAGGTTTCTGTTTTTGTAAGATATCTGATTCCAGTGATAAGCTGCACATTTCAGTTTGAAGAGGTTGTACGTCTGCAGGTAGGCAGCATTAATTCCAAAAAGAAAAAAAATTTAAATCTCATGAAAATGCATTAAATCTATTATGACAAAAAAAAGACCCTGTGGGCTTCTGTGAAGAGTAGGGATGGCATAACAGCCTTCTACGGAGACATATTATAGGTTACAACAGTCAATAATACAGACAGAGACCACAGGAGCCACTGATGAAGATAAGAAGCATTTGGAGCTGATCCCATTTTCAGAGAGAGAGATAGAGCAAAGAGCTGAACATGCTGCTGGCTTAAGACGGCCCTAAAGGCTGCGGACTGGCGGTTGTGCAGCGGTGGCTAAATTATTGAATGCCTGCAGAATACCTCATCTGTCAGTCAGTCAGATGGTCAGTTAGTCAGGGAGGAGGAAAGCTTGATGTAAATGCAAGTATCGTATCTCTGCTTCCACAGTGCTGCGCTGTAGGTCGGAACGCCTTCACCTGTCACTGGAAGGCACTGTGTGGACTTGAAAGAGTCCTCGACTCAAACAGTGGGTTCAAAGAAGAGTTGCATGTCTGTCTTGGCTGGAGATTTGTGATGTGAGGCAGTTAAATGTCAGGCTCTGGGAGAAGAAAGTGTTGTACTCAGACTCGTCGAGGATTCCAAGAAATAGGATTGTAAAGTAACCTTCTGGCTGCCACTTAAGACGCCAACATACATCATCAAAACTGCTTGTCGGGTGGTCCAACAGCCTCGGAAACCCCCTGCTCTCATTCCAATTCAGCACTCACAATCACTTCATGCAGTGATTGGCCCGGGCATGGTGGCAAAGGAGGTCAAGCTCTTTTTTTTCTTTTGTCATGCAACTATTTTTGACACTGACTGCATAACCAAGTGCAACACTTCAATGTTTTCCAGGAGAGGCTGTCTGAAAATATTCATCGTTATCTCTTAATACCCCGAAGGCGTTTTCACACCCAGGGGTTTGTTTGCTCTGGTCCAAATCATTTACTGAGTTTCTAAACTTGAAGCATTTTGCCCCTGGTTTGGTTTCTTTTCACACAGAGAAAAATTCAAGCCATCCAAGACCACTACCTTCACAGCGGAGATAAACATGTTTGCAGGCTAATTTCATGACAATTGTGAGGGGGATACATTTTTATGCAACTCACCCATCTGTTTTATTTAAAGGATTCTAGTTATGCAAAATTAAGGGTGTGGCTGCTTTGAATGACAGGTGGCTGCCCTCACAGGTGGTTTGGTTTCTTCCAAGCGAACCAAGACGCAGCCCTACATGATCACTCTACTTATTGGTCAGATGTGTCTGGGGTGGAAAGAGGGACCTGTGTTCTTGACTAATGCATATATTATGAGAAAAACATTGCTATGTAATTTTCCAGCCAGCTGCGACAGCTTGTTTGCTCTCCAGCATCACAGAATGCAAAGCACACCTGCTCACAGGAGCCGTTTAGCTAAATTTTGCAGAGTACACAAGCTGCAACCTTCAGGGTTAAAAAGTGGAGCCACTGTGGAGGTGCCAAAAAGTGCAATTCCTCAACTGTCCACTTGAGGCTGGCTCCAAAAGGACATGACACCCATGTTAAAATGGCAACTTTTACAGCAGAGATAAACAAGTTTACAGCCTTATTTTATATATAACTCGTCTGTCTGTTTAATATAAAGGCTTCTAGTTATGCTTAATTAAGGGTGTGGCCACTTTGAATGACAGGTGCCTCAGCTCACCCATGCTCCACCTCTGAGCCCCAGAAGTTGGGAGGAGCCTCATTTGGGCGTCATAAGAGACTACTTCCACATTTATTTCAGCTGGGTCAGATTAAAGTCGGACCACATTCCCACCAAAAAAGTTTGTTTGGTCCGGTCTTGCTGCACACGAGCGTGATTGTTGTGTTCACACCTGCCCAAACCGCACCAAGGGGGTAAACACTCAACCAAACTAAATAAGGCAGGTGTGAAAGCTCCCTAAATCTATCTACATACTCAACATTATAGGCAAGTTTGTGACACTGACATTTATAGCTAAACTTTATTCATTTACCTGTGATCCTACAGCATAATATCAAAACTGTATGCAGCGTGAACCCCTACCCTCTGCTCCACATTTGATTAATATATCAAAGACAGCTAAATGATCACGATGGCTAAATTCATCAGGCCTTGGAAGTTCTCTGCTTATCTGTCGGAGTGCCATAGGTCATGCACTGCATTAACTGCTTCAATTATTCATTCTCAATGCCCTCCGTTCTGAAAATGCACTCCAGGGCGAGGAATCTAGCTTCGCCATTTTGCTTAGTGAAATACAAATCCTTTTAAATTAGAGGCTCTTGATGGATTCGACCCTCCGCCCGCCTACTGAACACCCTCCAAACCCAAACCTCCAGGGGATCCATAATGCTGCAATTATATTTATCACCTCAGCAGTCAAAAGGCAGACCAGCTCTCCCCAGCCTCCCCGGCTGAACACGTGGGAGCACATCAAAATGGGCTGACATGCCGCTGACATTCATATTCTACATCTGTGTGCCCTTCCACTGCCGGTCTGGGACTTGGCAATGTCGAAGGGTCACGCAGAAGTATCATGGTCTATTTAACGGTGTTTGCTGATGCGTCAGGCTTCCTCCCCAGTCCTCTCATACAGCTAAATATGAGTGCTATACTTAACTGGCAGTTTTTTCCCCTCCACACTCAGACTAGATCTAAGAACGCATCGTGTTGGCAGCTTGCTGCAATCAATTCCACAGTGATACTTTGTGGGAGGTTTTCCTCAAATGCTAGTCTTTTTATCAAATGGGAAAACTGAACTCCATCGCTCTGGCCTGAGTCCAGACAGACACAGAAAAATACAAACAAGATTAATCTCTGCCAGCTTCACCTGGAGCCAGGATGAAGGTGCACAATGGAACAGTGCCTAAACAGGGAGAGAGAAAGTGGAGCAAAAAAAAATAAGAACAGAAAAAACAAAACAAAACAGAAGAGATCAATACAGGCTGACCATCACTCCAGTCTCAGCTTGGGGTAATGGGTAGCCATATTGCATTAGCCCGCTAGATGGTTCTCCTTGAAGTGGTGAAGCGAGAATCCTACTAATGCATCTGACATTTCACTGCAACCAAACAGGGCAGCTACAAAAAAACGTCTCAAGGCCTCATGGATCGGCTTGCAGGGAAGCTGCAACAAAAAGCATGCACCCAAAAATTTTATTGTTCCACAGTTTAGCAATTTCTGTGTTAAATTCATCTGCTCACACCACATTTACAGTATTTTCCATATATTTTCTCTTTCCATATTCAGTCAAATGTTTTATGTCTTATTTAATCCAATCCATCCCAGCCTGTTCTGGTGCAGAAAGTGCTTTGAATGAATCCTGTGAATATACAGTCATGCTATTACATAATTAATGTGTTTATTAAAGATAGGATGCCTTGGGTATGGAAGCTTTTTCTTTAGAGGAAATAATTCCCATTTGTATATGAATACAAAATATTGCAAAGTGACTGCAGCTCAGCAATGGGATGAGTCAACAACAACAATGGCGTATAATTTCATACTCCTTGTGTCGCTGTTCAAGAGTCATAATAATAGCCGTGTGTTTACTGCATTTTGCATAAGAAAATAAAAAGAGAAAAAAACATCAGTGGAAAATTCATCTGAGAAAACCAGCTGGAAGAAATTGTGTTTATCCACAGGATATAAGATGAATGCAAACTTCCGAAATAAGCCTTAAAACGTGACTTTTCCAGATTTGTTCCTTTGCCGGCTACTTCCTCTCTGTGTCGATGCACAAACAGCTTTAAGTTTTAATGAGTGATCACACTGGACACGAATCTACACAGTTAAAATATTCATGCGGGCTGGACTTCTGATCGGTGCCTGTGGGATGTCATTAGCTTTCCTCATTTTAGAGGTTTCTGTACATTAGAGGAGACAGACATCACTCCCTGCAGATTAGCAGGAAATGGATTGGGATCCATAGAAGGTCGAGAAGCAGCAAAACAGTTGCTCGTGTTGTCGTGAGCAGCTTGGATGAGCTGTCATGAATCACTGAGGGTGATTTTTCAAGCCTAGTTTACATTCCTGTTAAATTGATTATTTTACAAATAAGGGAAAGAGATGCGAGCGCTGAACGATTGCCAACTCTTGTTCATTAAAAGCACTGCTGTGTTTGGTCTCAGGATTGGATTATAAAAATGTAAACTTGTTCTCATCCCGCAGAAATACTGCATTAGCAGATTGTAAGCCACACGTTTTCACAAAGACAGCTGACCTATTGTACTGAACGGCACTGAGGATCTCCTGGTGACAGCAGTGGCTGCTGATTCACATGAAGCACCACATGCCATCAACGGCACCAATGTGGAAAAACAGGTGAGTCAAGCATGTGCACAATTTTCAGCCCAGTTAGAAAGCAAAACCACAACACCATGTCTGAATAGAAATTTCTGTTCTGAATGCTTTTCGACATCTTTATTCTAAACCCCAAAACCCAAATGAAAACTTAACAACTTAACTGTTAAACTGAAAAAAGGATCATTGCCACTTTTAACAATCACCATTAATGTTACATTATAGGAACCAACAAACAAGACTGATTCTAATAGCTTGTTTCTAGCCCATTCAGAGGTTCAGCTCTCTGTGTTTAATCATATGGTTTCTAAGAGAAATGTCTTGAGACATTCACTGAAGAAAAGAGGCGTTTTTCCTTAAGAGGAGGGCTTTCAATCGATGAAAATATTTAATTGGCCTTAATCGACTGATTGTCCGTAGCTAATTGCAGTTTAATTCCCCTTTTTTAAAGTATTTAGTACTCTTATCAACATGATTGTGGATAAACGTGCTTGTTCTGTATAGATACATGTAGATTCATTATTGGAAATCAAACAGTAACACAGCAGTTAGAGGGCTACGCAGGTATTCACAGCATTGGAGATTACAACTATTTCTTCCTGCTGGTCAATATAATGTGCTGTCAGCACAAGGTAACTGGGATTGCTGAGTGAATCCAGTAGTCTCCAGTGAGTCTGTCCAACACCTCCACTACTAATGTGGCCTTCATACAAGGTGTGTATCTTCCATACAGTGCTGGTTGTATCACAGCAACCCTTATCCTCCACAATGTTAATTGGCCTGCCGCGAGGTAGATGTTTCAGGGCTAACAGGACTGTCTGCATCATTAGCTGTGTGCTCTGCCTGCAAATGGTATTTAAAGGGGACATATTATACAATTTTTTAGGTTTGTACCTGTATTTGGTTTAAACACAAAACACATTATTCTCCTCTGAATATCTGAATGTACAGTCTGCTCTGATTGGTGAGCACTGGAGAAATCTTTCTGCCAGAAAACCTTTTTAACATGGACAGTTTTGTCAAAGGGTCTATATTAACTCAAACCATGACCTTTTCCTAAAACTAGCCAAAAAAGGGGGAAAAAAAGAAAACAGAACATAAGTCAGCTGAAAAAATGAACTCCAGTCTCCCGGTGAAGTCCTGTGCTTAACCTTGTTCTCAGTAGGATCGGAAGGTCGGTGGTTCGATCCGAGTCTACGAGTCAAAGTATCCTTGGGTAAGATACTGACAGACAGGCAAGATATTACACTGCAACCATATACTATCACATACTGAACCCCAAATTGGGGTTCAAGTGCAGTCCATTTACCATTTACCAGTTATACTACTACTACTATTACTGCAGGTTTCTCTCACAGAGCTAAGTCTCCCATGTAGTCACACTGTGGGCGGACGTATTCAGATCGGGGCAGTACATTTATATGAGTCTGTATTTGACATTTGGAAGGAGAGCCAAATCTGAAAGAATTGTTGAATCCCTTGTTTTCTGATTTAGGCAGCAGAGAAAACTGATAAGTGGCAGGGTTGTCATACTTTAAAGTTTGTGGGTTGGCAGACACGCCAAACGTTCATATGAATGTACAGTAGCACTGGAAAAGTAAGTTTTTCATGATATGTCCCCTTTAACACAAGCCTCATAATATGATATTATGTCGACAGTTAAGTCACAATACAATATTATGCTGAATTTTGCAATATCTTACAGTGCTTGCATGTTATAATTTATTACCTTTTTTCCAACTGCATATTGGTCCTCATTCAAACGTAGAAGCCAGTTCAGATCGGAGCGCAGAAATCATCTTAAGCTCACGTGTGATTAATTCAATGTTTGTGTCAATCACAGCGTAAGAATGATCAGGCCTTGATTGATGTGGAGACTGAAAACAATCATTTAAATGTCACGTCCTAATATATACGTGATTTAGAGGCCTCGCCACTAGAGTTTACGACATGAAAAGAATTTCTCAGAAGAAGAAATTGAAATGCTGACGTCCCAGATGCAACAGAACAACTGGTTTTGTTTGGAAGCCTGATATGTATAACTTTATAGTCAATATAACATGCTATTAACTTTATTATAATGGACAGATATTAATATTATTAGAACATTAATATAAAAACTTCTATTGCAATTCTTCTGAAAAAAACATCTGATTTATTTAAAGTTTTTTTTGCTTTAATCATTTATATAATAAATGATTGAAACTTGGCATTCGTGTATCCATACAATATTGTCAGACATATTAATAAAATATGCTGTATAGATTTCCCCCGCCCCTATTTAGCAGAGCTTTCATTCAAAATACCCTTTTCTATCCATTGCTTGCCAGTTGTCTGACATTGAGCAAAGGGCTGTCATTATATAATATGTATTAATGCGTCAAAACATTAAGTGGCAGTGAAATTAATTTGTGCCAACGTGTTATTATTGCGTTAACTTTGACAGCTCTACTTAAAACACTAAATATTTAAAACTCTGCTTCATGGAGACACCCAGAAGAACAGAGTGGTTTGAACTGAATGACCACAAGGCTGACTGACCACCATTATCATCCTCAGAGCCCTGCACTCTCACTGGCAGGGATAAAAATGAGGTTGAGTGAAACAGAAAAGGCAGAGTGTAAAACAAAACTCATGGCTCCCAAATGACCAGTTCTCTCTCCTCTCTGCTGACTAAAGAGAAGAGAGACATTTTCAAATATTCCTTGTCTCAGTGTGCAACCAGCAAAACAATCTCCACTGTTACATACATTACAGTGACATGGATACAGGCCATGTTCACTGCTACGTCTGAAGTGGCATCCTTTCTACAAGCGGTTTCTTCGTCTACATTTCCAGTAACACTCCACAACTCACCGGGGGACTGAAGCAGAGGTTGCCAAACAGATCAATAATTCATCCACCCGAAACAGATTTTACAATGAATTGGAAATGCAAAGTGATCTTACTCTGGCAAAAAATGCAAGTACATGCTTTAATCCTGGAAATACATATATTTTTTTTAAATCATTATAATTCTGCACATCACACTTCACACTTTCCCTTACCTGCTTCTTTGGAGAGTTGTGTGAAGGCCTCCACCCCCTTCTCTCCATAGCTGCCCTCTGAGGCGATAGTGGAGACGTAACTCCAGCCCAGGGCTCGGATAATGTCCACCATGGCCTGGGCCTGGAATGAGTCTGGAGGAACCACCCGTGAGAAGAAGTCATAGCGTCTGTCATCACTCAACTCCGGGGCTGTTGACGCATAGCTGATCTGCGGGATCTTGAGGAGAACAAGTGGGGTTGGGGAGGGAAAGGGAACGTTTATTCTTGTGTTGGTGCTATTCTGGTGCAGCATCCTGGTTGGTTGCTATGGTGACTGGTCTGAGAAATCACATGTTTTGAATGACTGTGGACAAAAACACACAGTATTTACTATAAGGTGCACTGTATTTACTGTCTACCAGCTTGGAATTTACAGACAATATTCCATCAGTTCAGCTGCTCACTATGAAAACAAAGAGTAGTGTCCGTAGCATGGAGGGTTCGGGTATTCCAATGATGCATGTCATCTGTTACTGCAGACACACAAGAACCTGCCTGTACACGGTCACTTTGCAAAGCTGTGGTAGAGATGCATGCATTGAAAAGAAAAAAAAAACACAACTTTCTTTGAAAAACTTAGAGATGTGCAAATATCACAGTGCCGACCTTTTCAGGAAGGTTGTTGAAGGAATGATAAAGAAAGTCTGTGTTTGCACGGCTGAACAAGTCCGCCACAAGCTGAAAACCAGTGGAAGCAAAGTGGTAGTTTCAGCAGTTTCACTTGTCCATATTTTGATATGATACAACATTTTATGTTTATTGGAGTATACATGACTGCACCTAAATGGGCATTAGGAATATTGTATTGTGCAAAAACGCAATATTTTGTGCATGTAAAAAAGTCATCTGGACTGGAAAGTGCATCATGATTTAAAGTAACTATGTCACTGTAACTACTTTTCTTCTGGCATTTCCGTATATTTATTTGCTTGTTAATAACAATTTTTTATATTGACTTACCACGAAACACTCATGTGGGTCATTTTGATAAATGCTCACATGGGTTTTTATGGATTGTATTAACAAAAGATCTATTCTGTCATTTAGGTTGGAGATCTTGGTAAAATTATCCATTCACAAGAGTTAAAACATAACCAGACAACAGCAATTTGTTATGTTTTACAAAAGTTCTCATACAGTATAATATTAGGCAACTTTCACACGGGTCTCACCCATACAGACAATGATAATTGTCCCATTAATTAATAAACCGAAAGTCTGAATGAAACGAAAGTGTGCTCCGCAGATCACTCACTTCTTTGTCGCTCACACAGGCAGATGATGGCTTGCGCAACAAACGAGCAATACGTTTTTCCTACCATCTAATAATATATTCATATTATGTAATGCAATATTTTACAGAGTCTATATTGGATCTGTTACCTGGGCAACATGCTGCGCTGTCACTTTCTTCTCTTAACATATCAATGAAGACTTACTGCAGAAATGTCATAGCAGCAGTTTTTTTATGAAGTAGCAGCACAGCCTCGCTCTCTTACACTTCCCACCTGGTGAGAACTCGATCTGTCTTCACTTTACCGATTATTCAAGTATTAAACTGAAGGAATTCAGCTTTCAATTGCATCTCGCCATCTTCCTCAGCTTTCAAGTCTGTGAACAAAGACAGGGAGAATAATGTGACTCAAGTTTCCACACCTGGGTCACATGATGATAACTGAGCAAACTCCAGCTTAGCAAGTCTATTGAGTGCTTTGATTTACATGGAATTAGTTAATGGACTTTGAGTTAAGACTTTTGTTGGCCAACTATTGTTTACATGTTAATCTTTACAATTCATTTCTTCATCTGGACTGACTGGACACATAAATACAGCAAATTTTCACTTTTACTTTTCTTCCAGCACCATCAAAGATGCTAAGATGATGATTATGATAAACATTTTACCTGTTTTGATTAGATAAGATTACATTGGATTGGATTGGATTAGATATCTTTATTGTGATTTGAAATTGAGTTTGCAACTCTTGAGTTTGACCTGCATCAGAGTTATGCAGGTCAAATAAACACAATGAGGGAGAGGTATTTCTTTCAGTCTGAACACACTTTTAGTGTTGTTTGATACTATCTAATTTTCTCACAAAAGCAACATTAGATGGAGGATCTATCTACCTGACTGCATTCATCGTGAAAAACCGTGTACAAAGTACATCAGCTGATAAATGGATCCAAGGTTGTTCACAATGCAGCCAAATAAAACCCACAAACATCTAATCAGTCACTGTGTTGGAGGTTTTAAAACGACAGTCACACCTGGTGGCATGTCGGGGATCAAACCGGCTGCCTCCCCATTAGACAGGTGGGTGCACAAGCAGGGTCGTGCATCACTTTCTCTTGAACCCAGTGCCGTATCTCATCACACAGTCTAATCTAAGCGCTGTATGAATGCCATCCATTTCTGTTAGAGTGATCAAAAGCAGCCGGACACTGGGGAAACACAGGAATGAGGACACAGCGGCTCGCTGATGGGATAGCTTCAACACACAGAGTGTGAGTTATAGCTTTGACCCACAACTCAAAAGGGGTCAACCGCACAAAGCTGACAAATTGAGGAGTCAAGCTCAAGATGACTCAATACGCTTCAAGTCACCAAAAAGGGAAAAAAAAGAGAAGATAAATTCCAACTACAAAAGCAGCAAACACAAAATCAGTGATGCAATTAAACAAATTCACAGGTGGGAATGCTGCTGCGATGCCACACGTTAAATCACTCCAGGGCTGCCTAAATTGAGTGTAGTGGGTCAAAGAGGGAGCGCAGCAAAGTAATGGAAAAGCAACAGCAGCGGTGATTTGCATTTAAAAAGACTCTTCTTTCCAAAAAGTGAAGCATCTATTTGAAACATTTGATAGTGGATGTATTTTAACAGAGCTGCTGAAGTAATACTATGCAGCCAAAAGGTGTTATAGGTTTGTTGAATCACGTCCCATCTTCGCCTCAGCTGGGACACAAAGCTGCTTGAACATTTGTCTCTCAGGAGCTTTTTGCTGCAGGGAACCATTTAAGATGGCAATGTCTTTTTACTTTGTCCCAGGCTTGTACCCTGTTGATATAATTTCTCAACTCCTTATTCCCCAGGAAACGGAAAACCTCTGTGTTTTGAGAACGTGCTTTTTTTAATTACCACATTGACCTCCAGGTAACAAAAGTGCTAAACCTTGATTGAGTAAATGCTGAGGTGTGAGGA
This sequence comes from Serranus cabrilla, assembly GCA_903364295.1. Taxonomy (NCBI): domain Eukaryota; kingdom Metazoa; phylum Chordata; class Actinopteri; order Perciformes; family Serranidae; genus Serranus; species Serranus cabrilla. The sequence continues at coordinate 53,868 of CAFUXE010000363.1, forward strand.
TTAAACCTGCAGGAATTACGATACAAGGAGATGCTGACTAACTTACACTGATTAGAATCTAACACCTTTGTACTTTCTCGCTCGTAGATAAGGGGCTTCAAATCAAGTGCAATGCGAGATAGTCAGTCAACCTTCCTCACGAATTAGGTGAATTGAAGTGAAACCTTCTGAACTTCATTATGTCTTTCTCAGTAAATTACAAGCAACAAAGTTTAGTTTGCCACTTCACAGTTGCATGATTGATTCCCAGAATGGTTTGAACCAAATAAGCTCTTGTTGCGACAAATTGCAGCAGATTTAAATTCTTTCATAATGCAGAGATAATAAGGCGAGACGAATGGATATTTTATCAACATTTTAGAGTAATTTTTTGTAAGTGATTATCTCTGATTGAGAAATGAATTATTTTCTTTTAATCCTTCTTCTATATTAGGAATTTGCCTGTTTCACCGTTCCACTGCACACTGATAGCAATTCTCCATAATTTATTAAGACACTTCAAAGGACCCATATTGTAAAAGTGAGATTTCCAGGTCTGGGTGCTATACAAATACTGTGGAAGTACAAAATGTTCAATCCACAGAGAAATGCTGCCTGTATTCAGAAAGTTTGCCTTGAAACGAGCTGTCAGGACTTCCAAAATATTGTGATGTAACAACTGCCTTTTTCACATTATAAGGCTTATCGCAGCACCAGGCTGTTTGGGGCAGCACCTAAGCCGAATCAATGTAAAATCAATGTGAAGAGCATCAAAACTACTTCCTTCCAACTTCTACCTACCATCTAATGGTTGTAGCTGGTTCCCAGTGGACTTCCTCTGCATGCGTTGTTTTTATGGATGTTTATTATCTGCTCTAGCTTCCCAAATGTTCGTACACAGACATAAGTCGTAATAATGGTCCAAAATGTTGGGACACTGCATATTTTTTTATTGAAAAACCTAAAATAATCTTGGGGAAGGACCCTAAACACTATATTTATTCATATAAAAAGTAACACACTGGAATTATAGCTATCTCCCAGTATTTTTTCCACTGAAGAAGCACGATAAGACACGTAGGCATACCAATCATGCTGCGATAGTTTTGTAAGAAAACATACAATAGCTTGCCCATAAACACTGACCAATCAGAGCACACCAGTATTACAGTGTGAATACAGGTTTCTTCACACAGATAGGATGAGAAAAACAATAGTAGAAACCTTCAAATCTTGACAAAAAGTGTAACATGTCCCCTTTAATTCTCTAAGACCTGAAAAATGGTGTCACACATGTCGACACGGTTTGTGCTTCAGTGGCAGCAAGGTGAAAAGGTGACGTGATGCCTGCAAGTGTTCTGCATCGACAACCACTCCAATAACCGCGAACCGATCATGAGCAACAGAGTCCAGGCCAGGAGAGAATGATTAACGATGCCCCCTTTCAGTATCACAATTACCCAAAGCTGATGTCTGGCACCTGTCATCCGCTGTACACATCAAAGTTAGGATTGCTGAGGGTAATCGCCTGGCTTGCTCTTGAATGTATCTGGGCTGACAGGATCGATGGAAGGAAAACACAGAGGTCTGTTATGGGGGACACTGTTCTATTGATTTACCACCACAAAGTGCTGCGGCCGCCCTGAATAAAAAATCTGTTGCTGAAGTCTAAAGAAGGTTAAGAAAAAAAGAAGGCAGGGGGCGGGAGGTGGTATGTGGGGGGAGGGAGGTAATCTGCTTACTGACATTAAATGAGAATTTCAACCTGGGTGTTTAAGAAGGGAGGTGACTAAGCGAGGTTGTGTAAAGGTTAGACACGTTCACAGTAAGTGGGAATGCCAGGTGAAGTTAATTAGAGTGCCTTGGCCTTTCCGTTGCATTTTCACATACGGCAGCCCACAAGCACCATGGGCAGCTCTAAAGAAAGGTGAGAGACTGTAATGTTTGCGCTTTAATCGCCCTGCTCGGCTAATGCGAAGGTGATGATTCGGACGAGCTGAGAGCAATACTTGCAGCTAGTTGGGCTGCTCTCATATGCTCCATGCAGAAGGAAATGTTATTTGAAGAAAAATAGGCAGCATATGGCACAACACGACTCTCAGTTGGGGTAATGGCAACCATCTATCCTTGCCATCTGAGAGGAGGGAAATCTGCAGATATGAAAAGACAGGCTGTCTCCACAGAAAACAGAGGGGTATGACAGTCCACGGGTTCTTAAACAAAAACTTCAACAAAAAACAAAGGCCATCTTTCACACACAGAGATCCCCTTACAAAAGGCAGCACTGAGTAGACTCCATCAGTGTCAAAAATTAGGCACAGAGAACCAGAGCGTTGTCCAGGCTGGGTTTGGTATCCATTAATCTGAGAGCAACACTCAAAAACATTGCTGCAAACCAAGTGTGAGTGGCAGAGCTGAAATGTTTCCCATGAATGGCTTTAACTGGGCCGAGTGCGGCCAGGCAGTTTCTGTTGCAGGGATCCCTGTGCCTCTATTTGCTGCATGATTAGCTTCTAAGTATATCTTGACATCAGTCAGCTCCACTCGGCTGTTTGCAACAATCTCCACGGTGACGGCGGAAATGACAGCGGGTTCTGACAGGCCTGACTCTAACCCCATGCTGCCTGTGGCCGGATGCCAATGCACAGATTGTTCTCATGACACCAGCACAATGACATGCTCTCACACACTGTAAGTAGGATCCTATATGGACAGGCTGAGGAGAAAACTACACACATGATGGAATAAATATTTGCTCATGAAAAAAAAAGACTAGACAGAAGATTTATTTCCGGCTCCACTGCCCGGTGCTGTAAAACAGCAACGGTCGATATCCTATAAACAAAATAATACAGTACGATAAACAGGCCTATAAAGATATTGAGCAGTTATCAAGTTTTACATCTTTCCTGCTAAATCAAGGCTTAGCAAGTCTTTGACATGGGAGGGGATCAGACAGACGTTGGTTTGTATCCAGACAGCAGTGCCATTTGTTAGCAGGGCAGAGGTAATGACTGTGTCCATACATGTAACCTCGGGCTGGGCTTTGGTAATCTCTCTTCACCAGAGCACGGCACTGCCAACACAGCCGAGGAGGCAGGGAGGGAGGGCGGGGGAAGCCGACAGCTTTCCCTCCCTCTCTCTGTCACTCTCTCCCCCTCTCTTCCTGCCCATCTGTGTCTCTCACTCAAACTCTCCTTTTGTGAAGGCTGCGTTTCATCATTCTACCCTCACACAACCTGTGACTTTCAGCCTCGCTCCACTGTTCTCCGCCCCTCTGTGTGTTTCAGCCCCATCAGAGAAAGGGAGACAAGTGAGTCTCATCTCCCTGTGCGTCTCTCCCTCCCTGTCATCTGTCTGCACGCAGACACGCCCACACAGATGATCAGCAGACACTTCCTGCCCAGAGAGGTCCTCGGGCTGCCAGTTTCGCCCCAAGCCGAGACAATCTGCCCTCAGTCATTTGCTCACATGCCACCCAAATTTCCTCTCCCTGCTGTTAGTCTCCCTTTCTCCCCGTTTTCTCCAGAATTTTTATCTAAACGCTGGCTCCTAGTAACTCGGCTCAGGTACAATTTATTTGCATTAGTGGCCTTAATACATTTTGTCGTGTAATGTTACGCTGCTGGCAATGCAAAAATCATATCAGCAGAAAGTTAATTGTCAGTGATTTTCCACAATTGTGGCAACTAAAGCATTATAATTAAATATATTAAAAACAGCACATTTTTTCAACGTTTTGTGGCAACATGGCTGCAGCACAACAACCTGTCAACACATTGACACATTACTTTACAAAGTCGATTAGTGAACGTGTTAGCAAACAGTCGCCTGCTCACGCATCCAGCAGACACAGCAATGTATGCGCAATATTAATGCTAGCACTATTTTTGGTCGTGTTCAGTGGGATTTTAGAGATTTTCACTGAAAATAGCTCCCTGCTGGAAAAAGGAAACTGATGAGAGCAATGAGAGTGAACATAAATAATGAAGCAGAGGACCAGAAAACCAAAACGATGGGTTGAAAATAGTAACATAATGTATGTAATGGCATTAATTGGCCTAATTAATTCATGCTATTTTGAGATAATCAGCATCAGCCAATGCTGTGCTGATGAGGCTGATGATCATCAACATTTTCCCCACTTTATTTTCTAGTCATGTACTTGCAGCCCTTCAAAATAAAAGTCTTCCTCTACTTTCATTTCACTTTTATTGGTGAGGGTGGGGGCTGACAAATGCATCTGATCTTATTGTTGAGGAGGACATGGCCACTGCCAGCAATGCAATTTATTCAGCTGATACATTTTCAAATTAAAATAGGCACTAGCACACAGAGGGCATTAATGGAACAGAGACAATGGAGATAATAATAAAAGTTCATTTGAATTCAGCAATTTTGTGCCTCAGTCATTATTTTTATAATAAAATGGTTGTATTTTAATAGATGCAAAGAAATGCAAAAAAAAAAATGCATTATACATCTCCTAGTTCAAAACTTTGAAGTTTCATTCATAATACTGATGTTCAAATTCTTAATTAACATTAAAATGCTGCATTTTTAGCATGCCTATTCATTCTGTTTACGCCAAGTATGTCTGCACAGCTGCAGATAAAGATTAGGCTACAATAGTAATATTATATATTATACTGTTTGTAATAAAATATTCCAGCAGCAGCTCTTTGTGCGATTTTCAAAAACACCAGGGTGTTGTGAAGTCCGAACGCCAGAAATTCATCGAAAAAACATGCGTAAACAGTAACAAACAACAGCACCATTCATTATGTTTATAGAACCACCATAACAAAAACATGTATTTTGAATGAATTACTTTATTCCAAATTATTTTGAGTATTTTTTTATGAATCGGATGACGACATTCAAAGCTTCATTCGAGACTATCACTAGAGGTTTCAAATGTAAAGAAAAAAAGAAGACTGACAATTCAGCCCGAGTTAAAAGATGTGTTCTGTAAGAGAAACTCTTTTTAAAGCCTTTTCCTCCGTGCTCCTCACCAAGGCCAGCCTCACATCACACTCCTACTACATCTCTCCACCATTTTCCAGCCAGTTGTTCTTCAAGGACCTTACCTGATAATGTTTAACCAGTCTGGGTGTTTACTGCGCTCTGCAGCAGATTTGTGCTCACAAACACCACCTTTTCAGAGTTGCCCACACCGCTGAACTAGACTTCGTGTTACATGACAGAAAGTTAGGCTTTCATAATCCTTTATCTAACGCGACCTTCCACCGTCTCCTTCTTTCCGCCCACTTCCCCTTCTCCCAGTCGATTCCCTCACCCTCCGTCTCTCCCGCTCGCACCGTGCCAGTCCCCTGGGCAGCTCCAGTGCTCTGTGCCGGGCCTGAGCTCTTGCATGGCTGCCCTGCCAGAGTGTATTTTAAGACAACCAGCGTGTTTCTCCATGGGTACAGAGGCTAGGTATGACTCACAAATCAGATATTTGACCAGGAGAGCCACACAGTAGAGTAGAGCCGAGGCGTGGGAGGAAAGTGTGGATAGCTCACAAAGGGAACCTGACCGACCTCTTTCTTTCCATCTGGTAAACAGACTGCTATTTCAACTCTATTGGTGTTTCAAAGAAATAATCGTTTCCCTACACCAAATAGCTTTGAAAGCCTCATCGGAGAAGAGTCTGCACCTCAACATCTATGTAGTACAGTGTAAAGGTGCAGTGAACGCATGTCACAAATGGAGCCTACTACCTCGACTTAAGGATCCTGCCTTTCAAGCTGACATGACAGTCAAACTTTTATGCCGTCACTCGTGAGAGTTATTTTGTACATCGTACCTCTTCAAGTCATTTTGTAAAGCTTTCTTTTGACTTCACACAAAGCGAGGCCCTGCAGAGAACAATGCAGTTCATCAGAACAGCCTTGATCATCGTGGCTGTGCTGCGTGCTCTCTCCAGGTGCGACAGAAACTCGACTAACGGTAGGAATAAAACACAGCCTGCAGGTTTATGACTAAGTGTTATCAAATGTATTCTTTTATATCCACAGGGTCTCACATTACAGATGGCTGTATTGATTTTTCTCGACTGCAAAGTGCACTGGACACAGATTTGTTTTCTCTGTGTTCTTCTACAGCCTGCATGATAGCTTCATTTTTTTCTCAGAGAAATATAAAATATCAATAAACCAATAATGAAATATGCATGCCATTATGCCCTGGGTTGGAGAAAAACAAGAATATGCTTTCATGAGTAACATACGAATACAAATGTGTATGTTGGTGTTTTGGGGATTGTTGGTGTGTGCAACATCTTTACATCTCTGCTCCGCCTCGTTGCTTTGTCCTGTCCTAATCTGGCTCTGACATATTATTCACCAAAGAGCGAGCATAGGTGCATGTTTTTTTCCCACCTACACCTGGAGCATGCAGGGTCTGACACATTCATTGTCAGCGGTGCACCTGCAACAGTCTGACCTGCATCTCAATGACTCCCTCTGTACTATCCCCATCTCTCCCTGTATGGCTCTCTCTTCAGACTCGACGGAGCATCATCACCAGGCCCATTTCTCCCCTAATAGTGCAGACAATGCGGGTGAGCCTCCTCGATCTTATCTTTCCTCTCCGTCTCCTCCTCACAAAGAATTCTTTAGCAGGGCCATGTAATTACGAACTGATCACAGCAGTGAGAAATATCACAGATTCCCATTTCCTTTTGTTAGTGTGCCTGAACCCCTACTTGATGCCATACACACGAGATATACAGTATGTAGCGGCTCAGAACAGAACATACTTTAATAGGCATTTATTTGCACGCTTGGCATTGCCTGCAGTGCTGCCTTGAACCTCTCCCAGGTTTGAGATTATATTATTTTATCAGCAACACCTGCATTCACAACACACGCCAAATGCACTGTCAGCCCATATGGATCTGAGTGTCAGAGAAGTTGGAAATGTTCACAAGAATGTGCAGAGGAACACATTTTCCTACATAAGCTCCACACACATATTTACATAGATAAAACGAATGTAATGCCTTGCTGTTTTGTGCTACGCATTGTGGATTGAACGTATGCAGCCATGGTGTAATTTCTGCAGAGCTGATATTCTTATGTTACGGGAAATAGGCAGAATTAGCTGCTTAAACTGCCATTCAAAGCAAGATACTCACACTCATTGAGCAGGGCTTTACACAACTGTCACAACAACAAAGAAAATCTATAAAAGAGCAATAAAAAGCCTAAAACACAGTTACAAGAAAAGTAGTTAAAATGAAATGGATAAACAAATGCAGAAATAAAGTCAGAAAACGATAAAACATTCAAAAATAGCAGCATAAAACTACAAGTAGGCAAACCCTGAGTACACCAGAGGATAAAGATGATAATAAAAGTGATTTGAAACACAACCTTGAGCGTGGTTTTGAAAAAAACATCTTCAAGGTAGGGTACTTCACAGTCAGCTGTAGGGCTTTATTGTTTAGCTGCAGAGTCAGACCTTCCTCCAAGGCTTTATACAAATCTCGCCTCCTTCAATGGAATTGGCAGACTCTAACTGGCACTCACATTAACTGTCTGGAACCTGAAGCATTTGATTGGTTGTTGGTGGAAGTGTACACCCACAGCCTGGGAGGCGCAGTTCAGGGTACTAAAGTCCCCTCTCTCCCATGGCCCTAATGGCAAAAGCACAGTCACCTTTCCTCCTCTGTCAAGACAGGGGACAGTCATAACAGCCTGAGGATCTCGGGCTGAGTGTGACTCATGAGGAAATAAAAGGTCTGCCAGTGTCACAGCACAGCTATATGTTTTCACTGTGATCTGGATGTCAACACAAGATTGACTTTAAATCTTGAAGCCAATGACCTGATGCTAAAATCAAAAATGTATGGTCCCTTAATGGTAAAAATTCTGGCTGCTGCATTTTTAATGACTTGCTCGAGGCAAAAACATGGAAAGTGAAAAGTTCTCTTAATGTAAGAGCAAATATATGGTCCTAGTTAGTTTTGTAAGTTATTGTTTTTCTTGGCACTTTTTAGCCACATGGCCTTAGGGATGGCAATTTCTGCCATTGGTCTCTCTACGTGCACAGCCTGAATACAAAGCTGTTCTTTATTAGCCATGCTCATGGCGTGGCTTCAGGGATGGTAATTTCAATCGATTTGTTTCACCAATTTGGTCCAGACTTAAGTATTTCAACATGAGATGGGGTGCCATGAAATTTCCATGCAGACATTGATGATTCCCAAAGGATGAAGCTGATTGTTGATCACCTTATATTCCCTCTAACGCTGCCGTGGCTTTCATTTGGTTTTCCTGTGAAATATCTTGAAATCTACTTCATTCAACATTCATGCTGCACCAAAATGAACCCTAATGACTTTGGTGATCTCCTGACTTGCTATTATGGCCTTAAATTCTTTATTTAAGGTAAAACATCTCGACAGTGAAGCTGTTGATGACTTGCCATGGAAAGAAGTCCAAACAGTTGTGGCTCCCTCAGAATGAATTATAATCACTTTGTAATCACATGCATTTTCATCAAGCGCCATCATCAAGCAGTTTCAACATGCTGACATTAGCATTTTAGTTCAAAGCACAGCCTCACAGAGCCGCTACCACAACTGTGGATGCTCAGTCACGTATCTGGCTTTTAAAGCTTAATTTGACTAACTAAAGTTGACTAATGGGATTTAAAAGCAAACATTGGTATTTTACAACCTGGAAATAATTTTCCCATGTTTTTATTTGTCTATGTGCTTCATAGGGACGACGGTTTTTACACTCTTCCACTATTAAGCGATTGTGTTGCAACTGGCAGCCACTAAACAGGCTGCAATGTAATCCAACTACCCTATGTCTACTGTAAACACAGAGACCAGATCAAGCAAAAGATAAACAGAAACACTATTTCTCTTTAGACTCCTTTCCATAATGTCACTTAAAACAAACTTTTTCATCCATCCTGACCATTGTGAATGCATGCCTAGACGATGGTATTCATCAGACGGCTACAACCTCACATTTGTAGGTCAAACAGTCAGGCAAATATTTCTTTTAGTTGTGGTCGGATAATACAAGTCATATACTGTCATATTAAACCCTTTTATTTTTTAAAAAGTGGGATTGTGAATAAAGGAAAATATTCCTTTCCTTTTTATATACTTGTTTTTCTAGTGCTAAATGGGATTTGGGGGGTAAATACAAATGAAGAAACAGCAATTAAAGTAAAAACATGAAAATCACCAAAAGTGGAGCCCAGTAATGCTGCTGAATCTGGCAGCAACAGATAGCAGAATTATTTGTGTTGAGGAAATTGATGATACACCCCCACTACACACACACACACACACACACAGTTTTAAATGGCATGCCTTAGGTATATAGAAGTTATATCAACATATAATCCGACATCAGCATCTCTAGTCAAGTACAATGTGTCACATTTGTTTTCCTGCTATTCCACTAATTATAAGCTCTAAACAGTTTTACAATTATAAGCCAGTATGAGCTTTGAGATATATGTACATCATCAATATGATATTCTTTTGCTAACTACCTTTACTAAGTAGCTTTAGTTGACCAAACTAGACTTCTCCATAATGTACCGTTACTGTAGCTCGACTTCCTCTAGAATGAGATAATTGGTATCTTGCAAAGCTATGCTTAGCTTCTCCAACACTGTGCATTACATTGCAGTCCTTTTAACGGCTGCTGGCTGCAACTCAATACTGTACCAATTACAAAAACTGTTATCCCCTCAGACACAGGGATGTGGGAAAATAGAGTCCAGGTGGAAAAATACTGAAGTATTATTAGCATTATTTTCTGTTATTCGTTGCACTTTAAAAGAACATGTTTGCAACTTTTAGCCCATTTACTACAATAAGCACTTATTTTTGTTACATTATAGTGATGTGGTAACCTGGTACAGACTCTCCAAATCTAGCAGCTCTTTAACTGCATTACCTCACAATGATAATGTGACATTAGGCAAATATGTTAACACGCTGGTCTTTAAAACTAGGATGCACTGCTGCTACTACTACAAGTCAACCTTTTACTGTTATGTGCACTTGAGCAGTGGGGTGGAAAGAAAGGTAGGTGTTATATAATTGAAAAACCTTCAGGTAAAACTTATTAAAGTCTCTCTATGTCTGCTATCTTCCCTGCGGCTCACTCGGATGAAAATGACCCTGTGTCGAGTCGTGACCCGGCCACTCCTGAGCTCTCCGCTCAGCTCTGTGCTGCAGGTGTAGTGCATCACTGAGGGCATCTGACCAGGTAGTCCTGTCAGCAGCACACAGCCTCTGCTGCACAGCCAGAACAATGGACAATGGACAAGAAGCTTTTTTTTCAGAGCCGTACTAAACAACCTGCCAACTCTGGAAGAACTGGACACAGTTTTTCAGAGAGAGAGCTATTCTTTGTAAACAGACTCTCATTCTCACTGAGATCATGATTCATCAGAGCAAGTGTCTCGACTAATAGACCCAGAAGATTTATGTGAAATGTGTTTTTGTGACACGCACATTTCACATAACTTCCACTCGCAGTGAGACAAAGTGTCAGAAGGCTGCACACTGACATGTATTTCAGAGCCAGAATCAGAGATGCGCAACAGACGCCAGATCAGACAATTACCCCCAGACAAGTTAACCAGCCGAAACAGGAACAGGCCCAGTCGAATACAATGCGACTGTCACACACCGCTACTGAAGGCTTATCTTTATTTTCAACAAGAGCACTAACACGCGTCTTTCCCAAAACAACTCATGTGGATCTCAAGTCTGCTCACGACACATTCTGTCAAATGAGCTGAAATGAGACAAATGCACGAACTCAGAACATCTGAAACACAGACTTTTAAAACTTGCTGCTTCATTGATCATCCAAAATAAAAATGTGCGAAACTTGTAGGAAAGTATTTCATATGCGAATTATATTATGTTGAGATTTTATATTCAGTTGGGTGTTTTGAGCCTTGAAGCCTTTGAATTTCTATATTTTTTAATCAATTCATCAAGGAAAATGCAAAAAACTACCCACTGTAATAGGTTACAATAACATTATATAGATATATTACATACTGTATCTAATTTCTATAGCCAAGGATAATTTGTGACCCCTGTCCCTGATTAACTGCTTTAAAAAAGTCATATCATATCCAAAATCATTATCAAAAACACACTAATTAAATGAAGCTCACAGTAAATAGTGCCAACCTCATACATGCGAGGTCTTATAAAAGTTTAAATATTTACACCACATTACAATATTACATGTGTTGCATATGTATATGTGCACGTTGCCCAATACATCCCAACATGATGTGTGCATGCATAATTTTATGAGTATCCGTGTGTGTTTGCAAGCATAAAAACAGTGTTTATGATTATGAATGCATGAATCTATGTGAATCTGTCCCTGTCTGTTTATGTCCATGGGTTTGAGTGCTTGCTAAACAACATAATCTTAAATCATATTTTGTTCCAGTGTTTCATCTTTTCATTAAACGTTTCAGGTGAGTTTGTGTTCTTATTTTCTAAGCATTTCCAAAAATGTATCAATGAAATCCAGAGATTTTCGATACCCAATTCGATAAAATCCCAATCCATTCGTCCTGAACAACGACGACTGTATGATGCCGGGATGACAATGAACACTTGTGGTCATCCAGAATTCAGAGAATCATTCTTCCTGTCTGTCAGAGTTCATTGTCATTCAGGTATCAACCGGGGAGTTCCTTCGGGGTTAAAGGAAAACACCCGGTCCCTCTCTGTGCAGCTCAACTCCTTTGACAGACTTTTCCTGGTGAATGAGCTGTCAGAGCTCTGCAGTACTGAAGACCGGCCACATTTTCAGAATTTAGGCATGAACTTGGTATGAAAGTATCATTCCCCTGAGATCCCTATTTATTTTCGTGACATATGAACAAAGCACAACTGGGGATATACTGTTCAAACTTTTAAAAACGATTTAACTAAGAAAATACAAGCTGCCCAGTTAAGACAGCTTCATCAAGTTTTCTTTAATCATAGTGGTGCCAGTTAATTGGTTTTTCATCCATTATTTTCAGTGCTTTTTTATATGGTGGTACAAAGGGTGTGAGAGCCTACAGTAAAACAATAAGATAAATGATAATAATGATAAATGACAGCCGAGTTAAGTAATGTTCAACTACAGCAGTATGATGATGCTAAATCTATAAACACAGAAGCAGGAGCGTACTATGTGAACTGCATATGACTTGATATGTGACAGATAAAATATGAGCATCCTCATCGTAGTGCGACTGAAAAACACATTCAAGTCTTGCGGTGAACTGAACGACATAAACCACTTTCACCACCAAAGTGGGTGATTATGACTAAAGTGTTGTGTGTTTATTTATTTCTTCATGTTACGTTCATTTGAGCACATTGAAAATAATAACCTCTGTGTGAAATGTTTTCGACAAATAAAAGGTGGGATGAATTTCCAACTGTGCACAGGAACTGGAAAACTACTTGAGCAGGGAGAGACGAGGATTACTGCCACTCTCAGGCGCAGACACTCAGGAGGACATTGCACTGACGTACATTCGTACCCTGGAGGCTTTAACCAAACCTCAACCATAACCGCTGCATGTCTAACTGCAACCCCTTCCCCAACTTTAAGTAGCCTTAACCAAACAGTAAATCTCATAGTTAACCTTTGTCTCCAGAGAGCTGAGTGCAGGAATGATCAATACACACATATATGTTTTTTTCACTTAAAGGGTTAAAGCCTGTGGCCACCAAAGATGTGCTGCAGGCTATGATGTATTTTTACAGACACGCTACTACAACACAGCTATGAAGATATCATATCGGGACTGCTGCAGCTGTGACAATGGTCAGTTTGGGCTTCGGCTTCGGTTTACGATGCTTGTGGACATTGCTGATAGTGCACTTCACTCATATCTTCTGCTCACCTCCTGCTCTCTATCAAAGCAAATGAATGAGCGTAAACACGGGGACTTCACAGTGGGTAATCTCCTGTTCAGTAAGAAGAAGAAGACAGGAAATGGACATTTAACCTGAATGTAAGTCCAGTTTAACTGGATTTGCGTAGCCCACGGTCGCTCTGTATTAAAGAGAAAAGAGAGGATGTAAACAACAGCTCCTGTGGGGAAAACAAGATGATCACGTACAACACATCTGTGTTGCAGGGATGCCATAAACGGGTGAAATCTGAGGCTTAATTATAAATAAAAAAAACAACACTGGAGGTATCTACAGCTGGGCTTCCATTAACCCTTTGTGTCTAGCATAAATCCGACTTGACACGATTTCTCCGGAGACTTGTCCCACCTCAACACACCTAGCTCAGGCCTTAATCTCACCTTAACAAAATCATAACCCTGAAATGTACTGGTTAACCTTGTGAGGTCCGTTTTTATGACACCAGATGGGAGACGAGTTCTGGTAATGTGAATATTTTATCATTTTTATTTCCCAACAACTAATATAAACAGAGCAGAAACAGGGAAACCTTCAGCCATAATATGACAGCTGGACCAAACTGATGGAGGTATTTAATCAGGATTATAAAACAGTAATCTTAAAACAATACGTATTTATCCTCCTAAATAATATAATGCATCTTAGAATTGTATCCCCTGGCAGGAGTGCGGGGAGAATGATTTTTGACTGGCTGGTGTAACATACAGATGGTTTTGTTTCCCAAAGGCCTCAGTAAATTTACTGGCAAATATCACATTTGATTGCCCTTCCACCTCTAGGTAGAGAGCGGCTGACAGCTCTATGCATAATCCATTGATAAATTACATGCTATTGATCCTCCTAGCCTCGTTGAGGGTCACATGTGAGTGCTCCAACACTGATACGGCAGTTAAAAAACACTATATTCTGTCAGCGATTGCTCCCGGCCGCAAGTCAATTGTAGTTTAAGCAACACTATTTGAAAGGAAAGAGCTTCCCTAATTTACAAAACGTCAATAGTGATTGAGGTCTACCCCCCAAATCAATGCGACTGTCACATGCAGGCATTCCGCAGAGTGCTTGAACCCTCATGGGATTTGCATCTGAAAACGGTTATCCTGTCAAGTGATTTTTTTATGTATGCTCTGGCTGCTGCAGCACAAGTATACTTTTTAAGCTCAAAAGAGCAGAGACACATAAATATGTTCAAACAGAACTCACACACCACTGCACAGCCAGCCAGGAAAAAAAAATGCGCACACACACTCGCCACACATCATCTTGAGGGAAATACAGACAAAATGAAATTGAAGCTAATGAAACACCAAAGTTCCACTCTTTCATTTTCACATGTAAAATCAACAGGTATTTAAGCATTACTACCCGAGGGCCATGCTGCACTCTAATAATTTAGTCTCCCTACAAAGGTCCACACTGTGCTGGCTGATATAATGGTTATATATTACTATCTGTTGTTAGCAACCGTTCTGATGCACCCTCAGGCCCTGCTGTAATAACACAACTGAAGGACAAGGAATGAATCCAGATGACAGTTCATTATGTATACTGTGAGACAGCACACTGGACCCTGACATCCCTGAGATTTAACGGTACACACACACACACACACCGAGTGAAACACACACGCACATACTGAAGAAACACGAATGTTGAATTCAACATTTTTTTTAATGGATCAGTTCACTTGCCTCTAGCTGTTTCTAGCCATGAGGACAGCTTTGGTCTAATTTGGCCAAGTGCATTTACGCCCATTACTATTTTTACAATTAATGCTGTATTAAAGAATACCGTTTTCAGCTACTCCTCCATTCTATGCTACTTAATTGTTCAAATTCCATCTCAGACCTAAATATTGTACTTCACTACATTTATTTAACAGTTTCAGTTACCAGATTTTAGACAAAAAGCTATAATTAGCTTACAAAATGTTTTTTTGTCTTAGTAAAATATAAAATAGCTTGATTAGCGAAAAATGCTACTTTAATCAATTGCACATGCATGCATCAGTGAGTACTATATGTGAATACTCTTCATATTTTAAGTACATGTTGCTGATAAATCTGCATTTTTTTTAGTACAGAACTTATACTTGTAATTAATGTTTTTTGCATTGTGGCCTTTCTGCTTTTACCTTTGTAAATTAGGGGAATATTTCCTCCTCCAATATCTGCCACAACGATTTGTGCCATCGCCCCAAAACAATGGCGCCGAATAGGATTTCAATTGTGGCGCTGTCTGCTTTAAACAACCACTTCTTTAAAATAATGAACAACAAATAAGAAACAATGGTGAAACCAGGGAGCATAAATGTAAAACGATTGTATCCGCGCGGCTCGATACCACTAGAGGTAACTGAGAAAATATAAATACTGCAGAAGAAGGACCGTTGTGCTTTCTCTTCCCTCTCTTGCAGCTCAAGCTGGCGTGCGGTGACTCCCTGTCTACTTCTCGCTGCTCTTCAGTGGCATGCCTATCTACATTAGAGCCCTCACATGGCATGCAGTCTAAACAGAGCCTCGTGCCACCAGCCTCCAGGGACAGCAAGACAGCCATGTGAGCAGTGCACCTCCTGTCCCTTTTAAGTTAGCAGCACATTGCACAAAGTTTATTGTGTTTTGAGTCTATTGTTACATCAGCCTTTCTGTATGCATGTGGCTGTTACCTTTAACTGTGCGCAGTGATTTAGACTCTGGAAATGTGTTTTGCAGAGCTTGAAAATGAAGCTGTGTTTATTAGGCATGCTAGTGGTACGGCTTAAAGATAGCAACTGTAAGACTGTAAATAATAAGTGGACGCAGCCAGTGGTGGAATGTAATTAAGTGCATTTAAGTACTGTACTTCAGTACAATTTTGAGGTTCTTTACTTGAGTTGAGTATTTCCATTTTATGTAACTTTATACTTCTACTCCACTACATTTAGCTGCCAGCTTTAGTTACTTTTCAGGTCAAGATTTCACATAAAAACATGAAACTGAATTATATTATAAGAGATGTGAGCCAGATGTGACCACATGTGTGAGGGTGAAAATCAGGAGGTTACCATCTCAGCAGGGCCAATTGCCTTTAAGATTTGCTATGTTAAGTTACCAGCTAGTGCGAGGAATGTAAGCTGTATCAATTACTAAATCAGTTGGGAGGCCAATTTTGGCAAGCAGCCATGATATTAACAAGAAAAAATAAACAGCCGACCCCTTAGTGTATCTTTTAGTAGAACTGCATGCTGAGCAAGACCTATTTAGTTGACCAAAGTGTTAAAATAAACTTGAACTGAAACAGTCTATGTAAAACACAAATAACAACCAAAAACAATCCAAACCCTGCTTTTTTTAGGTGTTCACTCTAAATGAAAACATCTTTTACAAAATGAGCATTACACTGTAATGAATAAGACTTTAAACTAGGCAATCCATCAGACCTCTTATTGCAGCCAGTGGAGTCGCCCCCTGCTGGCCATTAGACAGAATGCATGTTTACGTGATGCGCAGACTTTGTTGATCTGACTTTTCATCTCGCGCTAATTTGTTACACATTTGTGTCCTCCGCAGGATGATTTGCAATGACTTGCAATAACCTCAGACTTTTCTCAAGTGCCATCATTAGACCAAGAGTGTTTAGTCATGATAAAATACCTGAAAAGCTACTGACACTCCCATCAGCCTCAGCTATACTTTGTGTTTTGCCTTTGCCATTGTGAGCATGCTGACATTAGCATTTAGCTCAAAGTACCACTGCGGTTAAGTCTAGAATGGCTTGAATGGTTGACTCTTTGTCTTGTTACCTCTTCTGTTCTCCTTTTTTCCTTAAAATGCAACATCTTTTATGTGTTACGAGGGGATTCTCCCTGACAAGTAGATCCACAGGATTAGCCTACAATATAATTTCTAAGGTGCAATGTGATTTTAGAGCTGGGTGTGGAAAGTGTTGAGAAAGCGATAAAACAGAGAACAAAGCACAGATCCCAGGTCTAAGTGGAGCCACAACAATCTTCCTCTTTTGAAGTGGCAGACACTCTCACAGGCAGCACAAAAGGCAGCCTTTTAACAAATTCACTTAACTCATTTAGCAGGATTTAAGGAACTGTGAAAAGAGAGAAATGTGGCGAGTAAAAACAGATCATATTTAAAAGGCAAATTTCTTATTGATCTGTACAGCCATTTTGTGCTTGAGGTTTTCTACAGCGAAAACAGACTTCGATGTTATTTAGCCATAAAGCACAGAAGTCTGCTATGGCTGAGTGACTTTGTAATTCAGGCTCTGTCCAGAATGTTGCATGGATCACAGACCAGTGCGTTGAAACAACTACAAAAAACTACAATTAGCCCTGTGATAATGCTTTTCAGCCCACGCTGGATCGTTTTCTACTGAAGCAACGGGGACATTTTTCCTTTTTGGAAGGATAAGTGAGAGGCCGACCAGCAGCCAGCAGAGACCTCCTCATGCTTCTCCACTCATCCCCGTAAGAGGATCGGACGTAATGGGGTTTCCTCTTCTCTCGCTCCTTCTGCTCGCCAGATAAACTGCAGAAAACTTCCAACAAAGTCTAAGAGTGCTATTCTTGTCACATTTTACAGTCATACCGACAATAAGTTTTGATGGAACACTGGTGTGACCTCAATGTGAGCAGAGCTAAGCTTTTAAGCAGGTGCCCTCTTCCCCGCCTCCCATGCAGCGGGAGAAAGTGGGGGTAATGGGCTGACTGTAGGAGTCAAGCTGCTGCAATCGTCAAGCAAACCCATGTATAAATTAAGGCTGGCACCTCATTAAAGATAAAGTAAAACCATAACAGAAACAACATAGAATATGTCAGAATGGAATAAGTATGTACCAGCTATGTTTTCATTGAGAAACATTTATTCATATAGCATGCTATTATGTTGCTGAATAATGAAACGCACCATCCCCCCAGGCCTGAGGGAATAGCCAAGACCTTAATATAAGCGTGCATGGTTTCTTATATTCTCCCCATGGCGCGCTGCTGACCGAATGACCTCACGTCAGGCGAAATGACAACTTGTTTGACACAGGGATATTTTATTCATTCTATTAATATTGCATCACTTGCTCACACTGCATCGTGTTTGTGTGTGTGGATATATACCTGCTCCACTGAACATGAGAGCAACAGCACTCCCTCACAACACCATTTCCCCCCAAAAGGCCAAAAGGATGATAAGTTTGGAAAATGAGGCTCTCGGGCAGCATTTCTGTGTGTGTTTATCAGTTTAATTATTGCCTTTCCTGGAGCATTGCTCATGCTCTGAAAACAATTAGCAATCACAGACTCTCATCTTGCAAACATCCCAAATCAAATACAAAAATAATTGCTGTTTTTCTGGACTTTATTTCATCCAATTCCAACATGCACATTATTGCCTAATCCTGCACGCTGCTGCTATTCTGTCCAACAAGATCACTTCAGTTAGATGCACTCATCTGCATCGCCAATTTACTGCCGTGTTCACACCCCAATTCTCTCCCTGTCATTTAAATGACGCAAGCGAGGCGCGTTCGCTTCTTGTCATGAATTGATCTCGCCTTGTTCGTGTCCTGCAGAGTTCAATCTGATTGAAATCTGACCTGAAGGAGACAGCGAGACTCACCGGCCGGCAGCCTATCTGACAGAGCAGGTGGGATTGACCTCTCCTTAAGTACGTATTGATCGTTTTTGTCCTTGTTTGTACAACTGCATGCTTAAAGAACACAAGCAGCAGAAGAAGGTCCATTCTTTGTGGCTGTCCATTAGTGCAAGACAGCGATAGTGAAAAAACAGAGTATAAAGTCAATACAAAATCATGTATTTCTCAACTTGCAGGATGCTATTGTTAGCGAGTAACCATGCTAACACCTGCAGCTTATGCTTGTAACCCGGCCCACATTTACTTCCTGTCCCACCTGCTTTTTGCCACAGCATGCGAGTAAATGTCACCTTGCCAAATGTTGTCTGATCGGGCCATAAGTCAGCGTCTGGTTAAATGGCTGGAATGAAAACCAGCAGGATTCTCATTACCAAGGAGCAGAAGCGAGGATCACTCGACTATAGATAATGTCTTTAGTGTACATCCACAAGAAGAATACAACATATTCATATTAAAGTTTCTGAATCCTCTTTAAGTTTCTTTCTCATTATTCATTTATGTTTCGTGTTGTTTACATGGCAGTATAACATTTATTAGCTCTATAACAAAAGAATGTATATACTGCACAAAGGTTACTGCTTACTTCATACTGCAATTTCATGTGCAATACTGCAGGTTTTGGTTGGTATTTCTTACTTTTTATGCTTGAATATTTATATAATTTAAATGAATGAGATCAATTGTTCTATAAAACCAGCACAAACACGTTTAAGGGATGAATCACGAAAAAGCCCTTTGAAGTCTGTCAGAAAATTTTGTTATTTGTGAGAAGCGTTTTATTAGACCATAAATCAAATGTGTTCATTGTTTTGAGAGAGCAGACCTGCTTCTGGAGGTTTTTTTTATTCAGTGTTTTGTTTTTGTGTTCTGCATGAAAACAGCGAGACAAAAAACACCTACACAGTGCTATCGTGTTCCCAATTCTTCTTTTATTCTACAAGGACGTGGCAATGCTTCAAACACAAATTGTCTCCCTCGGGGCCTCAGGTGCTGTACTTTTAATGTAACGTTGATGTCTTAGTCGCATAGGTTCGCTGCAGTCATTCCCACTCATCTAATAACTGGACATATTGTCCTCACATGTGTTTTACCAATGACCAAATTCACACATGGTGCGTGAGGTGTCATCACAGCTCATCTATAAATAGTACAGGCGAGCTCACAACCTGATGTCATGTTGATGTAGAATGAAAGGAAAACTGGGAACAGGACAGAAGTGTGTGGGCACCTTTTTCGAGCAGATTATTACTACATTTTTGCTTGCCTCAAAGATAAAACTATTGATTCATCTGTACAGTTTGTTTTACATCTGAGAAAAGTCAAACAGAAAGACTCAATATTTCAAGGGGTGTTGCAATATACCTGTAATGATAGACGTGATATTTAAAAAAATAAATACTGATATGTTAATAATACACATTATATTGTGTAAATAATCCAGTGCCTCTTAAATCATTTTTGGTTCTTTCTTTTGTTCGCTATTGTTTCATTATGACTACAGCCTCTCTCTCCACCTCTACACTCATATTTTGAATGTGTATTTGCCAAAAAAGAGACAAAACACACACAATAATCGTGGAAGCTATTGTGAAATCTTTTGGCCATGATAATAGTCTAGTGGAAATCTGATATTGTTACAACCGTACTGCACATAGAGTGCCACAGGAATTAGCACGATCTTTCCCGTTCCCATTCCCTCGTCTTGAAGTCAATGAGTTTAACCTTGAAAAGGTTTTGGCTCAATGCATAAAATAAGGTCCATAGTTATCGCAAGCTTATGGGATTTTCACGGTTTGTTCTACGACATAAACTACATCAGTAAATATCCCATTTGTGATCTTTGAAGTTTGCATGTGTCTTCAAAAAGGCAGCTGCTACCAAGTGGGTGATGAGTTTACGGAGGTTATCGGGGACATTAAACGGCATCATTAGCTTAGCGGTAGTGACGCTGAAGTCACGTGAACATGGGGTCGTTTATTTATAGCTTGATGTTTGCTTTTTACTTCTGTTGGCTGCATTTACACTTGAAACTGGGGTTTAGCCTTAATGGGTCAATAAATAACAGTTGAATATTATAGATTACATTGCAATCTGATAAATGTAGTGTAGAAAATGAAAGCTAATATCTTTCTAATACATTTCTGTTGTGTTGTTTTTGCACATAACCAAGGCTATAGAAGTTTAAGGAGATGGTTATATTAAAATATTCCAAGAGACACACATGAGGGGGTCCCTGGTACACTTACCATCATGTAAGGGGTAATTGACTGAAAAAGGATTGAGAGCCTCTGTTGAATGCTTATGTTTTTGCCCGTCTGACTTCTCTCTACGTGTGCATTTTTTTTTTTGGCTCCACCAGAATCGAGAATTATGTAACTGCCCATGTGCATAAACAAAGTCAAAACCCACATTTCCAAATTTACTAAGAAACATACATAATAAATGAGAAATAAAAAAGCTTTCACATGAATTGAGTCATTTGTTAACTAAGAGGCTGAAGTGTGGAGAGAAATGTCAAGATGCTTGAGAAAGTACAATTACTTTCTTTGTTATCATGTTTCACATACTTGTTATAAAGTTATAATATACTAAGTGGGGTCTCTGTGTCTCACCCTACATAAAATCCAATTAGCGGGTGATGGAGAGAAAAGCAAGAGCCAAACCACCAGTGTGGTTCATGAAATATCTATGAGACAGTTGTGTTTTCATTCCTACAGCAATGGTAATGGAACTCTTTGTGTGCATAAAGTATAAGTGTGCGTGTGTGTATATAATCATATGGTGCATACTTGACACAACAGCCATGTCTCCTATGATGGGGCTGAAAACAATGCCAGGGATGTGACTGATTGACCCGCACTGCTGCATGCATCAATGTACAAATGGCAACAGTGTTTAGAAAAACAGCCATAATTAACCTTTGCCATTCTGTGTCACTTTGAGTGCCTGTTACATAACACGCACACACTGCCTTCATATTCCTTTGGTGTCTGTCTTTACCACTGTCGGCTGAATAGATCACACCGCGAGGCTTCAATCTCCTTCAAATCAATCACGGTGATGATTCTGTGAAAAAGGAGAGATAAAAAGCCGAGCGAAGCCTGTCAGGGCTACGAGAGCAGAGGACGTCAATGCCTCTTTTAGACAGCTAGTCTGAAGGGGCCGCTTCCCCAGACAGGAGGACAAGACGGAGTTCACCTGCATTCAATACAAAGTTTTGCTCCGCCTTTGAGAAAGAGATGCGACAGAGAATTGCGAGCTTCACTCCCTGATGTAAATGTCATCTGGATAAAAATCAATTTCATGATTCATTCAAGAGGCCAGGACTTACAAATGGACAAAGTTGCCCGCTCTTTTCAACTACAGTGTCCTGAGAAAGACTGGCTGCTCATGAGCCAGACAGCGAGGATTGGGTGATTTTTCAAAAGGTGCGCAACATCATAGCTCCTGGTAACAATTCAAAAGTTTGGCTGATTGATTTTTTTCCTCCTGTGGCATTGTTGCTTCTCATTTCCAACACAGCATGAAAGGCAGTGAAATAAAAACATCTTAGCAGCAAATCGGCCTCACCATGGCAACAGTATTGATCAACCCTCCTAGGTCCTCAGAAAAATCTATCCCTCATGTCAATTTCCCAGCATTAACAGTTCAGCAGCTACTCATGTCTTGAAAAGACAGCCATGATATTTAGCGTACGGCAATAAAATCTACAATCACTATGTAGCAGCGCTGATGATTCATTTATCGCAGGGGTGAGCCACACAATGACCTGATCATATTCACGGAGAACAAAAGAGGGAAGTAGGCTAGGAGGACAACTCAGTGAGAGGTCATTGACTGAAGGCTCGGAGTGTAAAGATTTAACTTCAAAGTCCATTAGATTGCTTAGTTATGGACCTCATTGTGTAATCAAATGTGATTCAAATCGACAAGGACAAACAAATAAACACTTTCTATGGATCTCTTAAGCTTTGATTTGAGAAAAAAAAATCTGCTTCCATCCATTAATCATATCAGAGCAGGTGTTCTGTCAAGCTTTTGGCGCTTTTGACTGGAATCATTTGATACTTGATGGATTGCAGTTGCAAACAATTTCAGAAACTTGTAATGGCTGCCACACACACTAATCAAATGCTGTAAAACTAATGAGGCTAAATGAGCTGGGAGCTCTAGTTTCGGGTAAGTATTGATTATACAGTATCATGTGGCCTCACATTTAATTTATCATCGTTTATTATCCGTGCTATCATCACCACTGGTACCATGGAAAAAATAAGTGCACTGAAGGGCAAAAAGGTTCAGACAGAATTTATCATGTGTGCAGATTTGACTGTGGTGATTAAATCCACCTTTCTGGAAATGAGAAGAAATACAGTGTGGTGGGACGGAGCTGCACGACTTCGACTGCTGTTTAATCTTCAAGCTCCAGCTTCAGTGCATGGACTGCACTCCCACATTTTTACACTTACAGAAATGCTGGTACACCTGGTGTGAGGAGGAAAGAGGGTATGGAATTAAGAAATCATCTATCTCCCATGAAACGCTCTGAATTTCCCAAATGCATTCATAATGTTACCCAGCTTGCATGAAAAAAAAGGAAGTCTTGCAACCGTTGCAGTCTGCAACAAATAACAACTGTATTGAGGATGCTTCAAAGTATCACTGGAGGGTTTAACCAACATAGATAATAAAAAATGTATTTGTTAACTCAGCCTACAAAGACTGAATAGGAACCAAAGCCAGGCTGAAGTTTGCGGTTGGAACCATCAGTCTAATTGTCCAGCCAATGGAGCCAAAAAACCCCAGAGGATGGCTGCTGTTTAAAAAAAACAAGAGTTTTGCATGTATAAGTGTGTGTGAAAAGAAAGGAAGAGGGGGGCTAAAAGCATGTTAAGTACTTTGATGGTCTTACAGTTGCAGTTAAACAGCTACTTAGAGCCAGGCCCTATGGTTTGTCTAAATGAACTGGAATAAAACACAAGATGACAAGACTGTGAGTTACAATCTGCGACCACAAATCATTAGCACGAACACTGCAGCTCTAATGATCCTCACCGCGGTCCTCACATGTGCAAAACTGTACAGAAGGGTGCACATTTGCAAAAGCATCAACATGGTATTTCAAGTAATTAGATATTTTGCTATGGAGATGTGTTTTAAATAATTAATCTGCTGTATTGGTGCCCTGCTGCGTTTCCCATTCCACTGCAGCACCAGCAGTGGGCAAACGCTATCAGTCGACTCGCAGCCAACAGGAATAGAGATGTGTTCCCATAAAGCCATGCTAACTCATTTTGAAATTACTGATGCAAATTCATTTCATTTACTCGCAGCCATCGAGCTCAATTAGGGCGCAAAGAGTTTGAAACAAGCTCATTTCGAAGAAGGGGGCCCCCTGTAGATAAAAGCTACCAACTCCAACATATATCAAGGGTTTCAGGTTCAAAACAATTCATAAAAATGCCTGCAGTCGCTCCATACAAGAGGCTCATATAATCATGTGCAATCACATGAAGCAGGCCTGTTATTCTCAGGAGGGGGTTGTTGAGTTTGGGTGTGATTGTGTCAGGCTGTCAGTGCCCACTCATCCAGACTCTGGAGTGAGACTGGAACAGACGGGAGCTGTTCTTTCAGCACCACCGGGGACAAGCAACAGCACACTCAGCTGTCTCATCCACACAGTGTAGTGGAGGGGAAAACCACCCAAACTCCCTTTGTTACAATAATTTAAGATACTGAGAAGTCTTGAGGAAAATCAGTCATAACATGCACCATGGAGAAAACGCAAAAAAATATATTGACTAGAACCTTAAAAAACTGCATTTTCTTTGTAAAATCTTTGATCTTTCCCCCAGTGGGATAAGGCTTTTTGTTGTTAAGGCATCCCTGTTCTCATGTGCTTCCCGTTACTGGGTGGGTAGCAATGAGGCTCAACACTTTCACTCCTCCCTAAAAAAAAGCGGATTATTACCTGCTTGCACACACTGTATCTGCACCAGTAAAAACACTATTTTAAAGCCACGAAACTATCGCTCACGCTCAAAGACTTGCCTGAAAGAGGCGTAGGATGTTGGCAACCATAATCGATACTGAGCTCGCAGAGGCTCCGATGACTCCCACCACTTTTTCAGGCTTCACAAACACCGGTGGCTCCCCATTCGTGCATCTCACGTCGGAGGTGTCCTTCGTGATCAGGGCTTGAACAAAAGTTAAAGATTGCTCCAGCGCGTAGGTATCCCTCGAACAAGTGTCCAGCACCCGGGCGCCTAAGGTGATGTTGGGTAAGAGTTGCTCGTCCTGGTTGATTTGGTCCAAAGCGTACATCATGGCCTCAAGCCGCTGGATGCCGTTCTCCTTTTTGAGGTCCCCGCACGGCGTGCCGTCGGCCCCTCTAGCATGCACCGGGAAAAGTCCACCGAGGGTCAATTGCCCCTCAGTCCGTATTGAATGGGGCGCATAAGTCTCCTGAGGCAGCGCGAAATCTACCACAGTCCTCATGAGCCAAAACGCTCTCCATATAGCGCTCAGCTTCACGCACGAACCAGGACGAGCCATGATCAACTTTTAAAGGAAAGATGGAGTCTGCAATCCGCCGAAGATAGAACCAGAGAGGCGAGGAAGTTTTGTTAAAAGGAACCCATTGTTGTCAGCAAAGAGGAGATTCAACAAGCTGGACTGAAGAACCAAGACGCAGTAGATGGCTCAGACAAACTGCGCCCATCGCTTTGCTGCCAGGAGTGAGCGGTGCAGCTTGTTGAATAGTGAAGCTCCTGACGGTAATGCAGTTCCCTGGGAATGAGAGGCTACATCCATTAGTCAGAAAATATCAGTAATAGAAGATGGTCACCCGCCGCAGATGAACTGGCCTAATTCTGTCCATTTATGCTGAACCCAAAGCGCGATGAAGCCGCTGCTGAGAATCTTCACAATCTAACACGGTAGATTTACCAAATAACATATAGTCAATTTGAAGGAATTATATCTCAAAACCAATACTTAGATGTTAGGACCGGCAGAAGTGGGTGACATTCTTCAGACCAACTCCACGGGAGCGCAGGGATGGCTCGGTCGGCTGTGGTCTCGGTCTCCCAGGGGTGCATATCATCTCCACAGTCTCCAGAAATAAAAAAAGAAAGAAGGAAAGAAGGAAAACGAGCAGTGGGTGCCCAAATGTGCGGTCACTGAGCGGAGGGCTGAGGAAAAATCCAGCTAATTAAAGCCCCGGCTCTTTCTCGGTCTCCGCAACCGCTCGCATTTATACAAAATGAATGAGTCACAGCGAGGGATTCACTGTGTGCGCCGAGTTTTCAGCCCCCTTTCCTTGTGAGACGTCATTCAGCTGGCTAGAAAAAAAAGGAGCATCACTTCATGGCAAGGTTTTCAGGAAGTTGTCTTGAGACAGTTAAACGACAAGGTAAACAACGCGAGCAAATGCACTTATAGACTTCAATAGTCAGACAATTGTTCCTCTGAGTGCCTCTCAGTGCGCATTCATAATCTCTTTCTCTCTCTGCCTCCCCTCCTCCTTTATCCCCCTCAAACACACACACACACAAACGCAAAAGTGTGTGAGTGTTTTTTCCCTTTGTCTTTTGATGTTGACGGTGGCACGCATGAAACAGAGATCTGTGGCATTAGGAAAACACAGCAGAGCTGCAGGTATGGAGGGTTTCACCCGCCGACTAAAAAGTGGCTTTCCTGAAATAGTTTTGGATTCATTACTGATGCACCTTTAAAACGGAGGAGGGAGAGACAGGGAGCGAGAACAGACACGTTTGGAGGGGTCCAGGCTGGTCTCCCAGGCAACCCTTCTTCAGAAGACACTCCTGATTCATCCTGTGCACCCCGCACGCACTCACACACACGCGCCTCATGCTGGCACGCACGCTGGCACACAGGCTGGTGAGAATTAACCACACCTTTAGGAGCAAGGAGCCCTCACATCTTCCTAACAAAACACTATCATCACCAAACTATTTAATTGCACAGATGGTGCTTTTACAAACAAGCAGATTATGATCATTTGCTTTCAGTGGGCATGCATCAGCAAGGGACTCACTTGGCAATTTGTGACATTAATTTTTAAAAAAAGGTAGCTAATTCAAATCTCATTTTAAAAAAACAACTCATTTTTAAGCTCTGCTAATGACGGCTGTTTTCATTCAGAGGGTTACAGTGTGAAAAAAATGTGCAGACTGAGCATTTTATAGATACATAATTCATATAGAAGCAACCCAAGAAAGTGTCCAACAATAGCATCCACAGGGCTGCGGTTGTTCAGAAATCACAGCAGCACCATGGGAAACAGTCAAACTGGAAACTGTAAATGGATTATAGGATGAGTCAGTTAAGTTGCTTGATCATTGAGTAATAAACAGCCTCTGAGAGTTGCTTTATCGTGAAAATGATTATGAGGCATAGAATCCCATTTTATGAACATGTTCGTTCCATTCGTTTCTGTTCAATTAAAAGATTAGAAAAGGCGACATAGCTCTAATTGAAACATGTCCTATTGACATTACAGGCTTGGATGGACAAATTTCTAATTAATTAAGTTGAATAGAGATTAATTCAAGCCTAATCCTGCCATGTAGTGTATTTATCTCCATTAGCTGCACTGATTTTGCATGAATATCTTTCAATAGGCAAATCGTTCATGTCTGACTCCAAGCATGTCACTGGTGGTTTCGGGTGCACAAACTGCACGGCTGAGGCCAAAATTCATGAGCTGCACCAAAAATACATTTAAGGACAGTGTGTGGGAACTGCTGGGAAGAGACTGCTGAGGAGAGAAATAAGGGATGTGAGATGGGAGGGAGGCAGATGGCCTCCTCCACTGTGAGCACACTGAGACAGGCAGGCAGGCTTGGAAAAATGCAGCAACAGCTCCTACAAATGACACCCTGAGAGACTGGTGTCGCCACGCACGACACTAATTCCACTGCTCGGACTCTGTGGTAAGAGCTTGACTCCCACTTACACTGTCAACGGAAAGGTTACTTTTGAAAAATGGGGCCCTCCCCGTGATTTAATTCACTGACGAACCTTAGGAAGAGGGGTCTTTTCCCCCGGGAAGGCTGTGTGATTTAGACCAAGATTACACTTTGGTTTGGATCTTCTCTCTTTCTCCTTTTCACTCTCACTTTCACACAGCCAGTCACGTGAACACACACACACAAATACACACACACTCAGATAAATTCCCTTTCAATTTCCTTGTGGGATGAAGTAGGTAGCAACAAGCTTGGAGGAGTGTGAATGTATCCTGCAAGAGGTTTATGCTCAATATATAGCTGACCAAATAAGCAAACACAGCCGTGGTTTCCATATGTCTGGAGTGCACTACATTTCAATGCATCCCACTAGATAAATTACAGACTCCTATGAGAGACCAGAGCTTTTGTTTCAAGCATTCAATAACACGTCTGCTCGATGCAGTCTTCTTCAAGTCAATTACGGGGCTGGCACTGTGTGCTCCTTAAAAGAACGAAGAATCAGAGAACAATAAAAAGTCAACCTTCATGGACAAGAGGCAATAAGGTTTCTTTTTGGGCTGACACTAGGCACAATGGGGTCTGTCCGTCAAATTAATTAACCTGGAAACCTGTTTAATCCCCAGACTCAAATGAAAGGGCTGTCGTATCCACGGGAAAGAAATAACTCCAGAGCAGGAGGTAATTGCATGTCGGGGTGATTTGTTCGATAGCAAACAGGCCACCAGCCCCGTTTGGAGTCATGCATATTCTGTGAGGGGTGAAGTGTTAATGTTAGATCAATGTAGGGGCAATGTTAGATTAGCAACATGAAGGTCACTGAGCTGCCGGGCCCCCATGTCTCATTTTGCGCCATCTGCTTTGGAATAATAAAATCCAGGCTTTCCTTCATCACTGTAAGCAGAATCAGCGCCTGGGAAGAGGCGAAAAAAAGCGTATTGTAATTCCACAGGCACGCTGTATGGGAAGACAAATTCTTACCTCTTCTGCTGTTTATGCCAAAGACAAAGCAGGTGCACTGCAGCTAGGACGATAGACTCTCCACGCTCTCAATTATGATTGTAATCCATCTGTCATACCAGCTCTCTTCTAATTATGTCTCTGTAAAGTTGCTGCTGTGAGCTCAGTACCCATTCACACTCTAAAATGTGAAAGATAGACAGATAATGCACAAGTGGCCACCAGAATACATAACTGCAGGAGTAGCTTGGTAACAGGAGGTCTTTCTCCCAGGGCTATCTTTGAAATTCATGTATTATATGACAATGAGTGTGCTTCGGAAGTTCCACAGAGATGTGGCCTTTGAGACGAGCAAAAGTTAAAATGAGAAAAAGAATAGCCAAAGGAATTTCACCCGACATCTACTGCTGTTTTTCTTTCTTACTGCTGCTACAAGTATGTGCTCTTGATTGGGAGTCAGCCTGGATAATGATCAGAGGTATTATGTATGGCAGTAATGGACCTAAAGTTGCTGACCTCCCACCCACACAGCCCTGGAATCTTCCAGAGGCCCTATTAGCTGGTGACTGGGCCTTTGTTTTGATGGCTAACCTCATGGTCCACTGGCCGTATGTGATAAATGAGTGCAGCTGTGTTAGTTAGCCAGGAGGACTTCAGACACAGATTTGATTGTGATAGCAAATGCCTCTCGCCTGGTGTCTGTTAATTAGCCGGCCTTTTGGGCAGCTCTGGACCTCTGTGAATTATTTTATCACAAGTGTCTTCATGGTGCAATGTGATGGAGGAGATTTTGTCCACTATCTTTTAGAATGACTCATAACAGCCTGCGTGTGTGTTTGTGTGTGGGCAGGGGGGATGATGTCAGATGGCTTAGTGACAATAGAGAGACAGGTACAGATGAACACCTTTCATAACTATTTTACCAATAAACTGTGTTTCCTTTGCACAACATCCTGATTAATTTATCGCTCATCTGATTTTATTGGCTGATATTGGCTTGTTACAGATAAATCAGTACCTATTTGTATTGGAAAACAAATACACCAATATGAAATTATTTTCTACAGAATATCGTGTAATGCAAAAAACAATGCTTTAGAAATGGTGTCATATAGTTTTTGTTTTTTTTATTTATTTATTCATGGTCAGAAATTGACCGATACCTAAATACCTACCTAGATACCTTAATTTGTATTTATTGAAGTGGTAAGCAGTTGACTGACACTGAACACAATATAACTAAACATAAGTTACTAGCTTTCTAAATATCTTTAAAGGCATATTAGTGCAAAATCAGTGCACAGTCCACACAGAGAAGGTCTATTTGTATTCCAGGTCCAAAAATGAACTATATTAGCCGTCATAATGGTAATTAGCCGATTTCTTTCCCTTCTAAAATTGGTTTTTGTGTCAGTCTGAAAAGTCCCATATTGATTGGACTCTAAATAACAATGAAATGATAATGATAAAGAAATATTTTGCTGGTGTACGATATAATAGCAGTCACCAAGAAAAAGGCAAGGAACAAATCAATAACATAAAATACGTAAGTATTTGTAATTACTTCCATGATAGATACTACTTTCATGCGCCATCATATAAAGTGGTGAATCATACTGGGCATTGAAATGTTTCTCATCATGATTTACCTCTCCATTTCTATTTCTGTGTTCCCTCAAGGAAAGCATCATCCTTTTTACTGGGATTCCAGTTAGTTGTTTCACAACAAACCAGAGACAGAATTCAGAAAAATATAACAAGCCGCACTTTGATAAACATCAGGACATTTTCTCAGTACATTGTGTGCAGCTGAAGTGTTTTGATCTACGATTACCATTTTTATTCAACAATGATTTGTTCTTGTTTTGAATTGATTTTTGTCTCCGTGGTAAACACTGTCCAGCAATATTGTGCGAGTACGGACGTGATTTCAAACATATTGCAGCTCTGGTCTTGTGTGTGATACAAAGGAGAACTACGCTGAATTCAATAAGAAGCACAAGTGCCAATTGTCGCCGTGTTAAAATGACCAATTTGGGCAGATTAAATGTCTTCATGTTAATGAGGACGCCAACACTGAGACACTGCAGATGGACATCATAACCTCATCATCCCTTTCACTTTGGCAGGCGGGCGTCCCAGTTTGTCATTCGTTTCAATTTATGTTCTGGCAGCTGGTCACATACCACCACAGTGACTTCGCGCCTGACGTGTCTGCATTGCGCAAGACTTACTTCAAAGTGTTTTAGCTTTCCAAAATGCTCATTGTATTATTGCTACCATTTCTCACATGAACTTTACACTTAGGACGTGTTGAAAGGGTGCGAGTGGATTGTGCCTATGCGGCTTGAATTAACTGCAGTGCTGTGTGTGTTGCAAATAACATATTTTCTTCATCTTACACAGCTCATTACCATACGGAGCTGCTAGCGAGGACTGCGGTGGAGGGCAGGCCTACTTATTTGAGATAAGTGCCCCTGCAGTCTTTACCAGAGTTTGTAAAGCATTCTTAAAAGGTACACACACACACACACACACATGCACACATACTTTAACCAAGAATTTGCTTAGTCTGGCTGCTTGCTGCTGCGCAATTCATCATGCACATGAATTAATCTCTCTCACTCATTAGGTGGAAATTAACTCTCTTACAAATTACCGCACATAGCTATCACATAAGGCGGAACAATAAATCACTACCTTTATGGATGAAAGCCATCCACTTGAATCGGCGCTTATGGCTTCCTCCTCATACACTGTGTGTCACCTCCTTTAGCTGGAGGCCGTACTCAATTAAAAGAGGTTCAAGTTAAACCGCTCGCCATTTTGACCATGTGCAAGCCTGAGGAGCGTGCAGTCTGACAGTAATCCCCCGGGTTTATCTGTTCACTGAGCTCAGGGCTTCTGCGGTCCCCAAGTATCCCTCCTGTCTCTCAGCCACGGTCTGTCTCGCTCTGGGCTCCCCATGGCCCAGTGGTCCCACAGGAGCACTGAGGCTGGAACCGTGGGTCACAAAAGCTGCCTTTTCCCCAGGGCCGCCCCACTGTCAGCACACTAGGTGCCTTTTTGAGTCATCACAGCTGATCTCTCGCATATACTGGGAGAGAGGAGGTGAGGAAATGCATATATTCATACCAACTGGGTTACAACAGTCATGGCTTGTTTTGGATGCACTATGGAGCCACGGTGAAATCAGGGTGCCTATCCCTAAGTGACACCTCCTGCTGAAAAATCACTGCTCAAAGTGAAACCGAGTAACAGGGAGCACACAGTGTTTACAGAGTTTGGAGGAAGGAATGATTGTGTATTGTAGAATTTAATGGGTGCCCGACAGTGTCGAATGAAAGTGAGTCCTGTCGACACAGGGCACAGCACAATACAGACAGAGCAGAATGGGACTTCTTATGGTTGCTCGGGGATTGAATAAAGCCCAGTTCATTTGCTACATATCACGTTTTGTTACATGGTTTCCGACAATTCCTCATATTTCATCCGTGGAGCTGGCAATGGGCGTTTTATATCCCTCCTATTTCCTCCACCTTTCAGCTCGCTTTAAGCTCCTCCATGTCATGATGGTGTTTTTTTTTCCCCCTTTTGGAATTTCTCCCTTTTTTGCTTTCAAGCTGAAAATCAAATCTATAAATCAAAGGCAATGGGAGAAAGACACGGGGACTGAAGGGCATTTAAATCCTTTCAGAGTTCCCAAAGCTTCAGAGAGCGAAATAAACAGGAAATTAAAATGGAGCTGGCAATGGTAGCAATCCCTCTTTTCACAGGATTGGAACCAGGTGTATTTCTTAATGCTTCTTCCTGCTTTATATTCTGCTCTGTTGGGAATGGATCCTCTTCTCCTTTATTAATTTCTTTGAAAACGAAAGGAATTATAGTCTTAAAAAGTGCTAGAAATACCAACGGATTCACATCAGATTCTTTTTGCTCAGTTGTTTTGGATTTTTTCAGTCACAAAATAAGTCATCACACTTAAAGGGGGTATTTTTCAACCTAGACCATCTTCTCTCGTGTTTTGTGTCTAAGTGACAAATGGGAACATCAATTTCTGAAGCTGATCCAGTATTGAGTGAGAAAAATGCAGCTGGCAGCCAGGCCAGGACAATTGACCATCTCCCACTGCCACTATATATCCAACCACAAGTGCTTCTTTTTTGTCACTGACAACGTTATGAAAAGATGGAAAAGTCTGTTCTGAAATCTTGTCAGGTGACTTGTTTTTCAGAAGACAATGGCTGAAACTAGAAAGAGAGTAGAGAGGAGTGCCAGAGAGTTAAAGCGTTAAAGTACATCATACTTTAGATTTCTCTGTAAGATTTTCAAATAAAATTAGGAGAACACTTCTTCACTAATGCATGTCATATCTCGCAGTTAATGTCACTTGAGAGGGTGTCTGAGTGTATTTTCCCAGTGCGGAAATACATTTTCAGATAATTCCGACACCACATGATTGCAGCACAAATGCCATATATCTTGCAATGTTAAGGAAAGTCATAAAGAATGTATGGGTTCTTCTTTGGCCCATGTTACATGTTTCCATCAAGTTTCATGAAAACTCTACAGATAAACAAACAAACAGACACACAAACCAATCCAAAATCACTGTATTCTCAGCGGAGGCAACAATGGTCTTTGTGTTTGCACATTTTTGAATTGTGCCAACAAACTGTCAAGCAACATTTTGGGCAGCTTTCAAAGAGTACCTTCGTTTGATATGGACTGGCTGGAGTTTTTGCTGGTTGTAAAACAAATGTATACTAACACTGCAGTCCATACACTGTGCCTCGCAGACCATCTGGTCTGCAGTGACTATCTATTCTGGGATGTCTGCTGCCAGCCAAAGACGAGAGGAAATCCGATACTAAAAAAGTAAAGTAAGTAAAGAACAGTTCTGCTCCCAGAGAGAGAGACTGGCTACATATAGAGTGAGGGTAGGCTAATATTATTAGCTTAAGTAACTGTGTTAACCTGGCATCAGTACACAGTAAAACATTGCAGGATAATAGTGGGAAAAAAAATTCAATTAGCCAGCAGTAGGTGCAAAATATCAACTGATTCAGGACTAATTATAAAATATTCTTATACTGTAGAATAATTGCCCTGGAGGTTTACACTGCAGCCTGTTTTGCAGCTGCTGCCTGCAGCACTCACACTCAGTTCTGGACCACTTTCAAAAATTCTTGTCCCCATTAGTCACATAGACACAAAAACATGGGAAATAGGGTCAAGGTTGAATAATACAGAAGTTTCCCTTAAATTACATCCCATATGGGCTCCGTGTTTTTACTGTACAGCATCAGGTTGAACATCCCCGACAACTGTCTGCTCACCTGACTGTGTGTTTTACTGAAATGCTGCTGCTGAGCAAAGTACTCGCTGACCTTCAGATTGAACTTCATTTGCATAAAAGCATATGATTAGACACGGTGCAGCCACCACTGAGAAAACTAATTTGTTCACACTTGACAAGCACAAACCACATCCATGAATGAGTGAGTGACCACAATTTATCGCTGGTAGCTCAAAATCTGAGTGTACAACCTGTGGGAGGCTGTACTTAGGCACTGCGGTGCTTTCAACTAAATGCAAACGTACACAAAATAACAATGCGGTAGTATTCGACAGACATTGGGCCTCGTGTAGGAGCCAATGAACAAACACATTTCCTTTTTATTTTGTTGTTTTATTATTATTTTTAGTTCCCAGTGATTTCTGGAGCTCAGTGATGTCCTTCTTTTCTTAGCTAAGGGAACATTTGCCAAGTAATCAAGAGCACTATTACCGAGTAACTCGAAAAAAGTGTCTGGGAACTATAAATGTCTGAATGAAATTTCATGACAACCCATCCAACAGTTATTTCAGTCTGGACCGAAGTGGTGGACTGACTGACTGATATTGCCATCCCCAGAGCCCCGCTGGAAGCATGGCTGAAAATGACACAATTCAAAGTGGGATTGCCTTTAGACTTTGCACTCGTAGGAGCAGATTGTTGGATAGAAGTGCAGAGTCCTGTGAGTTATATTTTTCCTCTCAGGAAGGCATTAAATGGAATATACCAGGACATTTAGCTGAATGACACATTCAGATGAAATATGTGACTCTCGGTTCTACATTTGTGCAGAGAAGGAGAAGCTATCAGAGCAAAAAACATTATGAGACATGTCATGTTTGACAGCCGCTGCAGAATTTTAATGAAAGCTAAGCCTAATGCATGCACGAGGCTTTCCTTGATCACCTGTGTAACACTATTGATCAACATCCTGCAGATCGTTCCACATAATATCAAGACTCGTGTTGATATTGAACACTCCTTTCAGGCAGTTTCTTAATCACAGACGAGCACCAGGAGCCCTGAGCTGCACAAATACTAACAGATTTACTGCTCGTGGTGCGAGGATCGATATTTTTTTCTTCATTGTCTTGATGTGTGAAGCAGAAATCTGAAACTCAAACATAATCACATCAAAATGACTGTTGTATGAAAAATGATACGTCTGGTCCTTTTCTCCAACAGACTCCTATACAATAAATTGCACACCATCAAAGTGACGTTATAAATCACAGCACTCTGAGGCAAAGGCAGGAATGAGAGGCATGCTTTCTTTTTAAGTGGAGGCTTACAATTGAACCTCAGGCACTAGAGTCCATAAATCGCAGCATCAATTATTAACCCAAATCTGTTTTAATGTGCCAAAAGAAACCCCAGTGGGCAGGCTAATGCAACTAGCAGGAAACGAGGAGAACAGATAAAATGACCAGTGTGGCCAGAGTCTGCCCCTTTTTGACGTCGGGGCTGGTCTAGAGTGCAGGAAAGCATCAAACGCGAGCCCATCCTTTCAGACTTTAGGGGCAATCAGGAGCCATATTAGCAGCTAAATAATAGAGAATTCCATTCATTTGAGAGTGGAAATATGCTGGTGGATTGAGCTTTGAGGACATAATTGATGAGGGCCTCAGAGACACAACGGTGCACAAGGGAGATGACGGTTTCAGCAAAGCAACTTCATCTCCCGTTTGCTCTCCGGATGCTTTTAGAAAACATGCATGTCCAAGTTCGCAAGGTGATACAAGTGATTTGAAAGTGCACTGAAAGTAAACAGAAAACCATTAGGAGACGACCTCAGCAAGACGACCTCAGCAATCACAACGTAGCTGCAGGGATGTGGGTATATCATGATCACAGGCTGAGACCAAAAGCAAATAGAAATTCATTCCCTTCAGGGTCAGTAATTTTCTGCGCGGTTCATTTTGCAGTAAATGTTTTTTCAGCGCTGATTAACCTGTTCAAGGCGGTTGCATAGCATGCAGCAGTACACTGAATGCAAAACATCCTGAGGACTCTCTGTGCATGAAGGCTGCTGTGAAGAGAATGCAGGTAAACACCTCTATCTTTTATTAATCGTTCTTATGAAATCCAATCACAAACACAGATAAAAAGAAACAGGTTTGTGAAGGATGCTGAAGCTCCAAGAAGAACAAATTGTACAAAATGAGTCCTGGAAGATATTTTCCTCCTTTATCACTTCAGGAAAAATCCAGTTGAGGCACTGATGACATTTTCCTTGCTTCCACTATTTATTATTTAATAATTCATCGTGTTTTTTTTGTGGGGGGAAAAAAGGGATGCCGATACGGGAGCAAGTCCTAATTTTGAAAAGTGGGTGTTTGCGGCTATACAGCTCTGTGAACATGATGAAAAATCTGTAACTGTTTTTGATTTTCACACTTTAAAACATTGATGGGGCGAAATCTACGGCAGCAACGCAGGCAGCCAGTCGGGCGACGGTGGTTGTTTTAACTTATTTAAGCAATCGGCTTTATTTCTACCCAGTGTTCACTGGGGAGGCTCTCCAGGACACGCTCAGATCTATTCCTTCATCTGACAGAGGAGAGGAGGGGAGTGTGCGAGATGAACACTGAAGCTGTCTTATTAGCGCTTAACTCTCCTGCTCAGGCCTTCAGATTGACAGAAAAAAAGAAAAAAGTGCTCATGCAGGCTGCGCCATAAACAGTGGCAGTGATAAATATCTGCTGTCACTTCCAACATGACTCACTTGTCTGAGTCTCAGCTTTACTGCACACAAAGGAGGCTGGAGCAGAGCAACCATACACTGCTGCTAAATCTTTATCAGATTACAGATAATAGATGCACTCTGTAAAATAGCTTATATTACCAGGGAGTGAGTTGAAGCGGAACACAGTTCAGCACCAAATAGTGAATAATGAGCATAATTCTATAAAAGCACACACAGGCATTGATACAGGTAAAAAGCCATATAAGCCCTCATTACTCTTGGAATGGACGGCCCTTTCGTATCGTTTCAGGTCGGCTTCGGTTTCTTGCTCCTTGTTTTTAAAGTGGCCACTTCGGACAATGAATAATATCAGATCTGTCTGGGTCAGATACATTTTTTGGTTTGCAGGAGGCGAAGAGCTTCAGCCCTGCAGAGACTGAAGTCGCAACAAAAATTAATATGTGGTGTGAAATGATTCTGCAGAAACTCATATTTACATAGCCAGTCTATTTAAACAGCAGAGAAGGCAAATTCAGAAGTAAAGTAACACTCCTGCAATACAGAAATACTCCGTTGTAAGTAAATGTCACACACTGAAAATGTCACTTACAGGAAGCATTTTTTTTTAACTACTTAAAGCAGGTGTGCTCAAACTTTTGATGACAGAATGCCAATTTAGGGAGCGAGCAGATGATTAAGGGTCGCACAGAAAGAAATGAATTTTGTCCATTCTTACTTTCTCTTACATAGACTTGACAAGCAACCAGTAGCTTTCTTCAAGTCATTCTTAACTTGAAGGTTGTTGTTATTGTGACACAGTAGGAGAGTATTGTATTAAATGTAAGCTATTGAAAGTAAAGCTACTGAAACGGACAAGGACATATGAAAATATAATGCATTAATTTAATATCAACTTTTTAAAAGACTTGTAGGTCGCACTTTGAGCAACTATGACTTCAAGTAACTGAACACAACTGAAATACTTCTGTTTCAATTTTTCATTAATTGAAATAAAAAAGTTTTTTTTTTATTCTATGCACACAAGAGGCTCAAATTCTGTGCAGAAATTTGTTTAAATTTCTATTAGGGTGAACTTCTCCTTTGCCAAGTTAATCCATCAACCTGACAGGTGACAGGTTTAAAATGTGCAGTTTCACCTTAAAAAGAAAGCTATTTATTAGGCACTCTGATCTATGTATGTTGGTCACAGAAGATTCTTCTGCCAGGCGTCATTGAAAGTGAGCTCTTGCCCGCTCACGTCAGTTCCAACAGACTGCAGTCAGGTAAAGTCCCTGGTGAGGTTGACAGGCACACAGATGAGCTTCCCTGAGACGATTCCTGACAGTTTGTGCAGAAATTCTTTGGTTGCGCAACTGTTACCCAACAGCTATCTTGTAGGTGAAGAAGCTGGATGTGAAGTCCTGGGCTGGCGTGCTTACACGTGGTCTGCTGTTTTGATTGGATGTACTGCCAAATCGTCAGAAACAACACTGAAGAAGGATCCTGGTAGTTAAATGAACGTTCAGTTCTTAGGCTGTAGAGGACATTCCTGCAGCCAGCATGCCATTGACACCCTCCTTCAACATCTGTAGCATTGGGTTGTGTGATAAAACTGCACATTTCAGAGTGGCCTTTCTTGTTATCAGCCCAAGGCACATCAGTCTAATAATAATGCTCTAAATCAGCATCTTGTTATGCAAAACCTGTCAGGTGGATGGATTATCTTGGCAAAGCAGAAGGGCTCACTAACACGGATTGGAACTAATTTGTGTACAAAACCTGAGAATTGGCTTTTTGTGTGCAGAGAGGAAGACTTAAATCTTTTCAAAAGTGTTGCATTTATATTTTTGTTCATTATTGCTGACGCATTAAGTAGAATTTGTTCTGCTGTGGTTGATCAAGGTGGAGCTAATGTAACTATTTTATAATTTCCTGTTGGGTGGTTTCATCTATAGCTCTGCATCAAGGTTTATAAACTCATAGTATGTTTTGTATGTAAAGTAACAAATAATAAAAGCTGTCATATTAATGTAGTGGAGTAAAAGGTACAATATTTCCTTCTGAACTGCAATGCTTATTATGTGTGAATGATTGACACCTGTTGCTGTTGATAACTGATACATCACTTTTCATCATACATCTGTTCTGTGCATGTTCATCAGGCTTTCCTCCCACAGTCTAAACACATGCAAATCAGCAGGATTAATGACTGTAAATTACCCATACGTGTACGTGTGACTTATCATATGAAACTGAGATTGCTCCTTGATAAAGTAGTTGTCCGTCCAAGTTGTTTTTCTGCCTTTATATTCAGAGAATGCTGCTAAAGACTCCTCAGGCTCCTGAATAAGAATGAGAAGCTGATGACAATGAATGAATTCTGTGCATTTAGCTTCCCATTAATGGAGCAGCAGAATAAAAGCCAGCCCCCCTTACTGCTGCAAATTACTGCCAAGCTTAGATCAGAACAATAAAGTCTTTAAGCCTTTATATTATATTACATTAGTTAACATTCATCGAGCAGAAGGCGGAGTGGGTTCAAACTGAAAAGGAACAATAGGTTCACGTCAAAGATCCAATACTTTAAAAACACTTTGAAGAAACTAGTAGTGGTCTTAAAATGTCTAACTTTATAATACCTTGAATAGAGTCTACATTCAACACAATTGTTTGGTACCACGGGGAAGAAATTTAACACACATATAATCTCTAATGAGCTAACACCATAAGAAAACCCACAAACGATTATATTGAAATAGAATGAATAAGACTTGAGTGGAGGAGGCGGGGCTATGTGGACACTGCAGTGGTTCGTCTCTGCTCGCTGTCAGAGAAAGGAGAGCAAAGCTGCTACCCGTCTATCAATACTACAGAAAATACGTATTATACCATTTAAAAAAGTATAAATATGCATCAATACTTTGGGATTTTTTACACTAGATAGTAGTCATAAATACTTTCTAATTGGGCCATTTTATAAGGGGAAATAAGCCAAAAATGATAATATCACTAATAAGCAAGCACACTTTCCAGGCTGTAAAAAATCTTTTTGGCTGGTGCACATCCATCCTACTTTCTTTATCATTTTTAGCTCTCTTTTAAATTAATTGGCAAGACCCCTTCAATGAGCCATTTGACCACTCACTTTCTGGAAAAAGTAATGTAAAATGAATTTATGGCCAATTTATTATCATTTACAACTCCAGACTTGATATTTTATAACAGTAGACATTTAACTGCGGTTATGTGGTGACCTATAAAGGGAGAGGCTCGTGACCATGTGCAGCATTAACGACTTACCTCCTGCAGAAGTATGGATCTACATACATAACAAAAGGTGAGTGGAGTTTTTAACTGGCTGAGTCTAGTCATGTGTCTTTTTCTTGGAACTCCAGCCGTACGGGGGGATTAGTTTGAGCTTTTTGGCAATAAAAGAACTAGAATTTTAATCAATGTGCTTAAATTAAATTCCACTTTCTTGCAGCCATAAGCATGATTAATCTATATTTTGTTTTAAAAGGAGATGCATTGTGTGCATTCTCCTTTCCAAAGGATATGTCAGCTAAAGTTTACCTCTGGGTAATTAAGATTGACTACCTCTCATATATGCGAGACACGCTGGAATTGAAGCGAGATTGGCAGACCTTTAGAATTCCACCATCTTTATTTCCCAGCACAGCGACAACATGCAGAGCGCACATGCTGCCAAATAGCCTTTGCAACACAAATCTTAAGAATCCTCCAACCTGCACACAAACACTCCCTCCATTTGAATGCATCAAGCAGCAGTGGAAACAGCATAATAGTCCCATAATCTTACAGCTTTTAAAAAGCTAATGTGAGCACGGTTTCCCGTATGCAATAAGCCACTTTGTTTGTTGAAAACTCGCCAAGTGGCAAAAAAGCAGCTGCTATCTCTGCAGTCTCAAGGGGCTAGTTAATTTTAGAAAGATAATCTCCTGCAATATGCTGAGGGATTAAGACGTTAAAAGTCCCAGTATGGGAAGACGATAAGGCTGTATAGCCATGGAGTGCAAGAAGCATCCAGTGCATTTTAGGAACAGAGAACTATGTTATCATGCTAATCAGCATGCAGATCAGGAAAAACAAACACCAGTTGTTCAATGACATGTCTATGTAATTTGCTACCACCCCTCTGTCTGTGAGCCACAAATGATGATAGTGATGACGGCAGTTCATCTTCGGCTATTAGCATTGTCTCCTAAGGCTGTGTTGCAGTACTTTCTCAAGAGATTACCTGCAGGAAAGGAATGCCACACTGAAGCAGGGGAAGTGCTCTCTATGGCTTAATCAATGTCATTTGCATATGCAGGATAAAACTAATCCTCATCAGGGGGAGGTTCTCCACCTGAGGCCCTTTCTTGTCCTTTCCAAGCAATCCTTCTCTTATTAAATGATCCCTTGACGATATTCACCTTGCCAGAGAGAACAAAGCGCGCTATCACACGGTGTGCAGAGGGAGGGGAATCTACGGGGATGTTCTGACTCAGTATGAAAGTGTGAAGTGATGTTGAGAATAAAAACCAGAGCTAGGCTGAGCTGATTTTGGGGAAGTGCAGAGCAGGCCTGCTAAAATGCTGTTTGGGTCTGGAAGTCAACGAAACAGCAAGTTCCAGGTGAATAACAATGTGTGGATTTGCAGGATTCAGGTTCAAAGACTGCAGGAGCGCAGCGAGCTTGGCCTGGCCACCCGCTTGCTTCTTGGGCAGCTGCCAAGGATTTTAAACACCCAGCCAGGGGTTCCCCTGCTGTTTCTCCGCTGTGCTTGAACGCAACACATAACATGCAGAGGGGAAAAAATAACTAATGTACCTGAAGCAACCTGAGAATGGAGAAGCCATCCCTCTGTTGGAGGGATTTGTGTCACATTAGAGGGATGCTGAGCAGAAAAGAACTGGGTTTCAAAAGATCCCTTTAGGCCCCCGTTCAGTGGAGAC
Source organism: Serranus cabrilla (assembly GCA_903364295.1). NCBI lineage: Eukaryota > Metazoa > Chordata > Actinopteri > Perciformes > Serranidae > Serranus > Serranus cabrilla. The sequence goes on from CAFUXE010000363.1 coordinate 95,370, forward strand.
AACCTCTTCCCTCTCACAGGCTCCTTTCAGTATAAGATAAGCAAATTTACACTGGCAGACAAACGTGACATTTTCCTCGTGCCGGAGCTGCTTAAGAGGAGGCTTCATAGGTGGGAAAGGCTGATAAGACGACAGCCGGGATTGGAGGTACTGGAAAACCAGCGTGAAAAGGCGCTGACAGAAATCAGCCAGAGTGGGATTTCTCCCAACCTTTCATTTTCAAACATCCCCTCATGCACAGATCCACCAACAGGGACAGGTTCAAGCTGTGGTGACCCACCCGCACTAGACCGGTGCTCCTCTTCATGCTCATTTCTTTATGGTAATGTCTACCTTAGGGGGCTGTTTGGCTGCCTTTCCTGGCTGAGGCTCATAAGAATCTCACCCTGTTTAGAGGCTATCAAATGGATTACAGACTCATTATCAACAGTGCACTTTGGCCATAGAAGCCTGTCGTTTACACCACATTTCTACTGTGTCAGCCACAACACCAAATTCCATGGCCAGGAGAGTGTCGAGGTGTGTGTTTTTTTTGTGTATGCGAGCGAGAAAAGTGCCCCGCTAAAGGCAAGGCTGATCCCGTTTTACACGGTGTCTCATTTCTGAAGTTGGAGCAAACTGATTGGCCATTGAGTTTACCGACAGACTTAAACTTCATGACCGTGGCAGGGAATTACTCTCAAATAGTCGCAGTATATTCAGCAGTGTATAAAAAATGAACAGATATTACTGCTTTCTTTTGCTGCTCTATTTTTCTTTTTACTGCCCTGACTGCAGTGTTGCAGTCAACCCAGATATCGGCGGTGGCTGCCGTGTGGCATGTCGGTGTGATGTAATGCGATGTGAAGCTCTGAAGGTCTGGGCTCAGCGACGCCATACATGAGACAGTTTAACATCACTAGTCATTATGAATTTACCTGCAAAAGGTGATGAGAGAAGAAACTAGTATTATTCAGCTTGGAAATGACAGCGTTGGCAAGAGTCCCTCTAAATCAGATTGATGATCCATTCTCCCTGCCCCGGGGCCACAGTAATGTAAGGGCCTGGGATCCACCGAGGCTGCAGAGAGACAGATGGGACCTTGTCTGCTCTGACCTTGCTGAGCTAATATTTCTCCCAGGCCTTGTCTGTTGCCTCATCATTAAAGGTGCCATGGCTATTAACATTGAGGGAATACTTCAAAGACACTGTTTACCTGGACAGGACACAATCCGGGTGGAGAAAAATCACAGCGGTAGAGTAACAAGGCAAAGAGTGATTGTTGGGCAAATGGAGTGTCGTGTGTGTGCAATGTGTGTAACAGATGCCTTTAAAAGCCACTGAGTGCTGTCCATAATGCAGTATGTTAGGCCCATCACATAGGCCAGGGGACACTTAACTTCAACAATGTATATATTTTTATATTTCTCTTGGTCCTAATAATCCAAACAATGATTGAACATGTACAGAACATAGAAACTAAATTACATAATGTAAGAACTCACCAACAGTGAAACTTTCGCAGGATTTACTTTATTTCTGTCAAGGCTATCCTTCAAAGCAACCTTACAGATAGGTGACTTCAGTCTGGGTTGCCAGCAGTCATAAAATGGAAAAAAAGAAGAACAAGCGACCTCAGTGCACTTGTCATGAAGTCAGAAAGCTCAGAGTGACAGGTGGATGGCAAGGCAGGGTGAAAAATTAGTTCAGGATCTCGCCGGTTTTATAACAGAATGTAAATTATTCTGATATCCTGCTTGCACCATGTTTTGCATTTATAAAATGATACTATCATTTTTAACCTGGCAGGCTGCCTCCAGTCTAATATAGTCAGTCAAGTCTCAAGTTAGTACGTATTGAAATATCTCAGCTTTGTCAGGGCAATCGTGATTTGAGCAGAATATCAGAGCAACTCCAGTGACACTTGCTGGGTAAATGGAGGCTGGTTTGACAGTTTCATAAATGTAATATTATGAAAAGGAAGGAAGCTTTTGGTTAGGGTGACCCTAACTCTCATCCGCTGCATAAGAACATCATATTAAGCCCTGAGCATACTGAACAAGTATCCAAAGAAACTGATGGTTAAAAAGGCCAAACAAGGTGTGAAGTTTGAGCTGAAAGAATTAGTCGATCAACAAAAAATTAATTGGCACCTATTCCAAAAAATGAATATTTGTTGATCAGACAAAAACAAGTAGTATGAATATGTTAGTTGAATTAAATATCTATTTTTAAGATTTGATGGGCCATGCAGTCCATTACAAGTAAAACTATAAAAAAAAAACTTATGGGTCTAGAAAGTTAGCTGGCCATCTTCAGGCTGAGAGCCATGTTTCCAATCATGCTCAACAGTGTTTCCATGGTAACAATCAGTGACACCTGCTGACCAGTGGCACCAACTGATAAAAAAAGAAGAGCAAAACATGGATCATAATTAGTGGATTGGCAGGAAGGGGAAGGAGTTTTAGAGGCTGCAGTAACCTGTTGGAAATATCCAGCATGAGGACATCAGCAGTCAGTCAGCAGCAGAAAAGAGCCGAGTTTTTTGTTTGTCACAGTCGTTGGTTGAATTTAGTCCCACTATTAGTTAGATGTAAGCCAGAGTTTAAGTCTATCTTTGAGACTCTAGTCCCAGCTGTCAAGTGTTGTGTCATGTGTGTATTTTTAATTTCCGTTATCATCATTGACATGGCTTTAAGTTATCTGCATGTTCGACATGGTGGTTTATTTTATCATTTCTTTCTCTATTGGAAAGTCATTCTTTTGCTGCTTTGTGGGATTTTAAACCGCAGAATAAATCCACTGACATTAGGAATGGATTGCGATGTAGGAGTCAGACTAGGAAATATGGTCTAGGAAGCAATCCAGCGGGTCACAGTTACTCACCGCCAGCCAGTAAGAGAGAGATAAGGAAATAATCAAAACAGAGAGGCGAGGGCCAACTTCAGCCAGGCTGCACTGACAGATGGGCTCCTACTTTTATTCTTTGGTACCCCTCCTCTCTTATTTTATCCAAACCAACCAACGCTCTCCCGCTTGATATGTGCTGGCTTATGGAGACTATTTAGTGTTTTATAACCTTTCTGCACAATAAAGCAAAAGAACGCCCTGCAAGCCCAAACTCCCTTATCTCCACTTCCTTATCTCTCATTAGCATTGGCCTGTGATGAGCGTCGGGGCTTTGCAGGGGGAGAAAATAATCTATTGAAATATGGATTCATTTTGGATAGACTTTATCAGCAAAGCAATTTAAATTTTGATAATGAAGAACACTGTAAATCCCCCAAGTGCCCTTGTACCGCGGCATATATACAGCACAACAGCACGCGGCGGGTGGTAATCATTGTGTAATCACTCAAACAACCATGCACATGCAAGCCCTGGAGCCTCCAGCCACTCCCCAGGCAGCCCAGCCCCTGATATTTGCCGGGCTTATGATTTGTTCTGGGATCTAAGCAATAAGTAAAGCCTCCTCGTGGCCTTGTAGCCAGATTGAATTGCTAAAACATGTTGCACCTGGTGCAGCTGGAGCGGGAAGGAGAAGCAGCAACACTGTCTGCATTCACTATCTGATGGCTGCAACCTTATTGAAAATCTGATAATGATATTTGGCGAGCTTAATGGTTGCCCTCTGCAGGCTACAATCAGTCTCACTCAATCCTGTTTTCGTACCCACCGCCCCTCGTCCCCCTTTTTCTTTTTCATCTTCTGCCTCACTCTCGCAGCGTGTGGCTGACAGCGAGCGGCGTGATATACGGCTGCTTGGCTCAGTTTTAGAACCCACGGCACCACATCATTTTTCCTTTGCATTTTGTTTTCAGATAGAATTAGTGTCTGCGTTAGTGAATAATCAATGAGAATCACTGCAGGTGATCAACACGTGCCTGTCTGCTTGTTGTGTTTATTCTGTTCTATTATCCTCAGGTTCAACGGAGAACAGCAGCAGCAGCTGATGTGGATTCAGGGTCCAGCTCAAGGACACTTCAGCAGGAAAGTAGCTAATGTGGCAGAGGCTTGAACCTGGACTTCCTCATTAAAGGGAAGTCTTTTTCCCCATTACACCCCCTGCTCTTTATAGTAAATGTAAGATGCCAATACATGGTATATGTTCAGAGCTCCCCTCTAACATGAAGGTGTAATGACCCAATTTGCCCGCAGGGAACATTAAAATTTCATCTAATGTGTTCTAATGGAGTCATACAGACTTTACTGAAAGACAGTGTACATTTAAAGCCATCTATCTGCGGTTGTAGCTGACTTTAACATTTTATTAGGACTTCTTCCAGCACGAACAATACATCACTTCCTCTGAAATACCTAGAGGCTTTCAAGCTACATTGGCATTTTCATTGTAACGCATTCGCAATAATTAACAGAGCTAACTTTTTTATTGTGATTAATAATAGAGTAGAAGATAGCATTATTGAGCCACACATTTAACTGCACTCATTAAATTCACTTTCCTGAATGCACCAACTCAGACTACTAAGCAGGGCTGTGAAAGGTCAATGTGATCATTATATAATTTAGCTGGAGTACAATTATGAAAAGGTCTAATAAGAGTAATTTCTAATGCTCCTTCTGAGCACACCTCCTTTTTCTGTGGAGCTAATTACCAAAATGTGAAGATATATTTCGGAGGTCGAATAGAATCCAAACATGTAAATTAACCCTTTTTCAAAGCTGCTGAAGGGACTTAAGTGCAGTTTTATTTGTTTTTTTTACCTGAGAATTTCCATCCTTCTCCACTTAGTTCAGAAATAAAATTGTTAAATCTGATGAAATAATAAATGCTTCTGCAGACACAATGCCTGTTTTTTCTCTTTTCATTCATTTTGCTATGTTTATCACGTCCACAGCTTGAGAAGCTCGTGTTTTCAAACCGCAACAGATAAATACCACTCGTTGTGTCTTTAATGGCTCATTTATGGATTAAGATTTCCTATTTAAACAAACATATGAGCACTAATAAAATAAAATGTCTTGTTAGTAAAGCTGATTTTATCAGCCAATATTGGCTTAACACAGACATATTAACTATTGGGATTGCCTACGTTTTCTTTTTTAACGGATCACATAATGTTGAAATAAACATTTAGGTTAATGTAGAAATTATGTCACATGATATACTTTTTTTTTTACTTTAAATGGTCAGCAATTGATTGGCACTGAATATTTATTTTGCCATTTATTTTATTTTCATTTATCCTTTTCTTAAATGGTCGATTCAGTACTAATGGGCTTTTTATGTTATTTTTTCTTTATTTTAATGGTTGGTAACCAGTTGACCGATACTGCACATACAGTGCTGTTAAGCTATATTTTTCATCTTTATTAATCATTTTTAAAGTTTTTGATTAAGAAATCAGCCTACTGAGTACCTTTGCAGTCATATTGGTGCAGAGTCAGTGTACAATCCACAAAAGGCCCATTTTCATTACATATTGGTATTTGGTTAAATCTCCTCTTTAAAATCGGTATCAGTCTTATTGTTGCTCTCGTTAAGGGACATCTTACAAAAAGCAGCGTTGAGAGTTTCTCCTCCCCTAAACTTCTCAGATCATTTAAAGAGTTGTTTGAGGCTCAACAAGCCAAATTATCCAATATTTCGTTAAACAAGGGTAGAAAAAAAAGCCAAAAAAATAAATCCAAATTTATGGAGCAGAACTAGTTTTTCTTTGCACTGCCTCATTCATCTTAATGACTACTGGAATAAACGACTTAATTATATACAAAGCCATTTAAAAAAGAAAACTAGCTCCCGCTCGAGTGGCTGCATTTTAAAATGCTCCTCTCAGATTGACGTGTGAGGATGTGGAAGAGGAGAGTAGCTGGAATAGTGTTGCGTGGCCGATCCAAGCCACTTTGTTTGTTTCCCATTCCCACAGCCAGGGCTGTGTGTGATCACAGCACACACACAGAATGGCAGCTAGCACACAGAGAGGAGATATTTGCTGAATTTGACAAAAGTGTGTTGGATAAGTATCGCTGAATGCACCTTCAAATCAGATTTTGAAGTCCTTTCTTGTTATGTAGCATCTTTACATCGCTATACTGCTAAATTGTGAAGAATACAAGTACTTCACCCAACACTAAAAGCAAAGCTGACATACTGTTCAGTAGTCTTTTTTCCAACACATCCTTTCAGAAACCACTCATTTCTGTGTGGAGCACAAAGTGGAATTGAAAAATATATTTTGAAAGTTTTGCCCCTCATTGGTTTTGCTGCAAATTCAGTGCGATTACAGCATTTTCCCTCCTGTGCAGGCAAATGCCTTTGACACGGGGCAAAGTTGGGAATGGTTCCAGAGGACCAACTCTCCATTTTGCTAGCTTCAGCACTCAATAGCTCCATGATTAAAGCCAGTCTATTTTATTGATTGAAAAGGAAGGAAAGAAAGCCCAGAGCCTTTCTTCTCTTCAGTCTCCGCTTCTCCATCTGTAAAAGTGGTGGAAAAGCCTCCCTTGACCATGTCCAGGCAATTTGGGTGGAGCGGGCTTCTCCTGTTGCACTCAGTGACTCCGGCCATGCTCTGTTACCTCATCTCATCAGCTGGGAAAGTATTTGTGCTTGTAGCTCCGGAGAAGGCGGCCACGAGTTAAATTGAGTTACCTGTTCAGAGATGGTTTCATTTTCCACGGATGGCCCCGGAGATCCTTGATGGAACTGCTAACTGCTCATCACCCCTCATGTCCCATAGTGTCTGTCTGAGCAGAGAGCGGCGACACGGGGACAGCGGTGCGGCTCAGGTGGCAACGGCAGCTGGCTGCAGGATCCATCACACATCTTAACGGTGGAGTGCGGGCAGATAAACCTGCTATACGTAAGATGTTGGTGTTTTTTAACTTTCATCTTCTGTGTTTCTGCCAAGTGCATAGATCAGAAAACAGCTCCAGCTTCTTCCTGTCGTATTCGCTGATGCTCTCAACTTCACTTATTCTTTGCAAAACAGCCAGCAGAGGTAAAAAAAACCATTGTCTGCAGTCACGGCCGTGTACAAGGACACACACACACGCAATCAGGCATATCAGATGATATATGGACAATGGATTCCCTGAGTAATAAGATAATGATTAATTTTATGGCCGTGATTTATATGAAATCTCTATATTATGTACATTAATCCTTATTGATTAGGACATAATGGATTTTCTAAGATACGTCAATCTGCCATAAATGATCTGGAAGGGTAAGAGGCTAGAGGCTTGGCTCATGTCCTGTCTGTCTCTGTTGATAACCACAGGGCAGGAGATGAAAAGGGGAGAGGAGAGGTGTAAAAAAGTGATGTGGGGAGATAAGAGTAGAGAGGATAAACGAAAGGAGAGGAGTAGAGGATGAGAGGAGAAGGGAAAGGAAGCAGAGCAAGGAGAGAGAGAGAGGGGAAGGTTTAGTGGATGAGCAAAGGGAAGAGAGAGAGAGGAGAAGATATTAGAGCCGGGGAGAGAAACAAGAGATGACAAAAATGGGGAAAAGAAGAGGAAGGAGATGAGAGGATAACAGATAAAAGAGCAGGGGAAGAGCAGACAGCCTGCCACCCCACAGTCACATCACACAATTTACTATGTTCTGGCCCATAATGTTTTATAGCACAATCACTGATAGCACAGTAGTCAGTAGTGATCTCATTTCACAACCCATATCCTTCGGTAATGTGAACACAAAGGGAGAAGCAGAGCCATTAGCAGTGTCCAGTTCTTCTCATCTACTGCTACTCATGCATAATTGGCTTCCATGGTAGGAAGCAAGAAAGGGTAAACAGCAAGCAATCATATTAACTCATGTGAGTCCTAATTGAAATCCGTTAACAATCAGCGCAGATGATAGAGGCTGGAGAGACGTGGGGCTGCTCATACCCCGAGCCCTCTTTTCCCACACGCTGCTCTCTGTGTATTGACACGCGTGGAGACGTGGGTATGCATTATAATCAAGAGTTATGCTTGATTCCTGTGCTAATGGGTAGCGTAAACAGAGCCGCTTAACATCTGCACATGTGAGCATTTTACATCAGTCAGGGATTTGTTTTAAATTAAAATCAGTTCTGGGTTCTGCCCACTTTGCACAGTGTAAACCAGGTGGAACAGGCAATCTCATGCAATCAATGAAATAATGAAGGAATGCCTCTTATATCACTGGTTTGACATTTGGGGAAATTCATTCACCATCTTACCAAAAGTTACATGAGACGATCAATGCCACAGCTAGCCAGCAGGCACTTAGCTTAGCTTAGCTTAATTTAGCTTAGCATAAAGACTGGAAGCAGGGGTAAACAGCTAGCGTGGCCCTCCACTCACTGCCACCTCTGTAGCTCACTAATGCATGCATTACATCATGTTTGTTTGTTTCATCCCAACAAAGTATGAGCACTCCACTCTCCAGTATGAACATAGCTTATCACGTTTACACTGCGTTTTTACTACAGCGACAAGTCACAATGACTGCTGTGAAAAAGCTCCATTATTCAACTACATAAGTACTCAAGAATTATTTTCCTGATTCGACAAACATGGTACATTTGTTATGTGAATAAAAATAGAATGCATCAAATTCTGAATTCAGTGTGTATTTTTTTTTACAGAAAACCAAAGTCTGTCAGTTTGGACATTAAATAAATTGTCTTTGTGCAGTTTTTTATTGGAAATATGTAAAAAAAAAATAAAATAAAATAAAAAAAAAACGCTAATGTTCGCATTCCGCTTTAGACATCAAATTCCAAATTTGGGGGGATCAGGGTTGTACTTTGAAGGCAGGTTTCCATCCAAATTTCAAATTTTAAACAGAACTTTAAGAAAAATCTGCAAATGCAGATGCTTGTTTCCATCCACTACAGTTATGTGAATACTGGGAGGTGGCTCATTGAGATAAGCAGTGGTTGCACCAGTTCTCCAGTTGAAAAGCCATTATAGAACGCCAGTCGAGCTTTAAATTGTGAAAAACAATGTAGAAAATCATTTGAGCTTGTTCTACCCTCCTCGCCCTGCTCTTGCTTTCCCTGTGTTTATTAGAATAAACATGAGACAAGAATTAGCTCGCTTACACAACCTGCCGTCCCTCCGCTCTCCCTCCAGCTGTAGAAACTTGAATTCAGCCAGCACAAACCCCAGAGCTGGGGGTCACAGTGGGCTGAGGGCCAGCGACAGAGCTCGGTCGAACCGGCAATAAGTTGCAAATTCAGCGGGGAGTCAGTTTGTGCTGGCTGAATTTGAGTTGCTACAGCTGTGGGAAACACTGCACATTTATTGATACATAAACTTTTCCACCTCAGCTAAGCAGAATTATTATCATTATTACATTTTTTTGTGGGGCTGAGTAGCTGACTAGCTCGTTTCTAGAAATTGAAAATAAGCAAAAAAACAGGTAGATGGAAACATACTTGGTGTCTACTCCTATGTTTTACTATTATTTCTTAGTCAATATTAGCTACATGTGTCATATGGTTAATAAAATCTTTACTTTTTTTCCTTTATGTAGCACTAGTAATAGTTAAAGTGGAGAGGCAACAGTGCATTGGGTGCTTTACCATTCCAGTTGAGTCTCATACCACTAGATGGTGTGCTTGTCTCTTCTCAATTACAGTACAGTTCATCCACCAGATGGGCTGAGTAGAGAAAAGCTCTGGAGAAGATAGACTCATATTGTCTTACAGCATTATGCAACATATGAAACCACTCTCTCACCAGGTTTTGGGGGTTTCGAGTGAGACATTCTCAAATAATGCACCGCAATCATTACGAATACACAGCATATGGAGCAGCCGAGCAGCTCCTCGTGACAAGCAAACAATCCTGCTCTGTCTGAAACTCCTTTTCAACACAGAGCTCATCTAGACGGCAAATTCACCCACAGAGAGAAAAGAAATAAAACTCAATCCTCCGAATCTTTATCCAGGCACTGACTCATTCATATTTGAGCGTCTGGCTGTCAGCCATGCTAACAAAAAGCTGTTGAAAGGCAGAATAAACACCGAACAAGGGGAGTGTATGTTCAGGTTCAGGGGTTTAGAATTGGCAGACAGAGGTTACAGAAAGACTTCAGCTGCAGTTGATTTTAGCAACACTGGATATTTCAGTGCATGACATGTCTTTGTCAAGTATTTATTAAATAAAGGACAATGAGCTTGTTTTTGTTCCCTGCTCTTCTGTTTCAATTTAGCTTTAAAATCTTTTAATCTTTAAAGAATTAAGATATTTGCTTTTTATGAGCCTGGCATTATTTTTTCAAGTACAGAGGAAGAAAACTAACAAAACACGCCTAAAATGCATGTCTGCATTCCACTCGAGTGCTTTAATGTTCAACAAAAATATTCCTCCTCCATCTGAGAATATAAAGCTTTATATTATCGGCTCTTAGTGAGCTTCGCTGCTTCTCAAGGGCAAGATAAGAGCAGACATTTCCCTGTGCTGTTGTGTATTTCTGTTTTTTCTTCTCCTCTGCAGCAGATGGTAAAGAGAAAATCACTTTCTGCTGGGGGCAGGATGCATCAGGGTCAGGGTTTAAGCTTTGAGGTCCACTCAGAACCTGGCTGATTTGACAGGACTATTTTGCATACGCTGAGTCTAATCAAATATATGCAGAAGAAGAAGGCGGGATTTGCAAAAGCAGCTTGATACAAAGATACTGATTAGATTAGGGATTTTGCAGAACAGCAGGCTGGAGCCACACAGTCCAGTCTGACAACAGGAACATGCTGGAACAAATAGAGACTCACAAAAAGATTTGCAGTCCACTCCGAGTGGGAAAAGGGGAGAGGAGATGTAGAAGTGGAAAGGTGTTAATATTGACATTCTAGAGGACCTCATTCTGTTGAAACTACACAGACTAATACTGCATGATGAGACGCAATCAGCAGTAAAAAGGTAAAAATAATTGCCTTGCAGTTTAGATGAATTGAAGTCTGCGCAGAAGCTCGCCTGTCTCTCCGTCTTGTTTACCTGTTCATGCGTTGATTGAATTGATCTCAGAGGAAAATGCCAAATGATTGGACTCGAAAATGACAGATCCTTTACAGAATGAAAGTCAATACAGAAAATAATGAGGCACTGGAATGTTCAAGTATGTCATTGTTATGTCAACAGCAGCAAAACAAGGGCTGACAGAGAGAAAGAACATGTTCCCGGCATAATTATACTGCAGCTAAAAACAAATGCAGCCACTGACATCATGCTGGCACCGTGCTGCACCTTATTCAAATACTTCTTTTGCTCCTATTCCAAACCATGATTCATTACCAGCTTATGCAGATGAAACCACTGGTTTATGGGCTTTATGTGACCCATTTATAATTAGGGACTTAGAAAAGCACTACATACATGACTGGAGCAGCCCACTGAACTCACAGCAGTGTTACATAATACCTGAAATCAATGAAACATGTATATTTAAAAAGCTACTCGGAAGGAGGTTTTCTTTACAGTAGGACAAAGTTCGATTCGCAGGAAAGGAGACAAATTACTTTGAGGCCATTTGAACCATGATGTAAGCCCACATAAACATAACACCTACAAGGAGGGCCTGTTTAGAATCCTTTTCTAACATATCTCAAATGTACGTGTGTGGGCGTATGTATTTCTTACATGTTCCAGCCAAGCTGATGACTAGCCTTGGGACAAGATTGTGCGTAATGCCACAATGCCAAAGATGGTGATGGCTTGTTCATTTCGACACAAATGCATCTAAATGTGTTTTTCTTGTCCCTAATCCTATTCTTAAACACTTAAGAGGGAATATTTTAAACTGCTCTCAGACTGAGGGCTTCCACATTACATTCCCTCTTCTGTGCCTTGCCTCCATCTTTCCTGTGGACTCCACATCTGCTACCACCAGCCCACCTTTTGAGAAGCAAACCCCATCCAGCGAGCCTGAATCCACGGGGAATCGGCTCTGTGCCTCTGCAGAGTGAGTGAGTGAGTGAGTGGGAGTCAGTCAAAGCCCGGAGCACTTATAGGGAGGGGGGGTGGAGGGTT
>CAFUXE010000363.1:107431-140434 GCA_903364295.1 Serranus cabrilla
AGAGAGAGAGAGAGAGAGTGTGTGTGTGTGTGTGTGTGTGTGTGTGTGTGCTGGGCAGGTGGGGAAGCTACATCCATCCAGTGGAAAAACACTAAAATAGAAACGACAAGGTAAGGAGGCGCACAGGTAAAGAGAGACCTTCACAGTCAAGAAGACTTTCAACACAGAAGCTCACAAAATACACGGAGAGATGAAGAGGGATGGACAGGATTTGCCGAATTCGACATCTCACAAAAACAGGTGTATTTACAACGATAAGTAAACCGACATCCAGGCAGAGCTGCACACACAAAAAGAATAAAATATAGTAGCTAAGTTTCAGTCCTGTGGGATTATTGGTGAAAGGTTACCGGATAACGCATGTAATATTCATGAGGAAAGCTCCTAGGTTCTACTAATCTGTTATTAAGTGAAACACTGAAAGTTTAATGGAATAGAATATTAATAGAATATTGTGGGAAAACTGATATCATTGAGGAAGGGAGAAAGAAAGATAGCGGGAAGGAAGGGCAGCCACCAGCATCATTACTTAATGATGAGAGAGGGAGACACAAGGCTGGTCTCTAAATGACACAGAGGAGGAGGAGGGGATTGTGGGAGATTAAGTGAGCTCTGTGCTGTTTGTTATACACTGCAAAGCACTGCAGGATGTTTGTTGAGCGGCACTCTCATTTGGGACGAGGAGAAAGCCAGTAGGGGGACCCTAAACTTGGCTGAGGAGAAAGGCGAAAGCTTTGTTAGTCGAGCGCCTCGGGAAGAGGATCTGAGGAGAAGATAAGGATTAGACAGCAATGCTATGGGTATTCATTGATGGGATACAACTCCGAAGAGGAAAAAGCGCAGGAAAAGTTGGAGTCTCATGTTGTCGCAAAGCAGTTCACTTTGGATTTGGGGTTTGAGGAGTTATTTTTTTACTTTTTTTTTTGGAGGGGAGAATGGGATTAAGTAAGAAAGCCAAATTGCTCACACGTTCGGAAGTGGTGTGAACTTTTCCCCTCTGCCTCGAATTCAAACAGAGCGGGAAGTGTATTAGAACTAATCTCTGAAAATGCTCAAGTCAGCCGACAATAACTGAGAAGAAACAACTTTTTCAGGTGTAAGTATTTGCACATGTGTGTACTACTTTTAAACATGTTATAAGATGTGTTAAAATATGTGTTAGGCTATATTTAGACATGCAAACGTATCATGGTGAAGGCAAAAAGTTTTCTAGTTCTAACTCCTTCTATGTGAATATTTTCAGTTTTTCGTTGTCTTCTTTGACAGTAAACTGAATATCTTTATGACCTTGACTGTTTATCAGATAAAATAAGACATTAAGATGCCACTGTGGAAAATATGAGAAGACATTTAAGAGACTCAATGATTAATCCAGCTAGATAATAAATTCACGAAAATTATTGTTTGTTGCGGTACTGCAATGATTGCTGCACTAAACAAAATAAAGTGCATTATTTCTGTATACATAAAACATCTGTACTCTAAGGGGAGTATTTATGATTCAGATAAGACTTTTCTGGGGCAAAAGGGACATTTTAGCCATTTTTCATCTTCTGCTATAGATACTAAGGATTCCTGTGTGGCATTAACCTTGTAGTCATATTCTGTTGACCAGCTCAAAGCAGCAGGTGGGTTAAAAAAGAACAGTTTTTATTATATCGTGCTGTTTCTCATTTGATTCTTATCTGACCAGGGTGAGCCAGAGGGATTAAAGCGCTTGAAGGACCCGACTTCCAGAAACATGACCTTTGGACTGTATCCAGGCCCTCTCCTGCTGCTGCTCTCTCTCCTCCACGCCTCGGAGGAGACCTGTCCCTCCATGTGCCTCTGTGTATCCGACACAGTGAGCTGCAGCTCCAGCGGTCTGTCCAAGCTACCTCAGTCCCTGCCCCCCTTCTCTGTCAACCTCGACCTTAGCCACAATCATCTCTCCTGGCTGGGTCCTGGCAGTTTCAACAGGATTCCCAGACTGGAAAACCTGCGGATGACCCACAACCAGATCAACTCCCTGAGCCATGGGGCTTTCAACAACGCCTCCGGCCTCAGGTACCTTGACCTGTCCTCCAACAAGCTACATGTGGTGGAGCAACACTACTTCCAGGGGCTGTGGAGGCTGGAGGAGCTCCTCCTCTATAATAATAAGATCACACAGATAGAGGCCAGCACATTGATCGGCTTGAGCAGCTTGAAAAAGGCCTACTTCAGCCTCAACCAGATCACACACTTCCCGTTCTTCTCCATCCAAGACCACAGTCACCCTTTCCTGGCCATGCTGGACCTTTCTTCCAACCGGATGAGTCGTCTGCCATGGGAGGATGTGAAAGCTTTGCCCGGGTTGGTGCAGCGGGGGCTGTACCTCCACAACAACTCTCTGATCTGTGACTGCTCCATGTACAGTGTTTTCTGGCATTGGGATCTGAGGGGTTACGACTCATTGAAGGACTTTACGGATGAGCACACTTGCACCATCTACGGGAACCCACGAGCATCTGTCCGGTTCCTGCGACACTCCCGCTTCTTCCAAAACTGCAGCGTGGAAAAAGCCGTCTCTCTGCCCGTGACCGTGCTCCTCTCGAATGTGTTGGTGTTAGAAGGGGAAAGAGTGCGTCTAGACTGCCAAACGTCCCTGAGTAGCACAGACCTCTCATTTACATGGCTCTCCCCCAGCAAGGGGTACATCACCGAGGCTACCATAAATGACACGCTAATTAGCCTGTTTCCTAATGGTACCTTGGAGATCCAAGCAGCCAAGGTCAATGACTCAGGTTTGTACGTGTGCACAGCTTTGGATATTAAACAGGCACTGAATGCGACCCGGGAGGTGAATGTGACTGTGCTGCTGCCTGCACCAGAGCCATTCAACACCGGCTACACAACGCTGCTAGGCTGTGTGGTGACCATGATCTGCATCCTCATATACCTCTACATGACTCCGTGTCGCTGCAGCTGCTGTAAACAGCCAAAACCTCAAGGCATTCCGATTTCGACCTACGACCCCAACACCCTCACCTCCGTTTTCTCCCCCTCCATAAGAGACCAGCACCGAATCCAAACGAACAAGCACGTAGCATTCATGGAGGCAATGATAAGTGAAGAAGGAACAGAATGGACACCTGAAAGTTGAGAGTGTGAAGAGACTTCTCTTTTTCTTTTTCTTTTTTTGAAGTGGAAACAAAAGACCTCTGGACAAAGCAAAAGCCATTGCCCAGGAATTAGCAGTGGGACGCAATGAAAAAAAAAGACCATCATGTCTCTTTCCCAGCTGCCAGCTGCACTTAAAAAGCCTCCTGAACAAAAAGCAATATCTCCTCTTCCAATTCTGCTCTTCTCTGTCATCTGGCCCAGTAGTCGAAATGAAAGTTTCAACTTTGGTTTATTACCCTAGGTGCACTGACATTGCTAAATCACAGTAGAGCCATTATCAGCCCTAAAAATCAGCTAATAACTTCTCTGTGTACTCAGGTACGGCACTAGGGGGGAATATTTCTCGCGGGATCGGAGAGTGAATCTGGCTCTCTCTTCACAGAAAGTGTTTAACGAGGATTAAAAACCCTGGAAAAACGCTGCGAGTTCATGACTGTGACGGACTGCGGGAACTAAGTTCTGTCTGTGTATCTTAGTTGAGTTAAGGTGCTACATAATTAGTGTGGTAGAGATAGGCACTTGCACTCCAGCTGAAGATAACTTATATATACAGCCTGTATTTCTTATAATATGTAGCTCGAACATAAAGCACCTAAAACTCAATCCAACTCCTGAAAACTTCTGTTCTCTGTGCTCTTAATAAATGGTTTCCTCCCTTTAGATCAGTTGCCTTCTCTTGCTTAAGCAAATCCATAGCTATCATACGAAAAAGACGAATTAAGATACAGCAAGAAAAGCAATAAACACTTCAGTGCAGGAGCCATAGCTTTCAGCAAATATTTAACAATCTTATCTCGCGTGAAACAGAGGTGCATCCTGCAATGATCCATAATACATATACATAACGCTTATAAACCTGTTGCATTAATCTGCCAGCCAAAAACAATGACTCTCTATCTGTGCTTTGCTTATCTGGCAAATAGTGAAGTGCAGAAATCAGGAGTGTCAACAAACCAAAAACAAACAGCAATTGGACTGCTCTTCAAAGACAGCATCTCTTTGATCAAACACAGCAGAGCACTTTGAACACTGCGGAACAAACACAACCACAAAATTTGAACTGAAGTGACAAATACTTCAAGCAGCTCTGACGCAAACCCCCCAAGGGGGCATTACTTTGTATGGCTTTGTGTTTTTTTTTAATTCATTGTAACATGCTTCACATGACAGATTTACACACTGCGACGCCGGAGATGAAAGATGTCGAAGAAGGACTTGCATGTACTGCCATGAAAGAACATAAGTGTGTGGGATGAGAACATTAAGTCGATGACATGAAAGACCGAAGAGAGCATATGGGTGGTCGGGGATGAAGGGATATTTAAAACCTGAGGAGACAAACAGTATCCTCAAAAGAAACAAATCAATTTCTTTAAATCCATGCATCCACAATGTTTTCAGATTGCAGTTTAATCTCAATGCAAACACTGAGCGGGACTAAGGATTGCATCGAGATCGAATAGGATTAGATGTAATCCTTCATATAATGTCAAAGAGAAGTTGTCAGTCACACAAAAGGGGAGCATGTCGTTAGAGGCGGGGCCTTTGATTACTTCTAAATCCTTAATTAAAACTTGACTCGTTTCAAGCCCGACGGGACTAATATTGTCGCGCAACTTGAATGTAAATTCACAAGACAAAAAAAGACGGGGAATCTAAAATCAAATGGGCAGCCATGCATGAAACTGGGACAGGCTATCTCTCTGACAGTGCTGAGTTTCATCACTATTAAACTCTCAGGGATTAAGCAAAAATCCGTCAGACTAAGAGAGCACTGTATTGTGATGCAGCACTCTGTTTAATTACACTGCCACCGACTTGTTATATTTAGAGAAGTTTTCACAGTGGTAAGCAACATTCAAATCGCTGAACAAAGATTATGTAACATAATGTGCGTGATGTAACATCGTGTATCAGAAACATGACCCATTGTTTTGCAGGGACAGTGTATTAGAAACATTACATGGTGTGATGATTTGGGGTTAGGTTTTAAGAGATTACCACGAGGATAAAAACCAGGTGCTTTGTCAATTTCAGTGTTTTTAAATCCCTCTAATCTGGTTCCACCCTGTGACACAGCACACACAGCTGGGTTGGGATTCATTGTTTTTGATATGATTAGCAGACGGGTTAAAACATGGAGGACACGATGTGAGCATTTCTATTCAAGGGTTTTCTATTTCACATAGGTTCCACAGGTGACCCTGGTTATGTAAGCAATGCTGCTGATTTAGGGAACCAACCTCAGTGTAGGCTGGATGAGTGAAGTTTGTATCCTGATGCCATTTGGTATTCCGCATTTTATTTTAACCTTCTGACAGCAAGTACTTTACAGATAATGGGAGGCCTCAGCAGTGCATTTTGGAGAAAAAAAAACAGGTATAAAAAGCTCAGAATAAATTAAAATTTTTGCTCTAGCAAATGTTTCACATATCCCTGCTCATTTCAAACATGATTTGGTGGGGGACAGATTTAGTTTGCTGAAATGTCCCAAAATTGTTCTCAAATTGTGTCCAAATAATTGCACCTTTCTGTGAAGCGTGGGAATCCTGCTGTCATTTTAAAGTCTGTATCTCTCAGTCTATCTGCAAATTATCCTGAACCGCTCTCACAAATTACCCAGATGCAAAGGAAAGACCCGCTGATGCTTTAAAAGATGCCCCTCTCCAAACAAAACACTCCATCAGGCTTCAATTAAAACATGCACTTCCCTTTCCAGATTAATTGTTTTCCCTAGTTCAGCTGGGCTCCAAGGGGTTCGAAATCATCTTATTCAAGAATCTAATTACTGTGAAAGGGGTGTTTTACTGTGAATAGCACAAGTTGAATTGCTTCCACGAGGGGATGGCTGCCTTGACTGTCAACGGGGGCTATTACTGAACTGTCAAAACAGTCATCAGGCTGGAGTGGAGGCATCCAGCTGTGGCAGATATATATACATCTCTCAGATGCTATGACACTCACATACAAGACTTGATGGAGGCCCTGTGTCACCATACAAACCGAAACCCTTATTTCATTCTAATTGGACACTTTGCTTGGAATATGTGCTTGAGAAACACACACAGCACTCATTTCACAACAGTCCACCAGCCAGCTCGACTATACTATAAGGGCTGGGTGACATGCCCAAAATCCTCTATACTAATAAAATAACAACATATATCACAATATAATCAACAACGTAATTAAATAAATAGCCTATAGGATGTAACCACATGGCAATGCATATTGTAAAAGAAGTGTGTACTTACTATGTTGATATTAATGCACAATAATACAGAATAATACGATTCATTAGCAGAACTATTGTATGTAGGTGTGCAGGAACTGAACAATAAAGCTGAATTAATTATTGAATTAATGAAGGAAATCCTGCACATGGTTGTTGGAAAACTCTACTCACTATTTACTTCAATCACCATTTTGGGCTCCAAGTGGACCTTCACACATCATGACACAGCTTTGTTAAATACTTGATTGGGATTGGTCAATTACAACATTCTACAATCTGCTATATCTGAAGAGCAGACTGCTGCTTTTTATAGCACTTTTCTAGTTATACTTTGATAGACTTTGGAGGAATATGTTCAAGTCTGTCATAAGAAAACACCACTGAAATTTCTTCTAATTTGGAGAGCCTTTCACTGTTCTCAGTAAAAAAAAAAAGAAAGAAAGAAAGAAAAACAGCACAAAAACACATCACATCGGCAAGAGAAGTTAAAAACACACCAAGCTTGACAACAATAAAACTAAAGAAGACCCACATGAAGTAAACACTAAATGGAACACAGTAACAATGGAGACTGATAGTTAAAGGTCTTTTGTTTTTGCATCTGTTCAATATCAGATGGTGTGTTACCGTGGGTGCAGTTTCAGATTTTGAATCTAACAGACCTTTTTCAGTTGAAGCCAAAAAAAACGTTTTTAAATCAACCAAATGCATTTTATATGTATATATATTATTTGTATTTTGTGATTTCTTTCGGAATTAGCCGTGTAATAAGCAGAATAATGTACTGTTTGCTGTATTATGCCAATAGAATCTCGTCCTGAAATTTGTGCATTATTGTATTCCGGGCTCACAGGTATCACGATATCTCAATGTCATTGCATTACGATATAATTCAAGCGGAAGATGATAAATTATAACACTGAATTAACACCCAGGCCTATACTAGACTCTAGATCTTTTTTAGGATGTAAGTGGGTTGCTTCCCAAAATAAGACTGAAATAAATGTGGACTGCTGCACACCAGACAACAGGCTGTTTATCATACCTCTGCAGCGAATATGAACGCTGGCCATTTTCTGTCTTTGCAAAGCAGGATGAAGCAGCTGGACGTCCAACCCGTCAAACAAGGTTCTGGTCTCAGTCCCGGTCACTGTGGACACATTGCACATGAATGCCTCATTAATCACGTGTATAGATCTATTGCATTTCATTGCAAACAAACAAAAAGCATATGCAGCAATGCAGCCTTATCGCAGCCATTCAGCATGTTGGAAGCAGCATCCTGGCTCAGCGTCTCTCTGGGGCTGTTACGAGCTTCAGTGAGTAGAATTTAGCTGGATATTATAAGATTTGACAAGCACAATGACTCAAAGTATTTTAAGTTTTATATTGTTGCTCATGACCACTTTTCTTCAACATCCTCTTGTCTTTTTATTCTTCCTCTGTGCTCAGCTTGTGTCATTTCCCCCACCAGCTTTATTGTATCATGTGGTAATGGTGCTTGCTTCCCTTGTTATTATCTGTCACACTTGTCCACTAAATGACAACAGTGAACTCTGATGAAATATGGCTTTATTATTTCCATTAAAAAGACCTGTGTTGTCAGAGGTAGTATAGTTACCCCATCTGCAATGTCTTACGGTGCCAGTGATACTCAGTAATAATGTAATTCATGGGACTTTTCTTTTTGTTGCCATGCTAGCGGCATGGCTCTAGGGAGGCAATTTCAGCTGGTCCACCACTTTGATCCAGACTGAAATATCTCAATGACTGGAGGATGGATCGCCATGACATTTTGAACGGACACTCATGATCCCCAAAAGATGAAACTCGCTGACTTTGGTGATCCTCTCGCACAGTTGGAGGGTGACATTTATGGCTTTTTTGTAAAATATCTTGACAACTATTAGATGGATTGGCACAAAATTCATTGTTCCAAGTCAATAAATACGTATGATTCTGCTGAGCTCCTAAATTTTCCTCCCGCACAACTATGAGGTTCACATTTGTGGTTTTTCAGTGAATTTCTGAACAACTGTCGGGAAGACTTGCCATTAACTTTGGCCTAAACATTTATGAATAGATACAACTTTGATGATGCCTTAAGTTTCCATCAGTCTCAGTTGTACCTTGTGTTTAGTGCTAATTATCTCTTCTCAGGAGGTTTTGTTTTCAATTCGGTTTAATATTTTGTAGGATTATGGAAAAACGACTGGTCAGATTTTCATGAAACTTAGTTGAATTGTGTAGCATTGACCAAGGAAGAAGCCATTACATTTTGGAGCTCCCAAACTGATATTTCATAACATAGTAGGATGGTTAGTCACCTTGATAACAGCATTAATAACTATGTTAACTAGTGCTGTCAAGACTTTTAAAAAGGTGTATTATCTGTGGCAAAGAGGTTTTGTTTTTGGTGTGGTTTGTCTGTTATTAAGTAGGATTAAGGAAAATGATATTGGCCTGGTTTCCTTAAAACTTGGTGGGTTTAGCATGGGCCAAGGAAGAAGCCATTAAATTTGAGAGCTGATCTGAATCAACAAGGGATACATAAATTACTTTTCGCTTTCATTACCATTGTGAAATAGGGCATGGCCTTGATGGAGCTCTGCGCTCTCTGAGTGCCCTGCTAGCTGCCCAACATCAGCATGTTAGCATGCAAATGTTGCTTTTAGCTCAAAGCACTGCTAAGTCCAAATACATCCTCACAGATTTGTGAGCACTGCGTGCTGTTATGGTGTCATTATATTACTTATAATTCTTATATTCATATAGACATAGGTGTCTGATATGGCCTCATGAAACATTTTTATTAGGTCTTTCCTCTATACAACTACAGCCACTTCCATAGTTCTGTGTGTCTAACACAAAGTGTGGCCTCTATAAGGGCTTTATGCAGTATAAGCAATCTCTGAGCTGTATTACCTCTCCCTGGTCAAGCCCCATTCTGAGGCAATGTAGCCTGCAAAAAAAACCCACTGTGGAAAACTGGAGGATTTCCACAATCTGAGGTGTTGAGGCAAGTAACAAGGGAAGTGATACTCGGTTACACTCATACAAGAGCAGAGCTACATTTCATTTTGGCCTAAAGCCCTACATCCTGCAAAGGCACCATGAAACTCCACAGCTCACTGATCCCATTTGACCAACCTCGGTACTGTGCACAAAGCAAACATGTTCTACTTCACCTGTTTGTTACTACCCCTGTATGCCAGAATGACATTACATTATTTTTTGTTTTATTGTTAAACTGAAATCAAAATGTATGTGATTAAAGTGAAAGGAGTTTGCTTGTTGTCAGTGATGTGACATAGTCAGCTGCTTTAAACAGATAAAGGTACCAATATAATAATGTATAAGTACTCCATTACTAGCATATGTTCCTTTTAAAAAATCCTAATTAAGTAAAGGTACAGTACAAGTATTATTAGCTAATGCTTCTGCAGAACTGGTGATTGATATATTATGATTTAGGACATGATCAGAGTGCTAATACTGATGCATCAGTGTGTAAGAAGCATTTTGCTGTTGCAGCTGGTTGAGGTTTGGCCAGTGTTAACTACTTCATCTATTCAGATAGATTGTTTAGTCTAGTGGTCCTCAGCCTCGGGGTAGAATGCTATCAGGGGTAGCCAGATAAATCTGAGTTGTCCTGAGATGATTAATGGGGTAATAAAAAGAAAAAGACATTGTTCTGCCACATAAGTTTTCATCAACATGTTGGACTTAACTTCTTCTTTTGTAAGATACAGAATATTCATTGGGTGTTCTCAAAGTAGAAATGCAAGTGTATTACCACATTCTCCTTTTTCATTCAACCCAATGAATAAAAATTACATGGTTAAGCCTTGAAATACAGTCAAAGATTGTGGTTTTTTCACCGGCAAAATACAGTATTTTCTCAGGAGAAGTAGGAGGATACAATTTGATTTATCCAGTGTTTCTGCACTGGGGATTTCTCAGATTTCCAGTTTTTAAGTATATATATATTTTTGCTGCAGGACTTGCAAGCAGGATAAAATACTCCTCATGATGAGTCATGTTAAGTGAGCTGACATCACCCAGTATCCACTTTAGGATTAAAGTCAATATGAGTTTTTGAGTTTTCTGAAACTGCTGCAATATGATATTTCCGAAAAGCTTGCATGTCTAGACATACACAGTTTGGACGTCTTTGCAGAATTGAGAAAATACTGGATACTGGATTTTACCCCTTCAAGCCTTGGTCAGCTATTTGAATGCACCATGTCAGCAGGTTTAGAGGAAAAATATGTCTTAGGTGGAAGTGCTAAAAACTCAATGACATCAGAAACATCACCAGGCACTGCAGCTTTTCGTTTTTTGTTGTCGCAATCCAAAAACACACCAATGTATGCTTTATTTATAAACTTACGTTGTTTATTGTGAAAGCTTGATCTGGGAGTAAACTAACCACTAGTTACTAACCTTACAAATGCAAAACAGGCTACATGTAGCTAGCTAGTGTAGTTAAAATACAATACGCCACTGAAATGCTGTTAAAGATAGCATCGGATGGAAATACTTAAGTAAAGGTTGGTTAATTGCAATACTTGAGAAAACGTGACATTAGATAAACCAATTTTAAACACTGCTCATGGCGATGACCGCAAGAATTACCGCCGATGTTAAATTTGTAGCTTCCTGTCGGTGATGTGGATTAACTGGTGACCCTGTCAATTGGTACCGTTTGAGCTTTTCGGTTTAAACGGGCGGACTAGGTCATATACCTGACATATGCATACTCAGAGACTCTTCAGATGCATTTTGATTTTTTAATTTATTCACTTTTTTGCCTTGACACCCACAGGCACATCCGGGTAACTGTCACTAATTGACACCACCGACAATCACAACGTGGATGTTTTAAAACACTCTTATATATATTATCAAAACACTCCAGTTGCACAAGAAGCTGTTTTCGGCATTAGGGCAATGATAACCCCACTGTATGCTTCCTGCCTGTCCCCTTGTGGCATACAGACAAAATTAGCATCTACCATTAGCTATGATGAAGCTAATGGTAACGCTAGCTGGACAATAGGGACAGTTTTTAATCTTCGATTGGCAACGTTGTTATTTCTCTCATGTGCTTGGTGAAGAACAAATCAGAGTTAAAGTGAGAGTGAATATTGGACTTACATTCATCAGAGGGTAAGATATATTACTCCAGATTGCTGCTGTTTATAGCAGCCGCATGTGTAAACAGACAACTGCATGCCTACAGGTGAGCATTATCAGCAGGTGATAGCAGTGTTGCGTTTACGGACCATTTCCGTTGCCCCCAAGTGGCCAAAATAACGAGTTCCTGGTTCCTGCAGGTTTATTTAAAGCGGCACTTGGCGATTCTTGCCATTTATTTCACCGCAAGGTAATATATATTCCTTGATTTCACTGTTCTACAAAATATACAACTGATATCCACAACAGTGCTTGATATTTAGGGACATTTCATATTCATACATTCATATATATTCATTGGGATGCACTTTTGTCTGAACCTTTATGATGCATGTTAAGATTATTATAATTCCTCATAGAAGGGTCTGTATAAACATATAGGTATTTTTTTACATACACATGTGTGCACATGTGTGCTCATGTCTGTGCATATAAAAAGCAATTCATCAGCCATTGAGGAAGTGTTCCTGTACAGGCTGTCATGCTATTCGCTCTGTTTATCTCTCTTAATACTCAGAGAGTTGTGTACAGTCATTAATGAATGATTAATGTGCTTTCCCTTCCATCATTAACACCTCTGAGGATCTTTTGGACATCGAACACAACCTTGAAAAACTCAGCTCAGTGGATTAATACTGTAATTGTAAGTATTCCAGGTGTGAGTGTAAGTGTATGTGTATGTGTGTGTGTGTAGGGTGCTGTAAAAATACCATCATGTTCAGTGTTTGTGTGATGGGTCTTAGCTGCAATTGATTTAATGGGAGGAAAAATGTTCTCACAGTTTCCAGTTACCATGGCATATCTATTGCACAACTGGAATGGGGCTCTGGAGATAAAACTAACCTATTTTCCACATTAACAGGAGACGGCGCCCTCTGGTGTTTAACTCCACTAAATACTCTACTGAGTTAATGACACAGTACAATAAACCCACACAGAGAGGACATCAGCCCTCCTAATGATCCTTTCAGTGGTGGTCTGGTCGAGGGGCCAATGGCACTCAGCATGGAGTCTCAAAAGGCTTTTAAATCCTGCGTTTCCTCCAAACTGCTCTCCACACACAGCTCACCCTGCTGGAGAAAACAGAATTAACTGATTTTCTACTGCAGTGCACTATGCCTCCTGTTGTGGTCAGGCATTTTTTACCCATTAGTATTTAAAGCACTTTCATTACACTAGTTTTATGAGCAACACTATTTCCCCATAGACATCTGACCTGTTGATTTATTAGAATATGTTTAATATTAAATGTCCATGTTTTCCATAATACATACTTTATTTTGATCTATTGTCATTTGAGGTTTAATTATCCGTCATTCTGCACATTGAAATTGTAAGTAGCTGAATAAAGTGTGGAGTTTGAGTGAAAGGACAGTAATACAGCAGTGATTTATATTTTTAATAGCTTGTTTGACACCGTCATCAAACTGGTCACACAAACAAGATTTGAAATGTTTTATTTTAATAGAATTTAGGACAACCAAATATGTAAAATAAAAAAAGAAAACCAACAGCAAAAGTGAAATTGAATTCACTAGTTTTTTTTCCTTAAAAAAATATCAGCCTTTCCCCTTGTTCACAAACCGTTTCAAAACCTGGACAAACAGAAATAACATGATAAATTCCGAGAAGCTGGAAGGCCATTAACATTTGTCGGCAAATATAAATATAGTGGTTTGAACAGGGTCTCAAATAGCTCACATGGAAAGAGTGTACATACAGTTTACACGACAGTAGGACACTCGGCACTGCCTGTATCAATTTTTATTAATGTAGAAAACCAGAATCCTTATTTACTGATTTAAATCAATGTGTTTATGACAAGGAAATATATACATTCAGCCAGCTCTTATAGTCTCTTGAGTATGGCGTTTGTGTTGCCCCTCCCATCGTCTTGATTGTCTATTCAGGAGCATAACTGTGAGTGTATTGGTAGTCCGAGTAGTAGTCCTGTGTTCCTCCCCTGCCTGCTGGGTAACCCCAAGAGCAGGGTCCACCTCCAGGCCCATCCCCCAAATCATGTCCTCGCCCTGGCCGAGGCCAAAGTCCTACTGGTGGGGCTCCTCTCCCCCGATAGCCCCCTAAAGAACCAGGACCCATACCACCCCGCATAGGCCCATGATCCATCTGTCCAGGGATGCCACCCATACCACCATAGCCCACCCCACACATTGGATGTGGAGGCAGCTTAGGTCTGACTATCGAGCCCCCCCTGGTGGCCACTGTGGGCATACCCACAGAAGGTCCAGGGTTGTTTGCACAATTCACCTGAGTCCTGCCCCCCTGACTACCAGGGGTGCTGCCTCCAAGGGCTTCCCCAGTCTTAGAGAGTCCACTGGGGTCCACTGGGCCAGATGTGACCACACCCTGGCCGCTAACAGTCTGACAAGTGCTGGTCCCTGCTGGCCCCCATAAACCCTCCCCAGGTCCACTGAGTGTCCTGTCATGCTGTGTGGGAGGCCCACTAACATTTGTATGAATGCCAGCCATGTAACCTGGCTGTGCTGAGTCATTAGGGTCTGTGTAGGGGAGGGAGGTGGTGAGCGGAGAGTTCCCAGCAGGCCCAGCTCCTCCAGTGTCTGAGCCGTACGTGTGGCCTAGCATCATGAGGTGAGGTGGAGGGGGAGGTTTGACCTCCAAAGGGAGAGAAGCCAGGTTGGCTAGAGGTCCTGCTGAGGCCATAACAGGCGGGGTTGGGATTGTGGCAGAGGCTGTGGCTGGGACAGGGGGGCGGTATTCCTGTTCGTGGGTGCTGCTGCAGGGCGAAGCAGGATACGCCGGGGAGGCCGCATAGCTAGATGAGCCGGTGTAGGATGACCACGAGGCCGAAGGACAAAGGAAGCTCTGATGGGGATTCACGGGAAAACCTCCCGGCGACAAACCACCAATGTCTGAAGGGCCTATTCCCATCTGGTTGGTGGCTTTGAACTGAGAGATGGCTGTTTTGAGAGCGCTGTAGTCGGAGAGCGTTGGAGTTCTCTCAGGGGTGGCATGCTGGTCTGGGAGAGGAGGACGAAACTCCTCCGCCTCTGGTGGGGGCGGCTGTGGAGGATTCCCCTTTTCAACTCCCTGTTTCTCCGACACAGTGTTTGGCTCGCCATCATCAGAGTCTAATGACATGTCCTCCTCTTCCACACACTCATCATTCACTACTGGGAGAGCAGCAGAGGGCAGAGAGAGAAATGGAAAAGTAGAGAGGAAGATATTATCCAACAAATGTGTTAGAGATGCATTAACGGCACCAAATGTGTTTTAAAAACTCTGCTGGGTAGTACAGACATCTTTAACTGGCGAGATAACTGTACAGAACAAAAAGCAATTTATCACAGTAATTACAGTACAGCAAAATGGCATGAACTCCCGAGTGTTTTGGTGTTTAGTCCTGCTGTTGACGCTACCCACCTGTAGAGGGCGGTGTTGGAAGCTCGCTCTGATTGATGGAGCCAATCAGACTGTGGAAACCGCTCATAACATCGTCAATGCTCCCTATCACTATTCCATTTCTGGAGAACTGCAGGAACATCTCAAATGGCCTCTCTGAAAAACACATCGCAACATGAAAAATTCAAATAAGGTAGTCCAAACATTGGCAAACACGAATCATTCTAATAATGTACATCATTTATAAGATTTTAGGAAGGAAACATTGCACCAATACCCCAATGCTGACACTGTGTTATGCTGGTAAAAGAGAGGTAGTTTATGTTGATCATGATGAGGATGAATTTACCTGTGAGGAAGATAAGGTGCCGTTGCTGCGTGTGCTGAGCTTGGAGTTTGATCAGGCATTCCAGGTCGGGAGCCTGACGCGACTGAGTGTCGCACTCGTGATAAGGGAGGAACTCCACTAGGTGCTTCTTCTGATAGGCTGTGAGAAGGTTTAACAGCCCCATGGCGTTCGTGTTTAACCTTTAGGAGATAAACAAAAGTAGAACCATATGTCAAGATGTTTATTCACGGCTACAAAGTGGGACTTAAGATCATTAAAAAAAATTGATAGCTACTATTTTGAGTAAGCTCCAGATGAGACACTGACCTCCCCAGTTCTTTGAGCTTTTTCTGGGACTTGCAGTGAACCTTCCACTGCCAGGGGTGTTCAGGGGTGCTCTGCTCCTCCAAGAACTTCAGCAGCCCTTGCAAACGATCTGGACGAAAGAAGCAGAGAAGAACTCTGAAGTATCGTCCAACTGACATTTCCACGAACTCACACAGCTCCCAAAAAGAAAAGTCAAACTTACCCTGTGTAATAAGGTCGGGGTTGAGGACAAACTCATCAGAGACAATGAAGCCTCCAGACACAAACAGCTCATTATAAGTGTGGTTCTTGACATCGTCCAGAGTGTCCACTCCAGCAAAGCTCACTGAAGGCAACTTCTTCAAAGACACCAGAGCCGGGATCTGCAGGGGGAGAAATGACATTTTTACAAATGAGTTCTTCTATTATTCAGGGTTTGTGATGCTTTTTAAGAGTTAAAAGACAAGAAAAATGGCAAGCATATACAAGAAACCTAACATTTTCTCTCAAAGCCTTTCTCATCACATCTAAATATACAGCAATCAATGTATAATGACACTTTCTTTTTACCTGATGTTCATATCAAATTGCACTGTATGTTTTGATCATGAATATTTAATTCCTGGTCATTTGAATGTTTATGGATCAGCAAATTACTTATTTAGTTATAAGACATCTTAACTCTTCTAGTGTTTCATTTCAAATTTTTAGGTGTGATTGTGTAGCTAAAGCACCAAATTGTGTTGTTATAATAATTAAACCAGATTTTAAAAATACTATACAATACTGTGCAGCACATGTACAAATCTTATTATGATGCTTTTATTTAATACAACTATCACTGTCTGGATCATCTGGTGCCGCGAGACTCTGACCTGACATAAAGAGTGTGACAGGAGGCGATCATACCTTGTGCACATGTGCAGCGATGTCCTCATTTTGAATGATGATGAGGAGCTTATCTAAACTGCCGCTGTTTTCCAGAAACGTCTGCGGGCTGCACTCACTGTTGCCAAGACTTTTCAAGTACTCCTGGGTGACAGACAGGAGAGACATAATTGTTAGAGACAGACAGATGAATGTGTCCATCTCTCTTACTTACAAACACTGACTGACTGACACATGCGGAAAGAGCTGAGCACTGACACACAGTGACAAAGAGGAGCCTTTCACATCCCGCTGTGGATCTGCACTTTCACTTGTGTATGCCTGTGCACTTTTTAAAAAAATTATCTTAATTAAGTCTACAGATGAGGAATATGAAAGAAAATGGACGTGAAACTATGTTAAATGAGGAGGAATAATTAACTTTCAAGGAGTGCTGAAACGATTTGATTAAATGATTCATAGAAATTATCAGACAGCAATTTGGATACTCGAGTTAAAGTTGAAGTAGTTTTTCAAATGAATCACTGTAGTTAGCATTCAGATTTACATTTAAAATCTTTTCGTTTTAAATGGATAAGACATGCAAGTAGAAGACATCACAGGGTTCTGGGGACTTGTAAGCTGCATTTTTCACTATTTTCTGACTTTTTATTAATTCACAATTGTACAAAACATTCAAACATAAACTAATTCATAATGTGAAAAGCAGTCTCTGCTCAACTCTCTTGTATTGTACCTTAATCTCCTTGCAGACAGTGCTCTCCACTTCGTCCCCGGAGTAGATGTAGAATTTGACGGTATTCTTAGTGACGTCCTTAAAGATCTCCACCAGGCTGCTGAAAACCTCAGGCTTCAACTGACCGATGAGGCTTCCAGCCAGCAGGCCGGAGCCGCTCCCAGAAGCAGCGTCTGGGTTTGGGGGCTTGCTATCTGGAGAGTCTCCTGTGATTTGAGAGGGAGAATAAATCTCTCCCTCCATCTCTGCTGACGAGCCTTCCGCTTTGGACTTGGTGGAAGCCGCCCCTTTGACAGTTCCCGTTTTACCACTTTGAGAGGAGGTGGTGCTCTTCAGTAGGGAGGGGTCGGCTTTAGTTTTGGGAGTCGGTATGGGGGTGGGGGGTGGTGTTGTAAGATTAGATGTTGTCACTGGGGGAGGTGGAGACGTGACCTTGGAGGGAGCAGGTGGGGCTGGGATCAACTTGTCCATTTTCTCACACAGTGCTTTGACATGCCCCTGAGTGGGGACAGGGGAGACGTAGGGTGCAACAAAGTATGAGAAGCAGCTGTTGGGCAGCCAGCAGTGGCGTGCAGGCAACCGCGGGGATAGCTGCGAAGAATAGCAGATGTGGTGAGTGTGCATAATGTTTTTAATGTCAGAGGTGAGGCTGTGAATTTCCTGGTTGAGTATGGTGTCCAGGCTGATGGAGGGCCTGAAGGGAACTTCCTCTGCGGCTGGCAACGTGGGCGCTGCAGCCAGCTTTTTTACTTCCGTGACTGCAGGCGTCTTCGGCTCCGGGTAGCTCTCTGCCACCGTCACGGCCTCGGGTTCTGGCTCAGGCTCAGGCTCAGGCTTTGGCTCAGGAAAAGGCTGTGCTTTGTCTGGAGGAAAAAAGATGAGAAACTTGTCACAGTGATGCCTCTAAACATGTATACAAGGGAGAGGTCTGTGTTTAGGCCTGTCACGATTATTACGTTATTGGCTCATCATACAATATATAAACGTAACAACCTCTATCATTTCTGCTAACCTCCATATTGCCCATCATGTTTTCATTTGTTTGTTTACATAAGAAGGCCACCAACATTTTAGCCAACATGAAACCAGAATAAACAGAAGGATTACCCCGATTATTAAAAGACTTATAAGGGAGAAGCGCCTCAGCATTTTTTCACAGCATCAGTGCCAGAAAAAGCTATGCTGAGGCGCATTTTGCTGTCAGTTCTGGTCGCGCTTCTTCTGTCCTCTCGTCTGCTCTCTGTGTAGGAGTTTCACTGTGGGCGGAGCACAAGCAGCTCCTCCATACACACAGAGTGACACTGAACCAGCTGAGGGAAGATACCATCAAGGATAAAAAGGTGTTGTTCGTTTTAAAGAATAAGTTCAGCGAGACTTGGTTGCAAACTCCACAGCTTTGGTGTGGGAACATTTTGGGTTTAAGCCGAATGAGAGAGGAGAGACAATCCACGTGAACGAGCCAATATGTCGACTTTACTTTTAAACGGTGGCTATGAAAAGGGGCAATGCATCCTGCATCACCTGTTAAGGCATGAATGACTCTATATTTCACTGTGCCAGAACTGTTTTATATTTGTGCAATTTTGTTAACAGAGCCCTGAATCTGTTTTATTTATTGTTTTAATATTTATGTTATAGATGTTTTATTTATTTAGGATATTCTTTTTTTCACATTTCCATTACGGTGTCTGAATATTCTTAATTAAAGTTCTTTACTCTTGAAAAGGGTGTACTTGCATTATTTTATTATTAGTATACAAGTGGCATAAAATGACAATAATATTCCCAATTCTCTGTGGAACAACACATCATTCAATGAAAGTAGCTGTTGTGTCAGATGTATCTCTGTGTAATGAATGCTCTGCAGTACCTTCATTGGCGGGGTTAACCCAGGTCGGGTTGTCTGAGGTGTGAGCTTGTTCTAGTGGGGAGCCCGCGCTGAGTGGACTACCAGGGCTGCAGTCCATGTCCTCCTAAAAAGAGGAGTTATTTTTAAGCGCTACAAACATGTTTAATCTGTGTTCAAAACAACCCTATTATCAGTTGTTCACATCTCACCTCTGTGTAGTTTGTTTGAGACGCGGGCTCACTTTGTTTCTTCAGATCCGGTTCTGGGACGGCAGGTTCCCCCCTTCCTGGACCCGTTGATGGTTCCCCGTGGTTTGATTCTGCTGCCATTGAACCCTGGGCCACGGCTTTGTTCAGAGTAGCCAGGAGGATCTTCAGAAGGCGCTGGGTCTCGTTGACTGCTGTGGTGCTGGTGTTGCCACGAGCCCTCAGATCGGTGTCATAGATGCCCATGCTTTCCATCACTGCTGTCAGATTGTCGTTCTGTCCGCCCTCATCTCCCGCCTCATCTGCTTGGGCTCCTAGCAGAAAGTGCAACAAGATGCATTTGACATTTGTGTGCACACGAGTTCCCTGCTCTCTATAACAACTAAAGCTTTTATGTGCATTATAAAAGGGAATGTAAAGATATGCATTACTGCATACGTTTAGGTGTTATATAAGCAGAAGGTGAAACCAGCTTAAATGCAGAGACTGCTGCACTGAACTTGTGGTAGCAGTCAGGATTATGAACAGCTTTCTGGACTAGCAAAACAATAAATGCAACTTCAACATTAAACAATACAAACAATTATACAGTCATTTAATTGACAAGTCAAAACACTAGCCGCTTTTTAATATAGTGGCAATAGGCAGCAATGTTTTGTTTTTTTATTCGCAGTGCAATTACTGAGAAGTAATCTGACTCTGTTGTGAAACTAATACAATATTCATTCTTTCAGAGGAATAGACTTTGGAGGCAGATGGTGGAAATCATCATAAAAACTAAAATTAAATTACAATTTAGATCAAGTTCCAGAGACAGCTGCAAAACTGCTCACCTCTGCTGGGTTCTCCGTTGCTCAGTGCATCTGTGCGTTGGTGTTTGTTCGTGCCTCCTCTCTCATCTCCCTCAAACTTCCTCTTCAGACTGTTTGCGTCCCAAGCCCCGTCCTCTTCCTTCTCTTTCCCAGGATCCCTCACCAGTGCTTTCTTGTGAAGTTGAATCAGCTTCAGCAACTGTTTCATCTTGTCTTTATCATACTCATTCTGGGACAGCCGCAACCTCTGAGGGGGCTGCGGCTGGGACTCGATGTGGGGCTTGTGCTGCGGCTGGGCCCCGTTGGAATGGGCCAACCCTGGTCTCCGCCTGCTGCTGTCTGAGGGTGGCTTCTCCTGTGCTGGCCTCTCAGGCGGTGGCCTCTCCTGGGGCAGCCTTTCTGTGGGTCTCTCTGCCCTGTCTGAGCCCCTGTCGGAACCGCCCCAGTCGGAAACGGGACTGTATTCCACTGGGGCTGGGGCAGGTACGGGTATGGGTACGGGGTGTCGTATTCTTTCAATGATGTCCTTCGTCTTGCACAGAGGTAAAATATAGTTGGCGGGGTTGTGGACGTAAGAACGCAGCACAGCATCCATGTTAAATTTGGGTCTGATCACAGGGAGCTGGTTGGTCCTCTCCTCCACGTTATATTTGTAGTCAGGCAGAATGAAAGGCCGCACCGTGCCTGAATCCATACGAGTTAAGTAATCGGTGGCCTGGCGCTCCACCCCAGAGCTCAGGTCCTTGCCTGGGTTGGGGCGCAGCTTGAACAGTGCGTAGTGCAGAGCAGGGACGAAGGGATCCACGGAGGACAGGATAGCAGGCTGGGGCTCCACCGTCAGCGGCTCGGGCTCAAACAGTCTTGATGCTACAATGGAGGACATATATGTCAGTGTATATTTTATAACACTGAGGAGTTCGGCTTTGTTTTTGATGTACTTTTTTTTTTCTTTTCAGAACGGAAGAGCAATAAGTAGGTAGATGTCAGAAATATATTTACTTTGTCCAAACATTCTCTGCCTGCTAATAAAACTTTCCAGTGAGGTCAGAAAAGGGACGGATAGAGAGTGAATAACACTTACAATACTTGACAACCATCCTTGACTCCTGAAAGATGAATAATGCTTGCAGGTTCTTCTCAGCGCGCCCCCGCCGCTCTAGAAAACAAACAGCAACTTTTTTTTAGGCTGAACCCTCACCGAACGCAACAAGTAGGTGTTCAACTGACATAACAGAGAATTATGAGAGGAGAGTAAAAAGCTTTTTGGCACCTTTGGAGTCAACCATCTGTGCTGAGGATAGCAGGAAGAGAAAGCCCCTGTCAAACAAGGACTTCACCAGCACCTGAACGAGGAGAACAGACACTGCAGTCAGAAGCATCGGGGTGTATTATTATCTCATAATGCCAGTGATCATATTACCAGTCTGTTTCCAGACAGTTTTGACCTTATTTCTGTGTATGCACTTGTACTGTGGATTTGTTTATTGCTAAAACTAATAAAAGCAGCATGACAGTTTGGCAGATGTTTTCCCTACACGGTTTCCTTGTTAAATAGGATAAAGAGCTGTTTATGTAACAAAATATACCCTAATTAACATCAAGTGATGATGCTAAATGAAACATTGTGTAATTAAATTTACTTTGATTCTTGTCCTCTGAGTGCTTTCTCCGATTTTGAAATAAGAAGGGTCCAGGGTAATAAAAGCTTTTCGTGTGAACACGAGATCCTGAATCTTTCAGTTAAATTCGGCTGCAAGTTTATTTCACAGACTGTGATTCAGTGAGCTGATTCTGTATCTTTTCAGGATTTTCATGAGAACCTGGCAGGTAAAAGCTATCGTGACTCACCATCCTGTCCCTCTCCAGTTTGTTGACCAGCGCTGCCAAGCTGCCGCTGGTTGGTTTGCCTTTTCCACTCACCACCTCAAACAGGCTGCAGGACATCCCACATTTCATCACTGCAGACAGAAAAAGGCGAGTTGGAATACAAAGCACACTCATCACTCATCTATGCAGTGGTTTTTATCTTTAGGCTAAGATTCATCTGAAATAATGCAAACAATCATGACAATGGATTTAGTAAAGAAGCTGTTTCAGTAATACACAATGCAGCATGTGCATTTAGAGTGGCTATTACCGCTGACATCCCCAGGGCGTTTTCCTATCATCTAATAATGAGGTATACACATGCGTGGTCTGGTCTGGACTGACCTTCCCGTGATGCGATGTATGTGTCCCAAGAAAAGAGCAGAGAGGGAATCTTTCGCTTCACCTGCTCCAGCTGCATGCCTCGACTCACCTCCAGCTTCTCAGGCCTTCGGGGGAAGCACATGGAGATTTATCAAAGAGCAAATCATACCAAATACTAAAAGAAGAAAAACAAACAACTGCGGTTTCACATGAACATAACGTTGTTAAAAATAATAAACAGATCAGCAATTTCTCTATGAAAGTGTTTTGGGTCTTTAATGATTAACAGTGAAAATTCTAGTAGCAATGAGGTCTTCTGGATATACACACAATTATATGACGGACTAAAGGGTACTTAAGGACCACCGGGTTTTTTCGTCCCATTATAAGGCTTACTATGCTCTGATCAACACAATCAATGTGGAAAGCATTAAAAGTAACTAAACGACTTTCACCACATCTAATGGTTGTAGTTGGTCCCCAGTGGACATCTTCAGCAAGTTTTATTTAAGCTTTTTGGATGTTGTTTATTTATTATCTGCCTGTGGATTAAAGGTACTCACAGTTTGAAAGGGAGGTAGGGACGTGACGAGGATCGTAAACAGATTGGGAATAACTCCTGGCCCTTGTTCACCAGTGGACCAGTCCACACAGTGTAGCAGCTCTTTCCTGCAATGGCGTCAACAGCACAGGTCAAAGGTCAGACAAGACACAAAGTGAAAACAGAGCTCATAGCTGCTGGTGTGTCATTGAAATGATTGCACTGCTTTTATAATATAGTAGCAGAGTGCATACCAATCAAAGTTGGCTTTATACAAACAAAGTTTACAAAGACATCACTCTAATTAAAGGCAACACATAGAGGCCATTTGTTTCATTAAATATTTATCACATAAATAAACTGGACTCACCTCGACTTCCTTCAGGGCCAATAGTGTTAAACCTAATATGGAGAGAAAATAAAGCCTGTTAATAAAACACAGAACACAGTGCAAACCTCCCCAACCGCCTGAAGATATTGCTGAGTTTCACCATTTCCTGCAGGAATATGTACCTGTGTGAAGTCATAGGAGTTGCTGTAGCCTCCTTTCCTTTGTACTTAAAGGAAACCACAGCGTAAGGGCACACATGCCTGGGCCGTACCTTGATCTCATCAAACGCAAACTCGAAAAAATATTGCTGAAATAAAACAAGAAAGACTTTAAGACTTAATAATTCTGTCCAAGAAATAAATGTAAAGCAGGGGGTCAGTGAAAGAGATGAATTTTCACCTGTGTGAGCTCAAAAGCCCTGTAAGACAGCAAAGACGTAACCCGACTGCCACTTTTTGACAAATGACAGTCAGCCTTGGGAGTCGGTTCCATGGCGTTCTTAGGCATGTTGTCATGGATGTGCTTTATCCGGCCCTGAAGGAAACAAAACAAGCAGGTGAGCTTAAGGTTAGACAGGAATGAGAAATTTGTTTACATCATCAAATGATAATAAAATGGTAGCCATACCCTCATAACTTTAAAAATGATCATGTCTCCAGACGAGCCCACTTCAAAAGGATTTATTTGTAACAGGTCCGAAAATTTGGAGACATAAACACCTACGATGACAAATAAAACTGAATTAGAGGGAAAGCATCATAATCATATGCAGTTAAAATGCATTTTAAAATCATTTTTTCTCTCTAAAAATCAAATTTTAAGAATTAGGTCAAATCTATCATTTCTTTAGTGAGAAGTCAAAAGACGATAAAACAGAAACATATGTTCAGTGAAGTAAGCAGGAGGTAAATGCAAAGGGACAACAATACATACATAAATAAATCAATAATACAAAATGTAAAATTGAAAGTAAACAATAGGGGAATTAATACAAAGCTAAATAAATAAAGATGACATTAAAACAGAACACAACTTCATGTAATCAATACATATGACTTAAATTTATTTTTAATATTATTTTTGGTGCATTTGACAGCATATTTCTTCATTCATTAATTCTTATCTTAATTCATATATCCACTGTTATTTTGACAGGTTATGTCTTCCATAATTGTGAACCAGTATTTAAGTGACGTCTTGTTGCATTTCTCTGAGCCATTCCCAGCTGTTGTTCTGGCACGTATCAGCTATCAACAGTTGAGCTTATCAGCTCAAAGTGCTACTCAAACATCCTTACTTGCTAATCAATCAGTTTCAAAATAAAACAATTAAAAGGCAACTCATCAGCTAGCAACACTCAAAATATTCCATGAACAACAACTCAGCCTCCCCTTGAAGAAAGTAACGTACCCTTTGATGGATTTCCAAGTGTAGTAATCTTTGAGTGTCCAACCGACAGACCCTTCTCACAGACCCAGTGGAGCTACATGAACGAGAACATACAAAGCTCAGAATCATGTGAAAAGGACAACTTTCATGTGGTTTGTCTTGTTCATCATCAATACCTTTGATTTGTCGGGAAAAAGGAAGCAGTAGGACTCCGTCAGGTCTTGTTCCGTCCGCCCCGCCTGCTTCATCTCTCTCCGCTTCTCGATGAACTGGCACAGAGAGCAAACAACACATGAGATACAGAACTCTGAACCTCACAAACTCTTACATACACTGCAAAGCTGGTTACCAACCATTTGGAAAAAGAGCTGTGTACTTAATTACACGTATGTGCTTACATACGTGGCTCTGCTAGAATGTGTAACAGGGAAGATCACATTTTATTACAGCCTGCCCTCAGCATGTGCTCTCAGGGTGAGCTATAAGAACATTCAAAATCAGAGCACTGCGTTTGAAATTGCATGATTTCTCTAAACTTGGTTTTAACCTACAAAAAGTTTCTGTATGAAAAAAGGAAGCAACTTAAATACAACACTGATTTGAAAAAAGGTGAGACACTGTGTAAAGTGGTATAACTTTTCCCAAGTATTTTGAAACTTGGGTTGTATTCATGTTGACATCATGTGGTACAGGAGCACAAGGAGACCAACCTCCTTCTCCAGCAGCTCATTGTGAATGAGCCTGGCCTTGCAGTAGGAGAAGGTTCCTCGTGATGACGAGTCTAGGTAAAACGAGGAGACAATCTTCACAAGGTCCTCAAACTCCCGGCTGTCAGGGGGCAGAAACTGGTACAAGCCTGCACACAAAGAGGTGAACCAGGGGATTAGTGAAGGCATGGGTGCATGTGCAGAGGAGGGTCAGTTCAAAAAGAAGAAAAAGTTTAAGACATACAACAGCAGACAGCAAAATCTTCAAACTATCAATTACCCTCTTTTCTCATTTACGGGACGACCTATGTAACAGTAAGGGATGTGCCTGCAGACAAGCATTCTTTGTGCATGTTTAGTACACTGAGTGAGGTGGCTATGAGCCAGCAGCATCCTATACTGAGCGTGTTTATGTGCCAATGCCAGCTCATCACAACAGGTTACTGACATGTCAATAACAGTAACTATGAATACCTTCTATACACGACCAAACCTCACATCTGCCTGTGTTTACATATTTAATATGTCAATTCAAATATATACAAAATGAAACCAACCCTAGCTGACTACTGAATGAGGCCTCATCAGCCTGAAGCTGTGGGGAAACAAGTCATAAACATGTTTCATGTGATGTAAAAGACTGGAGACATGACAATGAGCTGCACATTCAGCAAAGTCTGTCTCAGTGTTGATAAGTTTGCAACTTGGGCTGTAA
The DNA here is from genome assembly GCA_903364295.1 of Serranus cabrilla. Taxonomy (NCBI): domain Eukaryota; kingdom Metazoa; phylum Chordata; class Actinopteri; order Perciformes; family Serranidae; genus Serranus; species Serranus cabrilla. The sequence continues at coordinate 133,389 of CAFUXE010000363.1, forward strand.
GACATTTATGCACTACATATGCAACCTGCTGAGTTGACCAGATACTGCAAGCAAGGCTGCTAACAAGAAGCATAAGATGAGACGATAACTTTGCATATAAACAAATAACTGTATGGCATGGTTTCCACCTCTCTGAGACATAAAGAGGCCAGTGTTGTTGTATTGTACTCTGAGGAGCATTGAGGTGAGGTGTAAGAGGGGTGCTCTAATGTAACAGTGGCGCCAAGCTAGGACAAGGGGTGGGCAGCCCTGTTTAGGTTTCATTAATGCTGTCATGGTGCTGTGAAAACATGTCATAAATCCATGCCCTTCACTGAGGTCAACAAGACACCCACATGTTGTCAGGTGATGGCTGCAACACGCTCATGACACCGGCAGCACTGCTCATTCAGTCAACGGTGCCATGAAAAGGTGAGAAAGCCAAACAAGGTGGGCTTTCACATCGGGCAGTCCTCAAAAGTGCTGCTTTCAGGCGCCTGCACAGGGACGATAGTTAGCTGCCTGCTGCTCTCTGGGAACTTGGGTTACCTGGGTTGGACTAACAAAGCCATGTCTGCACAAACACCACATGCTACACCTGCCAAGGCTGTCCGTGTGCTTAGATAGAGTGACACTCTTTTCTTGTAAACCCCAAAAATGTCGGTGAACATTTTGTTAAAGTCGTTAAACTAGCGAGAACCAGCCAGCTAGCTAGCATGCTAGCAACATGCAGCAGCAGAATTATGAAAGACAGGACAGCCTCTGTTCAAAATAGCAGCGAGATGGCACCACCTTTCCGCTCTCGTATCTTCCTCGGTATTTGGAAATTCGGTCTCTGGCCTGGCGACGGAGAACTGCTAAAGCTCCGGGCGTCTGCCTGCACGCTCCTCCGCCGCTCAGGGGCTTCTTGGTCGGGCATTACACTGTCTCCACATCCAGGCTGATCGCCATTTTGGTTGGCTGTGGCCGAGGTGGCGGCTGAATTCTTCAGGGGTTCGCCACCCTCCGGCTGGAGATCGTCTGTCTCGGTACATTCTGAATCCCTCTTCCCCACCGCGTTGGGGTTCAGGGCCATTTTCGGGCACCGTGCACGTATAACGGGCAGAGTAGCTCTAACGATTACGGCGCCGCTTCACACACACACTCTCCTCCTCACCCAGCCTCCGCCATTGTGAAAATGACGTACACGTTCTTCTCCACCACTGCAAAACGCTGCCGTCACTATGTTTACATACGAGAAAACCGCGCCACCAAACGGCGGATGGATGTACTGCAAGACCTGATGTAGTGATGGAGTCAACACAGTGGTGAAAGATGAGAATAAAGTGTAGGATGCAGACAAATGTGTGAAACCCTGCTATTCTGTGCCTGACTGCTGGACTGTATACCTATTATGTATACCTTGCTATATATTCTGTTAGATATACTATATAGTATACATTAAGTGTATACATACTACATTACATTTACTGTATTATAGGCTACTTTATACTATATTCATATTATGCTGTTTTATTTACTGCTTTATTTGATACATGATATTCACATTTTAAAAATCCTTATCTTATGTTACTTCCTTTTACTTTATGCTATATTTCATATACCATACTATCATAATTTATCATATACTAAATTATGTGAATACGTTCTGATTCTTGATTTTTGCATCATATTCGATATCATATTCAAGGTTCCTGTTAGTCAACCGCCTGTAGAAGGATGTCATAAAGCATATTTTTAGTGATTTTATAGCACAATAACATCTAATTTAGCGTGAAAAAGACATGAACTAACCAGTATACTGGATATACTTTACGCGCTGTCTATAAATATGAAGGTTAACATAGCTGTAATGTTCTGAAAAGCTGGAAAATGTTTTAAAAGTGCTTGAGTTTGAAATGATATAGAAATGTTAAATAAGAATCAAGTTTGGGATGCAGCCAAATATGTAAAATCTTGTTATTCTCTGCTGGACTATTGTTGGACTGCTGGACTAAATATAATCATATCTAAATGAAACTGCTGAACACATACTAATCACTACATTTTAGCATCTTATTTCTGCATCACCATGCAACATTTTTGTGTCACAATCCCACTGTTGTAATACCAGAGTATACCACTAAGGGGTGACAAAGAGGCATGGATTTCTCCATTCGTCCGTTCTGCAAGAATCGTGCAATTTTTTTGAATGTTTATTTACATTGTAAAAGCATTAATTCCCTACAGGTTTTGTACTTTGGTGCTATCTCTTTCCATTATTGTGCTGCAATTTCAGCGTAAAAATGTATTACTTTTTAATAAGACTGTGAGTGAAAAATGCTAATACTACTAACAACAACTATACTCCTACAACTCCTACATCCAATAATTCTACTAATAATGCTTTTTTTCTTCAAATGTTTCTTTAGCTATTAATGAAAGATCTCAAAAAACGCGTATAGTTTTGTACAAAAGATATTCAAAGGCACAAAGCAGCCCAAGCAAACATACAATATCAAGGTTATGGATTCTGACAATAGCATGTGATGTGTGTGACAGCTGTACATTTTCACTGTGGGTTAAACATGCTGCCCCTGCTGTAGACATCAAACTCCTTGTAGCGTAGGTAATCTTTCAGCCTGGGAGGAAGAGGAAGGAAGTTGATGAAAACTGGGGCTCTCAAGCGCAGGTGACTGAAATGCTGCCTTATCCGCAACCGACACAGGTGCTTCAGGCTTCGTGCATTTCCTGAGTGTAAATAAAAAGAGTCAATAAATGTGCAAAATATCATAACGACAGAGTGTAAGGGCCACACAAATAATTAATTTATCACGAAAATTAAGTCGAAAATAAATAATGAATTACGAGAATAAAGTCGAAAATATTTAAATAATTACAAGAACAAAGTCTTCTGGCTCATCAGCATCAAATTATCATATGTTTTAAGCAGAACAGTCTACCAATTACGTACAACTTTATTTTCGTAATTAATTCATTATTTTCAACTTTATTCTCATAATTAATTAATTAATTATTTACGACTTTATTCTATTAATCAATTCAATATTTATGACTATAATCTTGTAACAAATTTTTATTTCTAAATGTGGCCCTAATACTCCATCGTATGTCATCGATACAATTTTGCTGAGAGTTTGAAAATAACTAAAGCTGGATCCGTTCTCACTTTGAATTTGACAGATCTCCTGCCACTGAGCCTCCTCCTCCAAGGTTTCCTTAAGTTTGGTGCAGAAGGAGACGTGGTCGGTGTAGTCGAGCATGATCCGCACCACCTGAGCACACACGTGCTTCAGCCAGGACACCGTTATCACCTCACAGAACTAGAACGAGACAAATAAAGAAGCATGTGGCAGTTAAAGCTTTGAAAGATAGTGAGACTCCACTGCTTCCCTGTGGAGTTCTTAATATCTTTTCAATTCTTTATATCATTTTTCTCTCAGACAAACTTCGCCTCACCACCATGTCTTTGATAACACAGGTCGTCCAAGGACCGTAGCCATGGGAACTGTCACCATAAGGACAATCAAAACAACGCTTAACATCATAGCCATGGTTCAGAATCATTCTCAGCATGACCTCGTCTTTCAAGGCGTACTGCAGTGCTGAGGGGAAGTGGGTGGTGTTGACGCGGGAGTAGTAGTTTACATTTGCCCCAGACTTCAGTAATGTGTTGATCAGTTCATAGTTGCCCTGTCTAAGAGCCACCTGCAAACAGTTGATGGGATCCTGGTTCGCCATTGCCCCAGCCTCTAGCAGCAAGCGGGTGCACTGGAGATCATTATTGGACACAGCAAAAAAGAGGGCGGACCTGCGCTCATCATCATAGCCACGACGCACCCTCGGGTGCAGCATGAAGTTTGGATCATAGCCAACTTTTAGCAGCATCTCCACACAGTGGGCATGTCCCCCAGCAGCTGCAGAATGGAGAGGACTCATCCCACTTTCCTTTACAGCGTCCAGCTTCGTGACTGGGATGAGGTGCTGCAGCGCCCTGTGAAGGAGGAATCCTCATTAATAAACATGATGCTGTTTCAAACTGTGTTCAAAAAGTGTGAATGCTAGATTCCTCACAGTATGTGTCCATGGTAGGCCACTCGGTGGATTGGCAGGTGCCCACTGTAAAGAGGTACGTTAGGATCTGCTCCATGCTCCAGCAGCAGGGAGATTATGTCAGGGTTTCCTGAAGCTGCAGCCTCAAACAAGATAGTGCCCGACTCCGATTCACACCACACCTGGGCTCCTAGAAAATCAACACAGATATTATAAGAATTTACAGATAATAGTCCATTAATAGCCCCACAGTACGGAAAGATTAACCTGTTAAAAAATCTGGTTGGAAAGTCAGAATTCAGAACAGACTCCTTTGCACAATAAGTTGATTCTGACAGATCTACCCAATAAGTGAAGTAATGATACCAGGATATTTTCAAAATCCACAGTGGAGGTTGAAGGAATGAGTCACCCTCAAAAATTACCATTTTTACACCAATTATTCACTGTGCGTTACTTTGAATTCTTGAAGAAAATCTTGAGATTTGGATTATACTGAACTGGTTGTGTAAGTTTAAAACTGATATTTCCAAATAGTTTTTCTGTCATCAAGGATCAAGGAAAAATACTAATATACTACAATTATTTTGGATTCTCCACAATGAAGGCAAGCGAGGAAAACTAAATATTCTTCAAGAATTCAAGGATCAAATTTTCCTTTAAATCTTATATACCTTTTTGTAACAGGACCTCTACCACGTTCAGATGTCCATTCTGTGCAGCCAGAGCCAGTGGAGTTTTCTTTTTGATGTCACATGCATTGGGGTTTGCACCGGAGTCTAGGAGCAGATAGACGAAGTTCTCCAGGCCTAGAAAGGCGGACTCGTGTAGAGCTGTCCTGTTTAGTGGTCCTGTTTGATCCGCTTTGGCATTGTAGCGAAGCAACAGTGTGGCCAAGTCATACTGGTCATTCAGAATAGCTAAGAAACAAAGAGTAATGTATCAGTTTTAGTTTCAGTAGTTTTTTTGAAAACTGCACATATTTTAGGGTGTTTGCAGAATAAGGTGCATTTTTCATTCAGATGTCAGATACCTGCCACTAATGGAGAATCCTGCTCATCATTCTGGAGATCTGGGCTGCTCCCGTTCTGTAACAGGAAAGTAGCATTTTCTCTGAGTCCATGAACCACAGCCAGGAAGAGAGGCGTCTCTCCCTTTAGAGTACGACACTGGGCTGCACCTGGGGGCGATGCTGCAACACAAAACACAAATCAACTAAACGGCACGCCATAATTTAAAAACAGAGCCAAACATTACAGTTTTATTAACCTCACTACCTGAGAAGATAATCTCTAGTATCTTCTTATTCCCGTTCGCTGCAGCCTCATGCAGTGGGATCCACCCTCGTTCATCAACTCTGGAAAAAGTCTCCGGTTGCAGTGCCAGTCTGTTCAAGGCATCCTCATCACCTGAACATGAAGGCAGAATATTATATTAGAACATGAAATGATAATCTGCATCAACTTCAACAGGTAAAATTACTACATCTGCATACCCTCCTTGATTGCTATGAAAATCTCATCAGGGTCTTCACTTGGTCTCAGATCACTATTGAATAAAATATATAGAAACAATTTACAAGGGATACACAATGTAGAGAGAAAGATTAGAAGATTAACTCTTAGTGGTTGGAGATTAACCTCGGATTCAATCCTTTGAGCTTTCGATATGCAATCAGACTTTGTTCAATTATATATTGAGTTGCTTCATCTTCATCCAAGTCGTCCTCCGATTCATAAAAGTCATCTTCTGTCTCCTTGTTCATCTGTTAGTCCAGAAAGGGTCACTGCACAGGGAGCTGCTCTGGAGAGACACAGCCATACGGTAAACAAGACCATTAAATCAGCACCCGAGACCTCACACACCACATGCAGACCGAAATGCCAACAGGGAGAAGTGAACTACAGCACAGTGCAGCTGAGCATGGGATAGTTGCTGTCAGTCATATTCCTGTTGTTAAATGAGATGTCAAAATGCGTTTAATGACAGTAAAATTAATTCAAGATTTTGAATATAATGATTCCAATGAGCAGCTCTATTTTTTCCAATAGTTTTAACTTTACAGGTCATGTGAGATCAGACTGAGAGTATTTTGCTCTCAGTGTGGCAAAAACAAATGCATGGAGACTGATGACGGATGATCACTTTAAGCTTTTCTTAAATATTGATCTTCAAGTAGTAAATGTCATAAAGAAAACCACAGCAAGACATGCTTACGGTAAAAGCGCTATTAAATGACTTGGAAATTCATGAACATAACATGGAAAATAAACAGCTACAAATCACAAAGTTCAACAGGTCCTCCATGTAACAAACTCCAGGCTTACCAATATGCTTTCCTTCTAAAGGCATTATTTATGTATCGTCTGGTATTTACCTTCAGGGAAATGGCTGTGTGCCTTCGGTGGCTTTTACAACACTAGAGCCAGTAGGCTCCTCAGTACACACACACATACTGCAGCTATTTATATCTCTCCCACTATAAATATCAGATCACGGGGTCTTCACTGCCAGCACCTATTTGACCCACTGAGCACTGCAACAACTGGCAACATTCAGCTCACATGCACATTAGCTGAGGCAAATATGATTTAAAAAACAAACAAACATAGCAAGCTCTTACATATGCATGAGTTAGTGTAGGTATGAATCTAAATATGGCATATGTTTGTTTGTTTTTCTTCCTTTTTTTATTCAGTGATCGCCAATACCCATATTGTTGCTGTACTATTTTGTGTCCTGGAACACAGCAAAGCTTGTATAACAAAGACAGTGCAGCAGATCACAGCCATCACAGCAATTGCTGGTCTGCAGACAGTATCAGCTCACCGTGAGACAGACAGGTGACAGACAGAAGCAAGTGAGAACTGAGGATAGGAACAAAACAAGGTACAGAACGTTGAAAAGCAGCAGTCGACAAGCAAGATCATCAAGTTGTTATAGCAGAAGTTGTTTTACATCTAGCTTCCTAGTTAGTGGTTTTCCTGATTCAGTACAAGCCACCTGTTCCTAAT
>CAFUXE010000363.1:140479-188601 GCA_903364295.1 Serranus cabrilla
TAACATTTGGCTTAAGGCCATATAACTGTTATAGTACATGACTGCAAATGTGCTCCACAAGCAATGTTACACAGCTACCTGGCTCGCTGCCAGGAAAGGATTCTTGTGAACTGGAGTAAAAACTCAAAAGGCATAAGCAGAGAACCGAAAAATGTGTAACTGAATAGGGTTGCTGTACCCTCGGCAGATTATGTGCAGTAGACATGTTTTTTTAAATAGAGTAAACTAAAGCAAACTCTTTTTTTGCATGTTTTGAACCACTTAAGGACCTGCCTTGGATTGAAAGGTGTTTATTGTCATCCTTTTCTATAGACCCTTTCACTGCCATCCCATTGCTAGGCAACAGCTCGAGTCTATGTTAACTTCCTGTCGACTGATGTCATTCACACACACAGCAACAAGAAATAAACTGGGACACACTTGGAACGTTTATGTTTACATTTGTAAAATGGTCCATAGAAATGTCACAGTATTCGCTTTCTACCAAATTAATTGAAGTGTCTTTCTTTCTCTTTGGGATGAGAAAATTATTTCATAAAACTGTAGCAACTGAACTAAAAGGGCATTTTAAGTGAAAGGGGTATTATGCACCATTCTATGTTCTGCTCCATAGCTACCCACAAATCTATCTGTAATTTTGAAAAACATACTTGCTTGTTGGTCACAAACATATGTTTAATTTTTCATCAGAAAGAAACAGAATAAAAAGGCATCGGTGTTTAAAGTGTGACAGTAAAGTGCTTAAAGTCTTAAACAGTTTGCTGTCTGATTTCAGTCATCAAGCTGGCAGAGCATGGCCACACCACGCTTGATCCAGTGTTGAGGGCGCCTGCTAGTGGGCAACACCATGGAAATGACAAAATTGGTGGAGTGGCCTGTGGTGGAGAGGGTTCCCTTCCTCTCACTGGTTTTGTACAGCGGGCAGACATACAGCTTCGGAGTCTGATCGATGCTCTTCTTTTCAGCTGCAGGAGACAGAAAAATCAAAGAGACAAAGCAGAGTGTTGGGAAAATGAAGAGGAAAAATACATAAACAAGCTTACAATAACCAGAAAACATGAACAGCATGCATTTCATTTGTCATACATTTGGCAGGGTACAAAGATGGTTATTCACTTACTGGGTTTTATCCAGATGATTGGCACCACGTCAAATAAGACTTTTGGGTGCTGTTCAGCCAGAACTCCACTGACAGGGCAACAAACATTTGTTATGGTTTATCAAGTTTCCTTACACTTTCTATTACAATATCTGTGTTTCCATTCAAGTCGAAGCAAATTTTGAAGCGGAATTTTGAAATGTCGAATTAGGGACGTTTGCATCAATTGATTTAGAATGAATAAAGAGAGCTGCATAAATGTACTTTTGTCAGAAGATAGCAGAAGTAGACTGCACGAGACTAAGCAATAGCAGAAGTAGATATTGTGCAAGAAAGAACAACAACAAAAACAGCCAGAGCATAAACATCTACCATAAAGATCTACCTCTCTTTGTCCCATCGAGCTCCATCCAGAAACAATCCATGTACGTAAACACCATCATCAGGCGATGTGTCTGACTCATCAATAGGAAGAACCTGTGAGATAAAATCATGGAAATAAAACCATATATCAGTAAATTTTCAGAGCTATAAGAAGATATTTGAGTAGAGACAGAGGGATTACAAAATGTGTATGTTTTGACCTGAAAATCGAAGCCTAGCAGGTCAATGGGGACGTGGTATTTCCTGGCGTAGTTCTGCATAGCCCCAGTTAGGAAGGCTTGGGTGAAGAAGAAGCCGGACAGCCAGAACACGTTGGGTTTACTGGTGTCGTACCAGTCCTGCAGGCACACACAGTAAAAGTGAAACTATCAGTGAAGTTGCAAACTCAACAAACCTCACAAATAATCATAGTCCTATCTCCTGCTCGTCTAAATGATTTCATTAGGCAGTCTCACCTGCAGAAACTTGAGCCTTGAGAGAAAGTCATTAATGTAGCTGCCCAAAGGCTTGAGGCTGGGGTACGAGCGCTTGGCCCATTTCTCTGGAACCTTTCCTACTATCAGACTCCCCGCGACTGCCTCCAGCTCCGCATCCATCACCACCAAACCCTTAATGGCCTTCAACAGGCTCTGTAGACTCACACGGATCGTAGCACACAGCCTGAGAGAAAGAGCAGCAGATAAGTCATAGGTGATGATATACTGTATGTCTTAAAGGTCTGCATTGAGCTGTTTATCCATACGTGTTGTAGCGCTCCATCTCTTGGACAAGCACAGTGTTCATACTCTCCTCGTAGAGCACTGGGAACTTCAAGAGAGCTGCTTCTGTGTCAAAATTTGCCGGAAGCTAGGAGAAAATGAGCAAGCCTGTCAGTTAGAAATATACAACTGAGTGCATTTACAAGTCTGGTCTAAATAGTTTTCTCTTTTGTGTTTTTTGCGACTTAAAAACAGACGACAAAAGGTTTTTCTAGCACAATCTTTTTAAGTTCCTGAAAGAAAGTTTGGCCAGGATCATTCTTCTAAGCCACTTTCTTATCCTTGAAAACAGGTGAAAAAAATGATTCAGGGTAATTTTGGAATGAAATGTTTGTTGTTCTGACACTCATGTTAAATGGATTGGACAATTTTTCTGAGTTGTCTCTCAGGGCTTCCTAAAGAGTACAAAAAAGGTAAAGGATTTACCAACAGACACTGGCACTTTTGCCATGTGAATTTCCTTCCCCCCAAAAAACATAACAAAATAGCTAAATGAAGAGGTTTGAGTAGTTATTACCTTGGTAAGTATGTCATTTGCTATGTCATACAGTGTGTTATCACTGCCAGAGCTAGCTCCGCCCTTGGCTCCTCCACCCTGGGTGAGCAGCAGCGAATCAAACATCAGCTTTGTTTGCTGGAGATCTTTAGAAATGTCTACATTTTCATGCATCCCAAACACCTCTGGCTGCTGGCTGAAAGGAAGTCCCTAGAACACAACAGAGACATTGCTATTCAGTTGGAATATAAAAATGTATACATATTTATCTTCTTCATGTGTGTTTTCTCAAGCAGCTTTACCTTGATAAATTCAATGTAGTCGTCATAGATAGATTTAGGTGGGGCGACGTATTCTCCGCTAGGTGAGAATGGGTAACGAGGTTTGTCAATGATGTCATTGTTGTAGAAGTCAGCCAAGATGGTCATCAGGAGCCGTCTATCCCAGTCGTCTGTCACGCGCCCCCCATAGTTACACTCTCCAGTCAGGTAAGTTATGGCCTCAAAGGGCACCTCATCATATTCATTCACAAAGAGCTGAAGAGAAAAACAAATGGCATTTTTAGTTTCTTGTAATGTAGAAAAATAGCCACTGAGTCTCTAAATGAATACCTGTAGCTGTCGGATGCTTATACGTAGGTCAGACTCATTGAAGCCATAAGGAATATTCCAGCCCAGTGGACCAAACTTCTTCCTCTCCTGAACAAGAGCATGGAAGAAGCACAGCCCATACAGAAGCTTCTCCCAAACCTGGTGGGGAAATCCAAGAGTTAAAGAGTGCCCTTCACAATGTACAACAAACCTTTAAACAAATGTAAATTCCTGTCAAAGCTTTAAATGTGCCACCCCCCAACTCACCAGTTCCTTATTGGGGCAGCTATTGAAGAACTCTGCATCACAAACAGGATCTGTTAGGTAAGACTGTAGCAGGTTGAGTCGGAGTCCTGTTGGAGGCTCGTTTGTCATCTTCACCCCGTTCTGCAGGATGGTCACTGGAAACTGATATCAGAAAGGATGTTTTTGTCTTCAGGACTATAATAAAAAGAAATCACTGTCTTGATGCAAGAGTATCAGCTTCACAGACAAACCCAATTTATGCAATTCCAAGACTGTTTAGTGACCCTGGTAGGCCAAAATATTCAATTTCACCATTTTTGGAATAAGCAAAAATACTTTTTTACCCCATGCAAAAATCTGCATGTTTTCTGTCTGCATGGGATTAACATAAGGTGGGCATGTCTGTGAAGGGGAATTTGGGAATCCATAGAGCCTATTTCATTCAGATATCTTGAGGTCAGAGGTCAAAGGACAGCTGGGATCTCAAGTGGATCCCAAGGGGTTAAAGTTAGTAATTTATATACATGTGCCAAATGAAAACATTGAGCTTCACCTTGGATGAAGGGTAGCTTGTAAGCCAAAGCCGGAAATCTGAGTGGCATGTTGCTGGACTAAAGTCCTCACAGATTTTCTCGAGGGTGGACATCCAGGAAACAGCCAGGTGACAATTCTGCAAACACACCCACGTCCCATCCTGCATGGCTGTAGATATCATTTTGGCAGCGATGGGACCCTGCCCCTGTCCCAGAGAGATGGACTGGAACTTGGCACCGCCCATGTTCTTGTCACTGGCAAACTTCAGTAAACCTGTAAGGCGGTGTTGTTATGTCTAATGATTTTCAGGATAAGCAATAAATGGACAGTCATTTACTGGCACTGTGGGTACTTACTCGCCATGGGATCAGCTCCTGGAGACAGCACAAACACGAGTGGGATGGTGGAGTTGGAGTCCAGGTAGCTTTTACTCAGATCAAAGGGAGGCGGCTGGACAAATGTCTTTCCCAGTTTGCCTGTCACGTATTTAGTCACAGCTGGAACTATTTTATCGGGCCTGAGACAGCGAACAATGATGATTTTCTGCAGCTCATTGAGCCGTTCACACCACGGCGCAGGCAGAGGAGTGGTGCTTGGTTCTTTGCTGTCATAGATAGATTTAAAGTCTCCTGGGCTTTTGATGAAAGCCTCTCTGTGGAATAAATAAATAATACATAGATTCACTCCATTAGTCAAAAGGAATTTCTGACAAACATGCCAGTGTAGCTCTCGACATAGGTCATTAAGAAAAAGCACTTTTGGTTGAATGAGTGATGCGTTTTACTTTATTCCTTGTAAACCAGGCAGTTCACTGGCTCTGCAGATCTCATCCCAGCTCTTGTCCTGCAGCCAGCTGGGGTCGGGGTTAGCTATAGTGTTCTCTAGGCCCACTCCTCCAGTCAGAAAGAACATGAAGTCAGAGTATTCAATCTCCTCTTTTGCTCTGAATAGAAATAGAAAAGGGGGGCATGATATCAAATGTAAACGATTTATCTTTCTTAAAACAAATTCTAACAATGCAATTATTTTGAGCATCATCACCGCTATTTCTAACACTTACAGGAGGAGATTGCAGCAGAGGAGGAAGGAAAAGAGGAGTTTGTCCTTCTCAAACAGAGAGCGACAGACGTTACAGTACAGGTTATGGGTGAAGTGATCGATCAGGTATCGAAGCCTCTTCTCCAGGATCTTGGACTTGTTACTGATGAATAAAAGACAAAACATTAGAAACTTCAGATGAACACCAGCTTCTTAAAGTTATACTAGACATACAATCTGTTCATATCAAATGTCACAGTGTGCAGTTTGTCTTTCATTCGGAATTTCAAAATGCTGAATGTTGACTGAGTAAATGGCTCAGTCTCCTGTCACTAGTTTCTCTCACTTTAGTCAAATATGCTCAGAGTAAAATGAAATATATTCATAATGTCTACAATTGCTTCTCGGGAGGTTTTGGAACAAAATTTATATTTCCTGTGTGTATAAGACGCATCTGCGGCTCCACGAGTAATAGCATTTGATTGCTCCCACTTCCAGCTGCTGTAAAGGAATACTTTTGAATTCTCATCTTTGCTAAAGTTAAACATGTAGGATTTTTTGGTATCTTGCTGAGAAGTCGGATTTAGGAGGGTTTTGGTACCCAGTAGAATAAATGTCATGTGCATCACTCACCTGTCTTGTATAGAGTTAATGTAGAGGTTGACAAACCAGCTGAGAGAGTACTGGTACATCGGGTCTATGTTAGTCAGATCAGCAATGCTGAAGAACAGGATGGAAGAGTGCTTGGCAATGGCTCTGTAACCCTCTCTAGACTCTGCTATCTTGATCTCTGTCTTCTCTGCAATCTGGGAAATATATAAACAGCAGTGAGGTTATATTACCAATAACGAGATTTATATATTATATTCTCAAAAGGTTTCCTGTTTTCTGTAGAGATCATTTCAGAGTTATGTGTGCAATGTTCACACCTGCTGTTTCTTGCTAATCTCATTGGACATGATCTTTGCAGAGTCTAGAATTTGAATGGCACTCTCATCCTCCAGGATATTGCCCTCAGACGACTGCAGTGTCTCCAAGATTTTGTCCTCAATCTCCTTAAGCTGCCTCTTATTGGCAGCCGACTGCAGGATTAGTGCATTTCTCTCCTCTTCCAGTTCTGGCCTGTGGAGCAGATAAAGCACAAAACAATACTGTTAAGACATGATGCAAATTATTTAAGTGGTACCAATGAGACAGTTTTAGGAGCGCTACCTCTCCTTGGCAACAACAATCCCCAGCAGCTGGTCCTCCAAGCCCTCTGGGGTGATCATGAAATTGAGCAGGGACACCTTGGTGGCCAGCTCAGGTAGGTAGTGTGGGTTCCTCAGCTTTGTGGTGATGTAGAAACGGAAATCGCAGGAGTACTCGATCACACTCTCCCCCAGCCTGATACAATCCACACCGCCTAGGTGGAACAAAAAATTCCTGACATTAACATTTTTGCATTTTTAAATTCAGATCTCTTGGCAGTCATCTCACATTCACAGCACCTTGCTTGAAGGTTTGTTTGAGCAGCAGTGGTTCCAGCGAGGGGTCCAGCTCCTCGCCTACATTTTCCAGCAGCAAGGGTGTTCCAAATTGAATACAGTTTTCCAAAGTTCTCATGTAGTCCCCGTCTGTAAGCTTGATTACACTGAGGTTGTTTTCTTTCTCTGAGTTCTTCACCCACTTGTTGGCCTGTCCCTGCGGGTCAATCATCAAGGGCCTTAAACAAATACAAAAAAAAAAATTTTTTTTCCAAATCATTGACATGTCCCAAACATTATGTACATAAACTGGCACTTAAAAAGGTAGAAATCTGAAAATAATTGAGTGTTTAGTAGTTATGATCAGGACTGATGTTGGTGGAAAGACTGACAGTGAAATACATGATCATTTTTGTCGATATCAGTGCAACTTTTTTAAGGGATGCACAGGGTTAAACCAAAAACAAACACATTCTCCATTCAATACAGACTCACCATCTACGTGAATTACTGACAATGACACCATTATCAATCGAGAAAGAGTCGCTGGGAAGGCCTGCGATATTCCAAGCTCTGATCTTAATGGGATCTCCCAGAGTCTTACTGAGAGAGAAGTCATCTGCTGATGGGATGTTCTTAGACTAGAGATATCAAGGTAGGTGAAAAGAAAGATAATAAGCAGTTTAATGTGTCCAAATTCAAAGCAAGTAACCAAAAAAGTGTGAATACAGAACTGGAAGACTGTTACTTGGCAGAGTTTGGTCCATGATTTGGTGCAGTCCTGTCTGAAGCCGGCGGTGAAGGCCCCCAGGTAGGCGATGACACCAGCTGAGATGAGCACATCTCCAGTCAGATTGTCATACGTGTTCTGCAGGTCATCTGCAGCCTGAGACCATCTAAAGACAAAAAATTATTTAGCCAATTGTATATTATTATTATCTTATTCACAGAAAATAATAAACAACTACATTTTTGTGCATCATCCTGACCTGGTCTTCTCTCCCCCCAGACCACCAATGAGTTTCTCAGCCCTCTCCAACTTCCTGGCACACAAATCCACCTGGAACTCCAGCTGGGCCTTCTCCTCTGTCTTCTCTTCGAAGGTTTTCTGGAGGGCAGCCAAACGGTCCTCGACCTCCTTTAGCTCAGCTCTCTTCTGGTCCAGCAGGGCCATGGTAGTAGCCAGGGACTCCTGCGCCTCTGCAAGGTTGGCCTTTTTTGGAGCTACAACCTAAAGCCAAAGAGAGTGGTTGAGCTAAAATAACCAGTTGAAACATACATGCATTTATATTCAGGACAAGCCAAGAGGGAAAAGTCAATGCAACACTGCACCTTTGCCACTCTGTCATACACCTCCATTGCTTTGATCCACTTGCAGAGGCCCTCTGCTGCAGAGGAGGCCTTTGCCACTATACTGGGGTCAAAGTCAGGATTAGTCATGTACTCACTACGGATTTTTTGCATCACAGGGACCTGCAAAGAAAAAATAGAGAAGTAGTCTGAAAAATACTAATACAAGAGTAAGTCTTTTTTTTATTCATAATAAATTAGAAATGTGCACTCACAGGAATATTGTCCTTGTCATATTCTTTAAGATCTCTTAAAAAGTTCATATCACCAAGAAGTTTCTTGCTTGGACCCCAGTAGTCCAAAACCTAAACAATAAAAAAAAAAACTCAGATCATTTTGATATAACCGTAAGTTGCAAATTTATAATGTTTTGAATAGACAATCATGATTTCATTATTAGATATGTCTGTCCTCAGTCTAACCTTTTTTCCAGTCCCAGCTGGGTCAGCTATCTTATCGGGCTTTATCTCCTTCATCACACACACAGCTGACATCACCAGCTTCACCCCCGAAGGAGGATTCTTCATCGACTTCACAATTGTGACATCAGAGGGCTGAAACGAAACAGGCAGCTCAACTTACTGCCCTGTTTAGACTGATGGAGTGACTTAACTTTGTTACAGTAAAGCAGTGCGGTGAATGGCGCTCACCTTTAAAGTGTCCAAAGCTGAGAGAGCAGCCTCCAGGGCAGGGATGGCCTCAGCCAAGTCACTCTCACACTCGTTCTTCAGAGCCTGAGCCTCATTGGCTTTTATAGTTGCTGCCTCCTCATCAACACGCACAATTTTACTTTTGGCTTCCACCTCTACAGACTCCACTTCAATCACCTGAAAGTAATCACATTAAAAATACATTCAGTATTGTATATACATATACTAGGATATATTCTCTAGGTCGATGTTGAGGCTAAATACTGTGAAACATATTCACCTTCATCATTTTGTTGTTGTCTATCTTTGCTTGCTCCAGTTTGGGCTGCAGGTCTACAAGTTCCTTCTTCATCTCACCAACCTGAAGAGAAACATTGTTAGAACAAGTGAAACAAAGATGTAATGAACATTTTATAATAGAAATGTAAAAAAGTAGGCAATTCCTGTAAAAATGGTGTTGCAACTACCTGAGATTCAGCGAAGGCTAGTTTATCCAGACCGTTGGTGTACCTCTGCTTTGCTTTCATAACAGTGTCTCTTTTCTGAGTGAGCAGCAGTTTGAAAGCTGCAATCAGCTCCAGGTAGGATGTGGGTGTCACATAATTATGGCGACCTAGCTCAGAGAGGAATCTGCAATTGAAACAACACTGTAACTAAGGACTTCTTAATGTACTCTACCTTCTAATGCACAAGTTATAAATAAACACGTCATACCTCTGTGAGAGCTGCTTGGCAGACGTATGGAACGTTTTGCAGATGGGTATGACTTCCTGCCTCTCATTTTCACTCATCTCCAGTGACTCGAGGAAGGAGTTGGCCACCCGTTCAAGAGCCTCTTCTGGCCATGGCTGTCAGTACAGAGACAAGAAAGGACAGTGAGGAAAGGAACAAAGATGAGAGCATGCAAGGACAGACTGCTGGCACTGTTAAGAGAAATGCGTATTACATAACATACTAGTTTTTCTGTGTTTTGATATTACCTCTGGCCCAGGGAGCACACAAAACTGTGTGACTGACTGACACACAGATACATACATAGAGATTTTTTGTGTCTGTCTTATGCATAATATTTCACTAAAGATGAAATACAAACAAGCGATCATGCCATTCTGAAAAATTCTATACAGTACCTGGAACCAGTCAATGGTACAGCAGTTGATTAGAGATGGAAATTGCCGCAGGCGATTTCGAAAGGCATCTCCAATAGGACTGAAGGCCACAACAATGTGCAGGTTCTCTCTACAGCGTGCCACAAAGAAGGCAAACAGAGTCAAAGGACTCAACTCCAAATTCTTATTACCAGCCTGGGCAATGGGACGTACTGTCTGGAGAAAGAGAGACAAAGTAACATTAAACACAAAGTATACAATTCTCTACAAAGGTTTACATATAGTTTGTGACAGCGTACCTCCATGATTTCCTGTTTCTCGTCTATGGCAAACAGATTGGGCACCTCTCCTGTGTTCAGGACGCTGTCCACGTCCTCTAGAAAAGCCTCATCTTTGATCTGAGCGTCAGTTAGCAAAAACACTGTCTTCTGACCTTTCACCCCAGCATTTTTCAGCAGCATCTGAAGTATAATTTAAAACAAGGAGACAGAATAATGCTAACGTCTTGTATGCCAGTTTGAAAATGCAAAAGAATCACAAGCAGAGGAAGAGAGGAGACAAATAAATACATGTGATGCATCAGAATCAGAATAAAGCTAACCTTGAGGTCATCTCTCCACTCAGTCATGCCATAGCTCTTAGAGATCTCAGGCTGGAACATGGTCATGTGGGCCATGGAAGTGGCCAGACGGGTGATGGACTGGCGCCCGCTGCCTCCCACTCCCACTAGTAGGGCATTGCCTCCCGGCTGCTTCAACACACGGCTGATACGGGACAAGTGCTCCAGGACATACCTACATAATGCATTATATTACATTTTTTTACTCAGTTAAAATTTAGTGCAAAGAGTCAGAGTTGACAAAAAACATTAATTTACTGCACAAAAGGTCAAGTCATTTGGTTGTATGTCAATTCTTCTTGTTAAATGCTAAATAGCTAGAGACTCATATTTTTGTAGCATGCATAATTGAGATTACTCGTTAATACAAAAACGGTTTACCGAAAGATGACGAGGTACATGCGATTCTTGTGCATCTGGTTGTACTCATCAAGACACGACTCCACCACTTGAGAAAAGCTTTCCATTGAGGGCACCTCAGCGTACAAACGCTCATCATCCTCCAAGTCAGGGTTCATGTAGTCACCAAACAGAAGATTTCGCATGTCTTCCTCAACCAGCTGAGAAAGGAAGAAAATGTATACACTAGTTGAAAATATATCCAAAAAAACATAAAATCGGATTTGGATACTGGAGTGACAATAGGCCAAAGCAGCTCATCTTACTTCCTGCATTACCTAGCATACTTAAAAAATACTAATAGCAAAGCACATGACAATACAACAAATATAACTGAATTTCAGCTTACTCTACTGCCTTGTTTCAGGTGATCAAACACCTGGTCAAAGGATTCTTTGAAGTGATCTTTGAGGATGCCGTTCATCAGCTTAAAGAGCCATGCTCGGTCTTTGTCATCCACCAGACGGTCATAGTAGACACGGAAGACCTCATGGACAAACAAGCGAATCATAGTGCGTTTGTTCTCCAGAGATTCCTTCTTCAGCAGCAGACAACCTTGGATAACACGTGAGAAGTCCCTCAGATTGAAGGTGTAATGAGACTTGGCTGGAGTTGGAAGCAGGTTCGCCATGGCTTTCTTATACACCTTTGGTAATGCGAAGAATAGAATTCAAGCATCGCAGAAGAAAAGAAATGGTTAACAATACATGAAATTAATACATTCAAATCCATTTCATCTGAAAAGCTGTGATATCAGTATGTTTTAGAGGGGTGACTCACTTCCATTGTAGCTGTCACTATTTGGTTGCCAACAGTGAAATATTCAGGTGGGAATTCATTGTTTTTGAGATAAAAGGCCACCACGCTGGAGAAGATGCGAACCATGGTGTCATCACTGAAGGCATTGATGCTAAAAATGTTGAAGTGCCGCAGGAAGCGGGATGTCACAGCATTCCTCCCGCCACCAGGGGGGCCCATGGCAGAGACGAGCTGGAGGTCGACAAGAGAAATCCTGGAGGTGTCCTTCAGGTCATACCTGCGAAAGCACAATAGTTGCTTAGCAATACTTAAGCTTCTCTATTGCAGTAAGCTTAGTCTTTGTCCTTTATTAGCATTCCCTCTTTTGATATGAAATTGGCATCTAATAGTGGCCGGCTCATACCAGTTTCCATGGTCTATAAATTGTCGAAGAAGCTCCACAGGAGGCTGTGCTCCAAACTGTTCCAGCGCAGGCATGTTCATGTCATCAACAAAGATGATACACTTCTTTCCCATGGGGGGTCCATATACTCCCTTCCTTCTCTTATCTAACCTGGACATGATGATATTCTGGAAGATGCCATAAACACAAAGTGACCAAATTATTTTAAATTCAAAAATTCAAAATGCCATTAAAAAACATTTTTTCATCCATGCTTCCTAAATGCTAACCTGAGTTTGGTTGGCGCTAGTGCGAGCTGAAAAATTGACAAAGAAGGGTAGATAGCGGTCTTTGTCCAGATTGTTCATCAGCTTCTCCTTAACATACACTGACTTCCCAGTGCCAGTAGGACCAACAAACAGGAGAGGCCTAGGCAGAGAAACATAGAAAAGGTTTTGATAAAAAAAAAAAAATCCATTACATCAGATTAGAATATAAATAAATCCAGGGTAAAATAAAAGGAGAAATACTTGATAACCAATATACATGGCAAATGTAGAAGTCAAACAATAATCTAAGGCAATACAGTACTTTCAGCATTTGTGTATATCAATGCCACTGTGACCTCTGGAATACTAACACTCCGTGTTGAATGCAGAGGTCCATGAGGTAGGTGTAGCGGACAGTGTCTATGGTGGGAACAATGATCTCTTGCACTTTGGTGTTTTTGTCCCCGAGGTTGACATTCTTGATGGTATCATTCCAGTGAAGCCAGCGGCCTTTTCCTTTAAACTGTTCAAGAGATTACTGCATGATTTACGGATCTGAACAAAAGCAAAACACCAGTGAGTGATGTGATTACACAATACCTCATAGAAATAGTCATACACCAGCCCTTTATCATCCATTGGACACTCCCATTTGCCCACAGTAGCAGGGATAGGATGCTCATCCTTCTTTCCTGACACAGTCACCCTGATGAACTCACTAAACTTCTCTCTGCTGTCTGCATCACAGCTGCCCCCTACTGACCACACCAGGGAGAAGGCAAAAGCTGCCTGCAATCATAAAGGAAGAGAAGGGGGGTGTCATGCGAAAATATAATTAACTGAAATGGAAATACAAAAACAAACACTACTGGAATAGATGTGCAAATGTTTGCAAGGAGCAGTTCCAAAACAAAACATCGACAAATGATTTGGTCCTTTTACCATGATCCAGGTACGAATATTTTTGTCCCCAGGACTCGTTTTTACAGGTTCAGTGAGCAGCATCTCAAAAAGTCGGCACAAGGACACCACAGTGTTACTGTTGCTAGTGGGAACAACTTCCTGGAAACAAAAAACATAATCCAGCATGACAAAATGTCTGTATAAATAAAAGAACGCTTATAAATGTTCTACTGGGCTGCAATACTTACTCTGCAGTGTTTACGCAGCACTCTGATCGCAGGTGGCAGGAGCCAGTGGAAGAGCTCCAGCAGCAGGGAGCGGTTTTCCGGGCTCTGCAGAGCATCTGGAAGGACATTCAACCAGGACATCACTAATGGCTCCCAGCCCAACTGAGACGGTTCCAGGTAGATCATACCACATCGACTGACTGTGGCAGGCTGCAGTGGAGGGAAAAAATGGAAAGAAAATACCTTTTTATTACATCCAATTACATCCTGTTCACCACATAATTTATTTAACTACACATATCTAACTCACCGAGGCCTGCGAAAGGTCCATTGCTTCAAAAATCAGACTCATCTGATTGGACATCTGGATGATCTCACCACTCATCAAGCACAACTGTGGAAGAAGAGAAAAGCGAAAAAGGTCGTACCCATATATGTAAAAAACAAATAAATACATAAATACCAAACGTAAATGTAAATGATGAACCTTTTTATTGTCGTCCAGCACAGTGTTCATGCTCTCAATCCATAGTGTGTCTATGGGACCATCAAACACCACCCATTTACGTTCTGGTGTTTCAGCCGATGCAAACTCTCGAAATGTGTTGGCCACAATCCCATCTGTCCACTAACAATGAGGAAAAAGAAAAGGTGAAATACTAGGAGTCCTTAAGCTCTATCAATACTGTAAGTACATGTGTTTTTATGTGATATGGAATAAATAGAAGAGGATCTAAGGCACCGGTCTACCTCATGGGAAACTAGGTCAAACTGTCCAAAGAGCTGTCCCATGGTGATGGACTTTGGGTTCAATGTCCTGAAGATGATCTTCTCCACCTCTCCGTTCCCTCTCTCATTCATGAGAGTCAGAGTGTCAGCTAGAACATGTAGCACTTTGGTCTTCCCAGCGAAAGGTTCTCCCACCAGCATGAACCTGATAAAGATATATATATATTTTTCATGCATTATCAAATATTCCTTTCAAGCCATGCCCCAGTCTTGTAAAATAGTGTATGACTGGAAACAGGCTAAATAATAGGATATCATAAAACAATAATTGTGAAATTAAAATACGACGTACCCATGCCTGACAATCATCATCTCATATGTCTGGATCATCTTCTGTAAGAAGACCTGTGTTGGCTGTACGTTGTGATTTTTACAGCACTCTTCAGCAGCCTCCAGAAACAGCTGCCAGGGGTATAAAAAAGGCTGATTGTAATTTCCAGTGCTAGCCAAAAAAAGTAAGCACAGATATTATTTGAATAAGGACGAAATAATAATGGCTTTATTATCTCTGACCTGATAGTCAGCCTCAGGAAGGGAGATGCCTGGGAACAAATCGCTGGTGATTCCATTGAACAGTGGAATATCATGGGAGAGAAACTTGGGCTCGTTAACATCCTTTATGGACCTCAGGAGCTGGAAAAAGGTGAGAGGGTCAAGAACTACAAAACAAACTAAAGAAGCTCCCAATTAGGAGACACAGTATAGACAATTAGATAATTTAGTAAATTAACTAATTTTAACAGAAATACCAGTATGTCCTCATTCTCGTCAGGAAACTTGAGTTTGAGGTTTCCTGCAGCCACAAGTACAGCTTTGACAGCCCTCATGCCGTAATCATAATGAAACTGGGAGGAGAGCTGCTCTGAACAGAGCCTGTAGGTCATCACAATCTTTACTGAGAGAGGTTTGGCATTGAGAAAGCCATATGAATAGAGAGAAATCTCTGCTATCAGCGCATAATTGGGAACCATCATGGCCACTGTTCGAAACAACACCTGCACAGAGAAATGAAAGAAGAATTCAGTAATGTGTTAGTGCCAATGTTGGACAGTCGCACACTTATAATTATGTTATATTTTACTGAAGGGGTGAGAAAGCACCGATCGATTCACTACAGTGAATAATCTGATGAAGATTATTATTCAGTTATTCATTTCAAAAGACCTTGAGGTTGTCCGGGAGCTCTGAGCGTCCAGCATATCCCGGGTTCATTGTGATGGACACAAAGCAGTTGGGATTGAGTTTGAGCATGGTCCCTTCAAAGTCAAAGTACTCCAACTTCAGCTCGATGGCCCTCTGGATGCAGAGAACCTGCTGCGCCACTACAGACAGCACCTCCAGCTCAATACGGTTGAACTCATCAAAGCAGGCCCATGCACCAGAGGAAGCCAGACCTTTGAAAAACTATGAGAGATTGCACCAACGGATTGGTTATAAAATGGTTCTGCATTATAACTTTGGCATTAGAATAAAAACATCCAAAATCCCTGTTGGTGTTACTTTGCCCATAGCGAGGTAATCCAGCCCATCAGAACAGTTAAAGACCACACACTGCACGGCTAGAGCTTTGGCGAGGTCTTTGGTGGTTTCTGTCTTTCCTGTTCCAGCTGGACCCTCGGGTGCACCACCCAAATGCAAGTAAAAAGCCCCGATCTAAAACAGAGGGAGAGCTTTGTAGTTGAATGTTAAAATGACTGATTATTCAGCAGTATTCCAATTAAAAAGTATTCATGTTTAAAGCAATTACAAGGAATTTTTAACTGATTATTAAACACTCTGAATTTAATTCTGATGCATCTCTGCCTCTATATGACTTACATAAGAAAACAATACCATCAACAAGAGTTTATAATTATTTCTATGTAGTTATTCTTAATGGCATATAGACTGAAGGAGCCTATATTTACATTTTCCAGGCAACGTTTCACAGCGAGCAGTTAAAAGAAAGCGGCAGATTTCCTTTGAGAACTTTATTTTTAGCTTCATATTTTTATGGTTATGTTTGGCACTGGGGCAGGATCAGCAAAGACAACAAGAAAGTCAGTGTCAGTGTACATGTAACCTAGGTGAATAATCGGTACAAAAACAAAGTACTTTGTCACCATGCTCATATTAGAGTTGTTAATCTTACATAGCATTACCTAATCGCTGTGTGTGTTCAACAACAATTTTTGTCTACTGCGGTTGCCAAAACCAACTCAAACCTGAAGTTCCTTGTAGTTGCTTTAAGTAGGTTATTGTCAGATATTTTACCAGGGTTCTGTAGCATCTGTCTGTGAGTGGAGTGATAACCAGACGTGGTGAGTTTCCCAGGTACTCATAGGCATACTTAACATCACAGTTGATTATGCGAACACGGACATTATCATTGCTCCAGTAGTAACGAAGCTGGGCAAGCCATTGAAAGTCTGTTTCATTTGATACACCTGGAGAAAAAAAATCAGACACTTAATAATTTGTTTTTCAAGTATGTTTTCTTTATGCTATTTCTAAACTGGGACAAAGCTCTGTTACAGTCAGCTCTGCTTTCTGAGCCATGACTCACCTTTCTCAATAAGCTCCATGACCACATCCCTGGCATGGACATCAATAGTGACCAGTGCTCCCAGAGTGGTCCGTGTTTGTTTGGGCAGCTTCCCTCTCACCAGCTCCACAATGTCATTCAGCTGACTCTGGAGTTGCTGATAGTAGTTCTTTAAACCCTACAGAGAGCAGAACCCCAAATGACTCATTCTGTTTGCTTTTCATTCAGGTCAGTTGGTCAGGAGTGAGACGCATCACTGCTTTGAACCTTTACATTATAAATATCATTAATCTGTGAAGCACTATTATAAGGGTAGATTTAAGTTGTTTTAATGTTTTTATTCAGAAACTCTCATCGTTATTTTTTTTATTAATTTAGGTGTAAATAATAGTATTCCAGTAGGCATAACTCGGTAACATTTTCAGAGAAAATGGTGTAAAAACTTACATCAGCTCCTGCTCTGATGGCTTCATGAACCTCCAAGGTCCAGAAAATCTGGGAGGTGCAGAGCACCACCTGCCCAGGCCACTCCTTAACCCACTGGCTCCGGGCAGTCTCAGCATAGGCCTGTCAGTAGAACCACACTTAGGCATAAGAGGAACCTCCGATGCAGAATATGATCCATACACAACATTATAGTATTATAGGTTCAACAAATTACAGTACCGTATATTACTTAAGGTAGGGGAACAGTGATCTTACCACTCTGGACCGGGCTACTACATCTCTGACACTGCGAAGCATCACGTCCTCCACCTGCACCAGCCACTTCTCCACAGCTCCCTTGGCTTCAGATGTGGAGATGTGCTGGATTAGCTGAACACGCTCACCCTCACTGCTATACATGGCCTGAGTAAGAACAGTACACAATTTAATAAAAGTTCATCATGGCTATAAAAGCTAATGCACACCTTTAAAAATCTTTGAGACATGTGTGTTGGAGGTAATAACAATAGGCAGAGGAAGAATTTCCAAGAAGTTCAATGCAAGTAAAGTTCATTGCGTGTGAATTTTCTCTTTTTTTGCCTGTGAATGAACATTCATCAATCATGGTGTCATGTAACAACAACAACATGTGTGGCTGCCTTGCCTGGATATCCAGATTGGGTAGGAAGTCCAGTTTGGAAATACCCTCAAAGCATTTCTTCAGATGGGGCTGCACTCGCAGTGGGTCCTTGGTCTCAGACAGAATCTCCAGCATTTCATCATTGGACAAGAAGAAGAACCTGGCAGCAGTATTCATGGTGAGTCTGATATAAATCTGTGGTACTAACAAATAATTGGAAAAAAGAAACACTGCTAAATCTCTTTGGTTTACCGTGGAAAAAAGAGACGTTTCTTCTCCAAATAGGCATTCAGTCCTTTCATGATGCTGTCCAGGAGGTTGTTAGAATCTTGCAGTTTCTCTAACAAACCAGGCAGGGAGGTTGCTGGCAGAATCTACAATTAGAAATTTCCAGTTAACACAAGCAGATCATCTTTCTGATTTTCTTTTTTCAGAATGTGTCCACCATAAACTTTTTCAATGACTACCTTAGGGTCCTTAATGCAGTGCCTCATGACTTCTTTCCAGTTTTTGTCAACAGTTTGGAAAAGTCGTCCCTCTTCTGGAATCTGCTGCATGATGTCTTGAGAAGAGAAGATGGGCTCCAGATAAAGCCACTGGGCCTGCACCCTCAGCCATTCATCTATGGTTTCCTGGATACGAAGCAGACGCTCCTCCCATATCTGAGGTCACAGAACAAACAGTTAAATCTGCCAGTAAAACTCCCATTGAGAATGCATTCATTATCCTTAGGTGAATAAATACATTTTAAGCTTACCTTGATCTCACTTTCAAAAGGTTTAATGAAAGGGGACCCCCTCATAGTCTGAGTCTTCACAATCTGGTCATCTAGCATTGTCTGAATCTCATCCAAGGCGGTCAGGATGGACACTCCAGTTTCTCTATAAGGTTGATGATGGAAAGAAATACCATCCCAAATATGCACCATGGTTTGCATGGCCTTCTCCAGGGAAAACTCCTGTAGAGACACATAGCAGAGTAATTTAACATTCAGCACATCAATTTAGTTTTTATCCAACATTGTGGAGCAAACACAGGATTCCAGGATTTCTCACTTTACTGGCAGCAGCGCTGATAGACTCAAACTCTTCCAGGTAAGGAGCCAGGTTTTGTTTGAGAACTTTGCGTAGTGTAGTACCAGAGTCAGGTGTGAGGTCATACCCCACTATCTCTGACATCTGTTCCCAGTGGCGGGCTCTGATGCCTGGATTACACAGGATGGACACTACAGGGATATGGTCCTGTTGATACAAACACATTCCACATAATGGTTTAGCATCACGAAGCAAGACTTCACTTACCACCTATGGAGAAACCACTCTGAAATGACTGTCACTACCTTGAACTCTTTGATCTGCTCCATTACAGTGGAGCACAGAAGTATTGTGGGGCTCTCCAGCTTCCTTGGATCTTCTTCACTTGGTCGTCTCCTAGTCTTCCCACCGATCTTCTCCATTTCTTGCTCAGCCTTATTCTGTTTCTGTTGGAAAAACTTCAGCGTCTTGAAGATCTCCCTAAAGAACTCATCCACCTTTACTTCCATGCTCTCTCCGTCTAATTCCTGAAAGGAGCCGTCCATCCATCTATTCACAAAGAACATAAAAGTTATCTGGGAAAATATTTTAATTAAATTATAGCAGCACATTGAACTGAAATCAGACCTGTTCTCTGTGCGCTGCCACTTGAGCACAAGTCCAAACAGCTTCTGATAAGGTTCAATACTGTCTTTGATGACCTCAACTTCTGGATAACTTGTTAGGTCCCAGTTGTAAAAGGTTTCTTCTTTGTTAATGAAGACGATCGTCTCCTCAGCCTCCTGGA
Organism: Serranus cabrilla; assembly: GCA_903364295.1. Classification (NCBI taxonomy): domain Eukaryota; kingdom Metazoa; phylum Chordata; class Actinopteri; order Perciformes; family Serranidae; genus Serranus; species Serranus cabrilla. The sequence goes on from CAFUXE010000363.1 coordinate 159,958, forward strand.
GAAGTTTCTGAACTGTTCTGACATCCGTTATATACTGCCCAAAAAGTGATAACAAGACAGTTAATCTGACATGGGATATAACTGGATTGTGAGAAAATCACACAAAAATTTTATTTTACAATGCTTCAGTACAATTCTGATCACTACTTGCATTGTACTCACTGTGATGAGTAGTTTAAAGGCATATATTATTATATGACTAACTTATTTCAGGCTTGTTGAAAGGAATTGTTACACATTTTGAGAAATGCATTGATTCACTTCGTACAGAGTTAAAAGAGAAGATCCTGTTATCTTAAAGTGCAAATGACACTGTACCTGCTGCATCATATCTAGTTCAGAGCAATATGGGAACTCTTCTATCCTGCGTCCCAACTTTTCCAGCTGTACCATCAATTTTTCTCTTTTAGCAAGCAGCTCCTGCTCCCCTTTCTTCTTGGCCTTTTGCATCACCTGGAAAATGACATAGTCATCCAGAATGACGTTATACTTAAAAAAAACAACTGTGATATACAGCTGTACTGTTGTCTCCAGACACAAGAGCATTACCTCATCACTGAGTCCAAAGACCTTGAGGATTTCCCGCGGCCAGAGAAAGACGGTCGTATTCAGCTCCAGATCCTCTTGCTCAATGATGTGGACATCCAGGAGGTAAACCAGTCTACAGTACACTTCCTGTCAGAGAGCAATTTGGTGTTAAATGTTGTTAGAATGTATACAAAAGAGTGTGAGACAACAGATAGGACCAATTATAATGTTATTCACCTTTATTTTTTCATGAAGTTCTGCAAGCCCCTTTGTCTGACTGAACTTAATGTGCTCAATGATCAGAGTCATGTCCTCTGTACTCTCTGGTACTTTCAGAGCCTTCTCTCTGATGGTTTCAAATTCAGAGCAGATCCTTTGTACAGACACACAAAGGATTATGAGCCGATCTGAGCATTTGAAACACATTGGCAGAGACAAATTTGTTAAAGAATGTTACAAGAAGTGACTCACTGTAGATTTTTCTCACGGTGGCTGGTGATCAGTTTCTTCAGAAGTATTTCAGCATAGTTTCTGGCTTTGTTGGCCAGCCCTTGTTTCAGCTCTTCACAGTCCAGATGGACCATCGAGAAGTGGGCTTTTGCTGGGAGGCTGATAATCTCCTTTGACAGAACACGAAACTCCTCCACTTGCTTCAGAAAGCAGTGAGATTACACATTGACAGTCATCAGCAAAAACTGATGTGAAAATATGTATATGTCTATAACATATTATGTATGAATTAAATTTTGTTACCTTGATATAGTCATCAAAAGAGTGCTCCTCCTCTATGAACCTCTCCACTCTAGCCTGTGCAGTTCCATTGACTAGCCAGTCATAGTTGTCAACTACAACATAAAGCAGAAAAGTCAGCAATGAATTTAATTTAAATCAAAGGGGTGATGATTGGAAAACGTTGAATTATAGAACGCCACCATAGGTCTGGAAATGTTTGTCAGGTTCCTCTATATTCTGGCGCACAGCGGTCCGCACAGTGACATGAGCCCAAGCGAGGACGTGATCAGCCACCGTGGCATCCACAAACGAAGATACAGCTTGGGCCAGCCAGGACCGGACCGTCTGTACTTTCTGTTGATCAATTCCTATATATCAATACCAGTATCCAAATCAACTTTTAAATGAAAAATGTGCTATGGTGTGGCCATTTTCCTTAAAATGGCTATTTAACATAACCTTACCTGCAGTGTGTTTGTAATGGCATTGAGTATCTCAAAAACAGCAGCTTCCAAATCTTGTAAGGTGGGGTAAATTTCCATCTTTTCATCATCAAAGGTCAAGGCCATACGAAAGAGGGGCAAGTGGTGTTGATTGCTTGGATCAAACAATTTGACAAACTCCTCTACACTTGTCTGAAGCAGGGATTTCAACTGTAAATAACAGAAAGCATACCATAAATGTATTGTGCATTCAGAGTAGAATTCCATCATTGCAATATTTTTTTTATTTGAAACATAATTGGGTAATGAATAGGGGAAAGTATTTGTGTAAAGTGATATTATAGTTTATAACCTTCCTTGACTAATTAAAGTATGCACTAATAAAAGCACAATAAATACACCTTGGATAGTAAACCATAATTGTTACATCTCAGTTCTGTTTATCATTCAGTAATGGGAGAAACAACCTTAATTTGAAAACAGTGAAAGCGTTCATTCTGACTCTTTGCATAACCACATCAAGCCCAAATCAAGTCAGCATCATCTCACCTGATTGGAGATTAGGGTGGATGCACAATCATAGAAGGAGTCCTGTTTCTCTTCTTTCACTCCCTCCAGTGTTTTTTCACTTGTTAATAAGTGGATGACTTTGGGAAACCAGGTATTCATGATACGATCTTCTGTCCTCTTACACTCCACAGCCATTTTGTTCTGTAGGCTCTTACAGTCCACAGGTCCTGAAGCCCTGAAATCAAAATTAAAATCATAAAGAAACTTTGGAAAACCTTCATGCATGTTTATTTTAGCGGCACAGTGTTGATTTATGGTTTCTTTCTTTACCTGCATCCTGAAAGATCAACCAGCACCAGGGGAGAAAATGTTGTGTAGCCAATATCCAAGACAGTTTGCATTACCGGATGAAGAATATGCAAATTTCTTTCTATCGTCTTGCATCTTCTGACAAATTTATCATGCCAGGGTTGGGAGAAATCAAGAATTCTGCAAAATGTATTTCACAAAAGGGGATTAAAAAAAACCCCAGCAACAATTTGGTCATGATGGATAAATAATTTGTGTACATTGCACACTCACTTTGTCTGTCTAGCTGTCGGTTTGTATGAGTCAGGTTCTTCTGTCTGTGGATTCTTTAGTACTGTGTCCACTAAAGGGAGTGAATATGGCATAAGAGATATTTCACCTGTAGTTTACATGTACTCTGCAAGCACAGACATACATAAACACATTCATACACACAAATAACTGGCAATACCTGTGTGCTTGACAACCACATTGTGGAAGTCATCGCTGACTTCCTTACAGAGCTCTTGTAGTAGTTTATTTGTCTCATGGCCCTCTTTAAGTTTAGGCGGGACTCTGGCCACAATGGAGTCCAACCACTGTTGCTGGATTGAAGCGAATGGGCGGTTCTCTACACACCGCTTCAGGAATGTGTAGTTCATCTGTAAATGGGGCCAAGATAAAATAAGAGAGGCATGACATACATATGGGTTTAGTCTCTTCACAGGTCACATTAAATATGAAAGAAGAAAAAAAAATTACCCTACGCTTCCGCTCCATACTAAGCATCTGTAAAATAAGTATTGAAATTTACTACATTATAATGTGCAATATTTGTATAGAAATTTGCCTTAAAATGTGTGCATAGATAGATTACTGTCATACAGAAGGTGGAAACTGTGGCTCGAGTGACGGGCTGCACACTGCTCCTCTCTCTTTGCTCTGTCTGTAAGCCTCCATTGCTCTTGACACCCTGTAATAATTCAGTCAACAAACTGTCACATTACATTGCCTACATGATTTAACTGCGTCAGTTAGATACTGGGAGCTGCCACAGTTGAGCTGAAAACATACAGTATCATATGGAGTTGCTGTTGTTGCACTTTACTCCTCCTGTGCCTCAGCAGTTTCTTATGAACCGTTATCTTCTCCACTATCTTCTCCTTTGCTGCAGCGGTCTGTCCAACCTCGACCCGGTCCTGCGTGCCTTCAATCGGGGGCAGAACTGGAAACTGTGACATTCCCTTCACTGGTTTGGCGTTGAAGACCTCGGGTGACGCAGCCATTGCTGGCAACAAGCCACTAAAAAGAAACAAACGCACAATTACTTGGGGCTTCGTTACAGCTGTTGTAAGTTACCGCGAGGCTAATTTCGTTAAACTAACTAGCAGTTGGTTAACTTTCTACATTTGACCCTGAACATGTTTAAATCATGTCTAAGTAGTAATCTCAAAATATAGCTAATTGCAGTGAATAACGAGAGGCAATATTTCCTCTTACCTGTTCGTTCATCCAACAACTTCTTGCTTTTGTTAGTTTGTTAACAGCTAATGTAATTTTACTCAATTAAAGTTAGCCTCTGAATGGACTTCGGAAGTTAATACTCGTTACCATAGTAACAGTAAACAGGGTAGCTCTGGGAGAAGGGCGGGGCTTGTTTATGACTGTTGCTAAACAAGGAAACTATACATTACAATATAATACGATCCGATATAATATAATATAATACGATATAATATTATATTATAAGTATAATTATTTCCAATGCTGTTCACATCTGCAAAGTGTTGTTTATGTCATCAACAAACAAGAAAGACATCCACCTGTGGTGTGCCAAAACAAGAGGTGCAAGCCTTATGAAAGTGGAGAAGAACAAAAGGCAAAGGCCCTTAAGAGTGTGCATTCATTTTGCTTGCCAAAAAACACAAAATACAAATCAGTCTTGTGGGGTTCATTTTACTGTATTATTATATTTTATACTTCTTTACACTTCTATTATAGGTGTTATTATAACACCTATAAATATGTAAAACACATATGACATATAACACTGTTATATGTCATATGTGTTTTACATTCTTAGGCAGAACTTCTTTGTAACTCACAAATGATAGACTTTTATGAGAAGGGGATATAATGTCGGAGCCCCCCCTTCTCCCTCGGGCAGTTTTGGGTTATTATGTGATTCCACCAGTAGAGGTCGCTTTATTTCCTCTTATTTCTGGTGTTTAAAATGGTTTGTATAATTGTTCCGGCCTCTCAGATGTGATAAAGTGATACAGGGCCATTTTATAAACTATAAAATAACATCACATACATAAACACACTCCTATTTTAATCTTTGTTTGAATAATATGAATCAGACTACAACTGCACACTTTCATCCTTCACCCTGGCTTTTGGTGAGTGTGTGTGCTGTTTTTTCAAGACTGTATATCAATGGAGGAGCAGATATATATTCCAAATATATTATTGTATTATTATTACTGATTAATTAATTAATGTAAGCAGTGTTTAAATTTCCAGAGAATGAGTCATTTTAACTCTTTAATATGAGGTTTAATTAGAAAATGTCTAATCACTTTAAAGTCATCATTTTTGTTTTATGTTAAATCTTGGGTTAGCATACATTACTCTGGCACATTTTAACGCACATTTTATGACCAAAATAAGACATGTAAATTCACAGTTCTCGAACAGTCTTTGCAATGCAATTCTTTTGATTTGCTGTAGGGGCATCAGTAGGTACCTCCCGTGTAGTTTACGGTACCGGAAATAGACACGAGAAAGAAGAAGAAGAGGCTTTCCTCCGCTAGCTAGCTAGCTACTGCTGGGAAGTAGCGTCAACATTTTCAGGTATTGCGAATTATATACCCATTATACTTGTATAGAGCTATAGATACACGTTGATAGGCTACTATAAAATAGATCAACACTCGTTTCGGGTGTAAGTAGTAGATATAAATGCACAGAATGGTGGAAGTTGTCTTTGTTTTGATTCGTGTTGACGAAAGTCAGGCTTCAATGTTGTGTTTTCATCAAAGGCCCAAACTGTTGTGACTTAGGATTTCCGGTGTTGTGTTGCTGTCAAACCGAACAGTTTATTACTAAAACCGACATAACGTTAGATAATTGTCATTTCCACCAGTTCGTGGTCCTGTTCAAGTGTCTGAAATTCTGTCAACTCACAAGATAACCCTTCTGTACTCGTTCAGGATATTACCATAATGAGTTATGCCGAGAAGCCGGAGGACATAACAAGGGAAGAGTGGATGGATAAACTGAACAATGTTCATATTCAGAGAGCTGATATGAACAGGCTCATTATGAACTACCTGGTGACAGGTGAAGTACCGATTTTGTCTTTTACTCATTATGGTCTGGTTGACTGTAAATATAAATTGTGCGGTGGTTGAGAGTGTGCAGGAATTCACCATGGTTTTCTCTTCCACAGAGGGCTTCAAGGAGGCAGCGGAGAAGTTCAGGATGGAGTCTGGAATAGAGCCTAGTGTCGACCTGGATTCCCTAGATGAAAGAATTAAAATAAGAGAGATGATCCTCAAGGGACATATCCAGGACGCCATTGCACTGATCAACAGTCTGCACCCAGAACTACTGGATACGAACCGTTACCTCTACTTCCACCTACAGGTAAAATAAAAAAAACACCACCTCTCAATTAGTGGGGTCCATACAAAGTGATGAGCGTTTGGAAAATGTTTAGCCACTGCAAGGATAAAATAGTCATGATCAAATTATACTATCAAAGTCAGTATGAACAGCTGGTAAAGTAAACCACATGTCAATATACATTGATTACTGTGGATTCAGATGTGATTACAAAGGTTTTGAGAATCTGGAAATGTTTGGTTCATGTACCTTGAAAGTGCTTGGATTTATTCTTAAAAAGCCACATAAAGGTTTTGCACTTTCAGCTGTTTTAATTTGTACAGTCTGTCCTGGATTTCTGTTATTTTTACTCCCTATTTCACCGTCTGGCTTTTTGTGTCTGCAGCAGCAGCATCTGATTGAGTTGATTCGTTTGAGGGAGACTGAAGCTGCCCTGGAGTTTGCCCAGTCTCAGTTAGCAGAGCAGGGTGAGGAGAGTCGAGAATGTCTGACCGAGATGGAGAGGACACTGGCCCTGCTGGCTTTCGACAACCCCGAGGAGTCACCTTTTGGAGATCTGCTTAATATGATGCAAAGACAAAAGGTTGGGTCATAGCATATTAGTCAATCTCATACCCATCTATTTATATTTTTCATTGAAAGTATACAAAGTAATAAAATGTCTGTGTCTTTGTCTTCTAGGTGTGGAGTGAAGTGAATCAGTGTGTGCTAGACTATGAAAACAGAGAGTCAACACCCAAGCTGGCCAAGCTCCTGAAGCTACTGCTGTGGGCTCAAAATGAACTTGACCAAAAGAAAGTGAAGTATCCCAAAATGACAGACCTCAGCAAGGGAACCATCGAGGACCCCAAATAAGGACCCACAGTGAAGACAAACCACAGCATTACAAAATGGACACATTTCCTTTATCTATTTATACCCCAACAAACTGTCTCATATAGAATACAACCTTTTCTTTTTTGTAAGGGTTGCTTTTTGATACTTTAATAACTTAGAATGTGCAAACTGGATTGATGGAGTTTTAAACTTAATTCTCACACTTAATGTCCATACAGAGAGCTGATATGAACAGGCTCATTATGAACTACCTGGTGACAGGTGAAGTACTGATTTTTTTTCACACTAAAGTAACATGCAGACCATTCTTTTACTTGGTATTATTATTTACATATTTGTTTATGTAAGATTAGTATATTTCAGTTACACTAGTTTTTCTGTCTGTTGGCAGGGAAAGTCGTTGGCATAGGAGGGTGTGAATAAGGCCTAAATTAGGCTGTCACTTTCTGTGTGTGACCAGATGATGTTCAGGGAAAATGGTTGGCTCGGTATGCACTGCCTCAAATATACTTTTTTTTCCTGACAAAAACATACACATTTCAGCTAGTAGTTTTTAGCTAGTGTTCAAGGGGCGGCAAGAGCCACAGCAAGATACTTGGGATCTTTCAAACTACTGTGACTTTGAAAGGTGAATTTAGCTTAAGATTTGAACCGCATTATTGCTTGAGACATTACAAAAAGATGCAAACATGGACGAAAGTAAGAAAGGATATACTTTAAAGTTATACATACGGTAACAAACAACTGGGACAAGGCAAGATTCCTGGAATGCTAAAAACTTTGCAGCGTACTGTGAGTGTACAAGCTTAAAGGCAGCCTCAGTTTCATACTGTTTTAAAATATCACAGATGATATTAAAAGATGTGAATGGATGAATCTGTGTTCACAGACACTTACAGATGGATTATTTACATGTATGGAATAAGTAGCTCTTTTGCTAAATTTGATGTGCTTTTTTTGCTGGGATATTATTTTGCAATAAAAGTGAATTTTTAAACTGCGCAAGTCATAACAGACCATAAGCTTGCTGTGTTCTTAATTCTGGAAATTTCAAAGTGGTATAGCAGCAGATGTGGAAGTACTTCACTTCAAGTATGTAGAATGTTAAAGTGCATTTACTGGAGTGTTGTGCACCTTATATCAAATTCACCTGATTTGAGAAATACTGTACTTTTAACTCCATTACAATTATGATACTTTCGAATGATTAACCCAGTTACATAAGGAGTTCAAATAAGCTCCACTTTGACAACCAACTAAAATGATACTTTCACATTTGACACATTTAATGTTTCTCTCAGTATTTTACTTCTCGAGTCAGGGTGACAACAGCACAAAGACCCCAAAACTGTAATGACATCCAAGATGATAGCAATAATCCATATAATTGTACAGCACTGAGACTGCCACTGCATGAAGTCTTAGTGCTTGTCGTGCAGTGGGACTGTGCAGACACAACTACATGAATGATACGTTACTGACTGGATATTTCCCTTAAGTAAATTAGTCAAATGCAATGTCAAACACACTCCATCATTTGCAGTGTCAAAGCATATAAATATTAGCAGGCTGTTCTTTAAATAAAAGTAAATGTAACCTACAGTGCATGAGAGTGTTATACTATTGCATATTACTTAACTCCATGATGCATTAAAATGTGAGCAGTATTTTACTGTTGTAGTGTTTATATTTGGTAGTGCATCATATTTTATGAATCCATCACATGTTCTGTATATACAATTTTAATGACTAAAGCTGTCAAATGTAGTAAAATATTTAAATTTCAATAGTGGTGGAGTAGAAGTATAAAGCAGCATGTAATGGAAATGCTTAAATATTATTCCTCCACTGTTATTTAGTACTTTTGCTACAACATAAAACATAATTACCTTGGTATATTACCTCTGGTGGAATGTAACTCAACATATTTACTCAAGCACTGTACTCAGCTGTATGTAAAATAATTGAAATGAGGCCCACCTTTACCAAATGCAACATTAAAGTAATGTAGGGTACACATTAATGCATCACTGCAATCCAATTATAGACGTATAATAATGACAGTATATCATTGGGAAATTGGTAATTTTGCATAGTGAGTACTTTTACTTTTGGTACTTTTAGAATATGTGATGCTAAATGACTCTTTATTTAAGTAAGATTTAGAATACAAGAGGTTTACGTGTAACAAAGCATTTCCACACTGTAAAAGTAAAATATCGGAGTACTTATTCCGCCACCGTGTTTTACATGAAGTACTTATAATGGAGTATTTATCACTGTGGTGCTACTTTAACTTGAGTCAGGGATGTGAGTCCTTCCTCCACCACCCAGACTGTAACAGACAGCAGCTAAAAGTTGTGCTGAATGCAGAGTATTATATAACGAATCCCTGCAAACTGAAACAGCCAGGGGCAGACGGACCATTTCAACAACCTTGCAGGCACCGACTGCGCATATCTCTGCCCCACACAGCAGCCTCTCAGCACGGGCACCATCACGTCTCCATCCGGCAAGGACGGGTCAGGAGGAGAGTACATCCTGGTGCTCAAACGATGCTCCCATAGACGACACAGTTACATTTTATATATTGCACCGTCATGACTGGAGAGGGACCTGAGCCAGAGGCGTCTCTCTGGCGTTTTGGATAACACTGAATCGGCTCATTTGAAAGCTGAAAAGACTAAAAAATCACTTTCAGATTAACCCTACCGATCAAAAGAAGAACTGCGTGGTCGGCAGGAGGAGGCTGGGGAGAAAAAACTGACACGTGGATTACTCCTCCTAGGGCATCAGGAAAAACAGACTCCCTCCTCTAGCTCAGTTCCGCGACCATCGCCTGTACTCCAGTCAGCCCAGTCCTCCAGGTTATGGATCAGACTTCTCTGTAGAGATATGATCGCACTTCATAAATAGCCTTATTTCCCCTAAACGTTTACTTTTCTGACCCATCGACCGGAAAAGAGATCGAAAGTAAACAGCCGACGCGGTTGAAAGGAGGCTGCTGTTAACTCGCTGTTGAATGGCAGTTATTCAAAAATATGGCAAGAACTATAGTCCAGATTTGGTCTGTCACAAGGAAAACCATCCGTCTGACAAGATCGGAGCTCCTGGATGTCACAAGAAGTGGCCTGAACACAACACCAACTGGTCAAGGTAACATGTTTAACCCATAGGTTTAACCCCAACACAGGGAGACGTTACATTCAACAGGGCTGGAGGGCTTTTCCTGTTAACTACGTCTTTACACTCTTTTATATATATATATATACCTAAAGAAGTGGGATCAACCGAAATCAATATTATTACTTTATAGCAACTCTTTGCTCTTTAACCTTTAACGTCCTACAGCAGGGCTTTAGATGATTTGTAATTAAAGTACCTCTATGTCTGTTGGTAAAATGACACGTATTATAAATGGCGTTTCATGGTTCAATACTCTTTTGATGTAGTTGCGATGTCACATGAAACACTTGGCTGCTAAAGAAGGAAGTAAGCAATACTTCCTGTGTAAAGAATGAATGATCATAGATTATAATTCATTATTACTGTGTTTACAGTGGTGGGATGTAACTAAGTACTTTTACTCAAGTGCTGTAGTTAAGTACAGTTTTGAGGTATGTGTACTTTATTTGAGTATTTCGATTTTATGTAACTTTATACTTCTACTCCACTACATTTTGAGGGCAAATATTGTATTTTTTACTCCACTACATTAGCTGACAGCTTTAGTTACCTTGTCAATATTTAACATAATAAAACATGATACATTTAAAGTGATTAGACATTTTCTTTAATCAAACCTCAGTATATAACTACTTTATAACAGTATATAAAGTAGTTCAAAGAGCGCTGTCTTTACACAATTTAAACACTGCTAAATGCATCAATACAAATAATCTAATATTCTACTTAGAATATATGTAACAATCTGAGTGGGACAACTTTTACTTTTGATTCTTTGAGTATATTTTCATGCGGGTACTTTTACGTTTTTAATGCAAACTTTTACTTGTAGTGGAGTATTTCTGTAGTTTGGTATTAATACTTTTATTTAAGTAAGGGATCTGAATTATTTTTCCAACGTTGAATGTTTAAACTCTCTTTGAGCAACATGGCACTTGTCTTATGTTGCTCAAAGCGGCTCAAAAAAGAGAAACTCAACAGCAAAGCAGTCATGACCGGGTGACTGAAAGGAATCCACAGACCTTGAATGTACTTTACTAGAGAGAGAATAGTCCCTACATGAACCTGCTTACAACAAGGTATGTGGATTATCTTGATTATCTTCTGGAGGGAAACTGTCAAATGTTTTGTTTTGGAGCTTTGAGCCACACAGTCAAAGTGATTCATAGGTCCTTTACATTGCAGAGAAGGCAGGCATCTCCAACACATACCAAAACAATCTACATTTAACTGCGGGTCATAGAAAAAGAAATGGGTGAATTGTCCCTTTAAACTTGACGTAGATGGAGGCCACTTTAACTCATATTGAATTTACTTAGAGTGCAGCCAAATAAAGGGCGGGACTTCTCTCCCACAGTTAGATAAAAACACCCATAACAGCTGCTTTTAAGTCCAAAGTTTGCCCCCTAATGTTGCCTTTGCTCAATCCCCTCTGCTTCCCCTCTCCTGCAGGCCAGTGGCGAGGGTTTGGACGGTGGTGCTGCTGCTCGGGACATGCCTCCTCTACTGCGCCCGTGTGGCGATGCCCATCTGCGCCGTCAGCATGGCAGAGCAGTTCCACTGGAGCAAGAGCGAGTCCGGCATGGTGCTGGGCAGCTTCTTCTGGGGCTACTGCTTCACCCAAGTGTTCGGAGGCTACGTCAGCGACCGGTAGGGAACATTTGAGCTCAAACAGTACTCGTGCTGTGAGATAATAGTTGTCTCAGTAAACTGAATCCTCTTGTGTCTACACAGTTGTGTTATCAATGTTGACAGTGAGCCGTCTTTTCACTTGCCACCTGTTTCAGCTTCCTGCTCATCAAGTGTCATTTGCATAGGATCATTACTGGCAATGACGCAAACAGCCCGATTGTGTTTGCTCAGACTGGATAGATAACACAGTGGATAAAGCTGTATTATCATTAACTCTTCCAGGCTTACAGTGTCACAGAAAGATTAGAGAATTGAAATGACTCCAGTCTAAAAAACATCCACAGTGACTCATTTTCCTTGTCTGTCTGTCTGTCTGTATTTGGTGTCTGTAGGGTTGGAGGTGAGAAGGTCCTCCTGCTGTCTGCAGCAGCCTGGGGGTCGATGACGGCCTTCACCCCAATCCTGGCGCACTTCTGCTCCCAGCCAATCTTCTCCATGACACTGGCCCGCTTCCTCATGGGCTTGTTGCAAGGTGAGATAGACCTTAGAGATAGATCACATCGGCCCTCATTTCCCTCTAGATTTCCATATTTGTTTTGTGTGTTAAGATGGGAAAAATTCTTCTTCCATTGCCGTCTTTGAATTCCTCTTTAAACATTAACCGATTCTGTTTTGGTGTCCTGGTTTCAGGAGTTCATTACCCCTCTCTGGCGAGTCTGTGCTCTCAAAAGGTGGTGGAGAGTGAGAGAGGCTTCCTCATGAGCACCGTGGGTAGTGGCTCCTACCTGGGGTGAGTCAAGAGTTACGCAATGAATGGGGAATGGTGGGAAAGAGAGAATGTCGTCCTTGTAAATCATTGACGTCAAGTAGAAAGAGCTCATTTAAAAGCTGTGTCTGTCGGGATCACTGTGATAAAATGGTGAATTAAAAATCCATATGCAGACTAGACCGTTTTATTTAAACATCCTGTTATGTGTTTGCCCTGCAGGTTTAGCTCATGCTGTGTATAAAGTACTTTGTTGACAGATTTACTAGTTGGGTGTGTTTGACTTGTTTTGTCTTGTGTTTTTCAGCACTCTGGTGATTGGAGGGGCTGGCTCCCTCATGTTGGATCTATACGGCTGGCAGAGTGTTTTCTATGTGTCTGGTCTCCTCTCAGTCCTCTGGGCCTACTGCATGTGGAAATATCTGCTCAAAGGAGAAGGCAAGGGAGGCTTTCAAATGTGTCACCAGTATCTGCTGCGTCATAGCACGCTCCTATCTTGTAGCTGCTTATTTGTGTTATAGGAGTCAGTGTCCTCTTGTGTGCTCATGTGCCTGTGTTCATCTGTGTTTGCAGGGCCTATCATCACCCTGGAGTCCCTGGGAAGTAGTGGGCCCCAGTCCAAACTGTCTAAAAGACACTGGTTACGGCTTCTCAAACAACCTGCAGTCTGGTGAGATTAAGATAAAGGAAGTGTACGGTGTGTGTGTCTGTGTGTGTGATAGGTTGTGCAGCCTCTGTGTGTCTCATGCTGAACTCTGTGTAGCACCTTTGTCGGCAGGCATAGACACAGAAGAATAATTTAAAGAGGAAAAATGCAGAAATGTATAAGATATATCTTCACAGACTGTTTCTGCAGACTAGACTCCAACTTTTTAGTTCCAGACTTTAGAATAGCGAGCCCAGTCTCTGGCTGCCTCTGCTGTCTGTTAAAGCCTCTCATATCAAGTTGTTGTTTGTCCTCTCCCCATGGCCTCGATATTTATAAACTATAATGCAACTGATATGCTCCATCTCCACCAACCTCTGTGGATTTATTTGATGTATCTGATCCACCTTGAGACGAACAGGTAGGATGAGAGTTTGATGCCTGTGGGCTGAAAATATTCACAAACTCTCGATGCTTTCAACCACATGCTACTCGCCTTAACACGGTGTGATTTAGACAGGAAAACAATAGCTGTCAAACACGTAGCACAGCCACAAGTTTCTGTCAATTCACGACACGGTGCTCAAAGAAATGGGACATTGCTTTTGTTAACAACACTGTGCAACCTTTGGTATAGCCGCAGTTTGTATAAATATAGTTTCAATGCACTTATTTTGTCTGTTTCTCTCTTTTCATTCTGAACAGCGCTGTGATCGTGACGCACCTTTGCACAGCCAGTACCTTCTTCACTCTTTTGTCATGGCTGCCAACTTTCTTTAAGGACACTTTCCCTGATGCCAAGGTAACCAGGATACCTTTGGATCACATATTTGATCACAAGATAATGTGAATAATGAAAGTTAAACAGCTGTGAGGTTAAAATCAAGAAAGACTAGTTTACAGGGTTCCTACGGGTGCTGGAAATCCATGAAAACATGACTTTTAATGTCATGTTCTCTTGAATTTTAATGCGTTGTTGCTTGAAAGGGCTTCAAATTAAGTTATCTTGGGTGAAAAGCCTACTTATAAACATACACTTTTTTTGTCATACTGCTCTGGCCATTACTGTACAAAATCCCCTGACAATCCGTGCACTGGATGGGATTTTTCAGTCTGGACCAAAGTGAAAAATGACAGAACAGTAACTCTCAATGTTTCCAGCTGTTTGTGGTCAAGTTCACTCACATCCAGAAAACATGTCGTCCCACCAGGGTTGGGTGTTCAATGTCATTCCCTGGCTGGTGGCCATCCCCTCGTCCCTGTTCAGTGGCTGTCTGTCTGACCACCTCATCAGTCAAGGTAAGGCAACAGATATCAGAATTATTTTTGCTGATAAAGCAGCCATGTCCTAATTTCTCTCCTGATCTCTGCAGGCTTCGATACGGCCTCAGTGAGGAAATTAATGCAGGTACGATATTTGACGTATTATTATGTGTTGCTGTTGTTATCCATTTGTCCCTCTTTTACACTTGTATGTAATGTATTATGTAACATTATGATTGATGTGTTTCTGTGTGCATTCATTCCCAGTTTTTCTCTATGGGTGTGTCCAGTGTGTTTACCCTCCTTCTGTGTGGTAACACCACCTTCCCCTGGGCTGTAGCATTTGTTTCTGCCACCATGGGCCTCACCACCTTCAGTCACAGGTACTGAAACCCACAATGTCCTCACAGTCTTATCTCTCGCCCTGAAACCAGCTCCTTTGCTGTCTTAACCATTTTAAACCAATACATTAATTCCCATTGATATGAAGACAACACCACAGAGCAGCCTCTTAGACAATAAAATCACAAAATGCAGGAATCATCGCTTAACGAGCCTTGTCAACTTAGAGTTTCATCTCGTGACACCTAGAAACATCACAAACACAGCAAAAGAAAAAGAAAAAGAAAAGAGAAAATACAGGAAATTGAGAGGGATGACTTTTGTTTATACCAGTTAATTGTATGTTCAGAAATATACAATTAAAGTGCTAAATATCCGAACAACAGCCTCCAGTGAACACATGAGTCCCAAATTGCACTGTTGGGCCCAACAAGCTCCACCGAGCTCAACCAGGGATGACTTGGCAGCGTCTCAGCTTACATTAGGCCTGTAGTTAGAAACTTTGGTCTGCTGTTTGACCCACTTAGCTAGGACAAATTGCCAATAGTACGATCTTGTGATCGTTTATTTGTCCTGGAAAAGGTCGTGCTTGCTAAAAATGAGTCATTAATGTGTATTATCATTCTTTAAAAAGCTAAATAATTTCCCAAAACACTAGTTTTTCACAGACATTACTTAAAAGGAAGTTAAAAGTGAATTTACTGTGGATTCTTAATGGCAGATTAGTGTATATTTCCCTGTACTAATGAGTATTAATAGCACCAAGACGGTGAGGCTGTTCATGGGATTCGCTGATAATAAGATGAAACATATAATATAATAACACCAGGCTTATCTTATCTTATCTTAAACTGTGAGAAAACTCTTCTGTATGCTCTTCACTATGCCAAAACAAATACCAAACTGCAGTTTTGCTAAGGTTGGGCGAGGCCAAATTAAAACCATGACGAAAGAAAGCCACAAGTATGAGGACGCTCCAGCTGTGGGGTGTGGGTGTTTCTGGTTTGGTGCTTTTTTTTTACCCTGTCATTTTAAAAGTCGCATTTAATTTTAAGGCTTCTTTTTTTCTTTTCTTTTTTTACATTTATTGATTTTTATTTAATGTGTACTTTACTTACTTTGTGATGTTGAAAAATCCCAAAGTTTCTAAATTATATAGTTAAATCATTTAATTAGTAAATCATTACTATTACTCCAATAGTCCTCTTTAGTCTCCAGATGTTGGTCAGGACAAGTGGAGATTTTATTTCCTCCACAGCGAAAGCTGTTTTTTTTTTACTAAAAAAGACTATTTATTTCAGACCCGAGAAGTTAAATATATGCAAGTAAAAATATGGATACAGTGGATGATGGCAGGTTGTGAGCAGAATTTAGATCGTCCATGATACGTTTCTCTGAACAGAGACATTTACTTTCTTTCCTGATATGCTCTTAATCGTTTTGTGGCTGACATTTGTCAGGCTGATTTATTACTTACACTGAAGCAATTCAGAGTCAATCTACCACTTTTTATGGCTGATAAAATCACTAACGACATGTATTTCTTTTACAGCGGGGTCTCTGTGAATGTTCAAGATCTTGCTCCTTCCTGTGCTGGAGCTCTGTTTGGTACGTTTTAAAAAACATTTCCTGAATTTCTCTCATAAAATTTTCATTCCTTCAAAATATTTTAGCACAGGTGAAATTTTAATTAAATCCTGAATTTTACATGTCTGTTCTTGCATTTCTTTTACAGGTGTCATGAATACATGTGGTGCTTTTTTAGGTGAGTGTCTGGCAGAGACGTCGGGATCAAATGTGATGAATTTTTCACCAGCAGTTGCTAAATCACATCAGTCCTTTAAGTGAAATAATTCATCCACTTCTCTAAATTCAAACTTTGAGCTGACGTGTCTCCTGTCAGTCATGCTGGCTCCTATGTGCCATGCATATTTCATTAAGGGAGCATAATGGAGTTTGTGTCAGATGAATAATACAGCGAACAGAGGATGACAGTTTGTGGTCCTGTGAGGGATGTGTAACGGACTGTGGCATTTTCTCTGCGGAAAATCAGAACAATCACATGAAAGATGCTGTGTGCGTCTTTTAAATGTTTTAATAACATGCAATTAATGATGATTCTGTGTGTGTGTTGCTGTGCAGGGGTCCTACTGGTGTATTTCTCGGGGTATCTGATAGAGGCCACAGGCTCGTGGACGTCTGTGTTCGCCCTTATCACCACGGTCAACCTGCTGGGCCTCTGCACCTTCCTGGCCTTCGCTGAGGCCCGCCGGGTCGACATTGACTCTAGTAAGATCCGCCATCACAACATCCACATCTAAATCATCAGCCATCAGAGGGACTAGCATGCTATTCCCCCCAAGAGAGAGACGACCTTGGGCAACCAGCAGCTAGGACAATACCCACATCGGAGAACTGGCTAAAGGACGGCAAGTGGCACACGGACAAAGCCCGCTTATAACATCTGGAAAACTTTGATCTGCGGTGTGTCCGGGTTGAGGACTTACTCTAACAGTTACTGAAAAGCACACAGCAGAGCCTGCACACTGTTACTAAAAGATTTAAGAACGTCAAATCCTATAAAAACACACCCGTGTTTCAGGGTGGAACTGGAAAAAAAAAAACTACCTCCAGGTCTGCGTTGTGCAGCTCGTGGTGGTTAAACAGTCATTTGTTACTGAATGTGTTACTAAGAATGAAAGAAGTGATGGAAATTGCTATCAACATATTATTATGTGTTCATGGATGTGGTCGTCTCAGGAGCTGCCTGACAGCTGTGACACACCAAGGTGGTGTGTTCTTACCCTGCGGGGGAGGGGCAGACGATGTGAGGACATGCGGGTGACGCAGGGAGAGTCCAGCCTCTTGCACCTGAAGTCTTTTATTAGTACGCCCCGATCACCCATCACTGTCTGAGTGACACCTCATTACCCAGCCACTAATTACTTGGCAGGCGCTCTAATGTCCTGCACAATCTACCTTCCAAAGTCCCCGTCTCCATGGTTACAAGCTGATCTTGTTGTTACAGTCGGAAAGGGTGATGAGAAGCTGTATGGCAGCAAGAGTGAATCTCAAAGAATCTGTTTTGAGTAGAAAGACCAAAGGTAATTAATTATTTTCTTTTATTGGTTGCATGGAATAGAAATACCTCACTTATTTTCAGTACTTATATATTTATATGGCTTTTTTTCTTTGTAAATTTAAAGAGGTTTTTTTTTAAGAAAAGAAATATATTAAAA
Source organism: Serranus cabrilla (assembly GCA_903364295.1). Lineage (NCBI taxonomy): Eukaryota > Metazoa > Chordata > Actinopteri > Perciformes > Serranidae > Serranus > Serranus cabrilla. The sequence continues at coordinate 178,000 of CAFUXE010000363.1, forward strand.
TAGATGATAAGGAAAACAAAATTATTCGCTAAGATGACAGAAACTCATAAGTTATTAACAGTATGAATAGAGTAATAGACTTCTCTGTCTGTCTAGTTTCCTCATTTTTTCTTCTTTGCTCCATATTCTCATTTGAGTACAAATTGGATCTCCAGCTTTTTTATTTAAAAGATCCACGCTTATTGCCAGACTTAACTTAATCATTGTTACCGAGGTGAAAGACAGGAAGAGACGTCCGTATTTATTTCATTAAATCAAATTTAAACCGTCTCTATGTTTCACACTGACATGATGAATGTTGCAGGGCAGGCGAGAGGATTCAAAAATCTTGGGCTCAACACGATAGGAGGAACTTTTGGCGTATCGATATTAATGCAAAGTATGTAGCAACATAAAGCTACCTGCATATCTCTGTGTGAATGTTTGTAGCATTCAGCTCTGGCCTTCACAGCAGTTTTAATTTTCAATCTAGATGCTTACTTGACACATGTACCTTTAAATCTATGCATTTATTATTTTGTGCCTGATTTAAGCAAAGAGAAAACTTAAAGATATGCTCACTGTGGTAACACAGTGTCGAATATTATCGCTACATGTTTGCCTTCTTTGTAGGAGTTTTGTTGCTTCTGACTTGTCATTGTTATTCACATACAAAGGCACATAGGTTTTCTTAAGTGTTTTCTGAAAATCGCTTGGATGTGTATCCTTTAGGTGAATATTCTGTTGGTATAGGTATTATTTCTAAAATGCCCAAAATGTTTATTTTATTGTCTTGGTCAGTGGTTTCAAAAATGTTGGATTTATTCAAACTTTTCTCTCTGTCTTTACATTTTCTGTATATGAAACATATTCAGACTGTTGGTATGTTAATTTATTTTGTTACGTGATCTGAAATCTAATATTTATGTCAAAGGTCACTTTGATTCTGTACCTACACTATTTTTTTTCATGATCATACACAAACTTTACTGTATGCCCCGACCGTCCAGATACACAGTTTAGTTCCCACATTCCTCAGATGTTTTACCCGCCTTAGCAGATGTGCGTCATTAACAACTGCCTGCATTGCTTGTCCCCTTTTTCTTCTGTTTCTGTGTTGACATCATGCAAAATGTTAAAACATTTACATGAGAAATAAGTGTTCACCAACATATCTCACTGTAGGTTCCTGAACGCCTCTTGACAAATCATTTTTTAAAGATATGTAATATATGTATGATAAAAGGAATACAGTGATGCAAGAAAATGCAGTATTCTAATGCTTTTAATATATGTTGTATTTAAAAGCATACGTTAACTTTGAATAAAAAATATATTTTGTCAACACTGTTGAGTTGTTTCAGTGTGCTGCACTTTTTGCATGCATTTTCTCTGTAGTGCCACAGGGAGGCAGTATGGTATCAGCAATAAACAGAGCACATGGTGCCATCTACCCTCAAATACTGTATTCTATTATGGAGAATGGGGGGTGCTCTCTTAAAGTTTTAATCGAGATAACTTATAGCAAATATTACCCATGGTTTATGTAATTTCATAATGAGCAGGGTTTTTCCACTATGAAGCTGAGAGCCATTTGTCTATGCATCAGTAGCCAATTCTGCATGTGGATCAGCTGCTGAACAGGGTCTAGTGCAGGTCTGTCCTGTTCACACCAGCGGCTCACTACAGGCCCAGATCCCGAGTCCGGGCTAGCGGGACGTATGTGGTGGCACCATATGGCAGGATGCTGTGTGCCATGTTGGCTAGCTGGCACTGCCCACGTGTGAATGGCCAGACGCTAGTCAACCCAACCCACTCCCTTCTCATGGGACCGAACGGCTCAGGTTGCCATGGAGACGGGTGGCTTGTGGCTGCCGCGTGGCAATAAAAAAGAAAGGGGGGGGGTCACAAGTGAGTGAAAGTAACAAGTCAGATAGAAGTCAGTGGAGTGGAGTGAGTTGGCGCTGAGTTTGGCTTTTGATGTATAGTTCATACAAAAACAGCCATGGTGTTAAAGAGGTGGTCAGTCACTTACTGGAGTGCTCTCCTTGACAGAAAATGGTGTTGTAAAAGCAGACATAATCATGATGAGTGGCCCACTATTTAATTAGCGGAGATGAAACACTGTGAGGGTGAGTGTAGAGGAGAGGGGAGATAAACCCTCCCCCAACTTGTCGGCTGGTAAGAGTAACCCAGTAAAGGCAGGCCCCATCAGAGAGCCAGAGATACATGTAAATGAAATAGCCCCATTAATTAGTAATTAACATCAAGTTAATGACATTTCACTGTGTCGCCATCTCATCCTATGTCCTTCCTCTGTGGTGGAGGGGCTGCCTCTCCAGGTCCCTGATCTGAATGCTAATTAGTGCAAAGCTAAACTGCCATATAGGGCTACCTAATAATATAGAGGCCTTGTTTAAGACTGGTCATTGTGTGGGAAGGATTAATGACTTTGTAGTGGTAGATCAGGAGTCTTTATAAGTCTGCCACTCCTTAGAGGGCTGTGATATTGAGGGCCATTGACAGGTTTTATGTGCTAATTGCGTTGCGCCTGTTAGCCTAATGTTGGGCTATCCCTCATGACTTCCAACTACTTTTTTTATCCATTCTCCTAGTTTTCAAAAATATCCAAGAAATGTTTCTGTTCAAGCAAGCATTAAATGGTTTTGCATGTCAAATCTAATTATTTCAGAGTCTTGCATGGTGTGATTGAGTTTGAGGGCCCTGCAGTGGATACACTCTCCTCCTGAGCCCAAATCAGCTCTGTGACAGAGGTAATTTTACATGATTTGACTGCAGCCGGGGACAGTGTCTCTGTGAAGCGAGATGAAACATGAAGTTAACACTCTGTACACAGCGGTGTTCCTGGAATGGACAAGAATGTCAGCTCCAAAATAAAGGAAATGTATTCACACATTGATGTGCGGGGTTATGTCCTGCGATGCTAAACTGCGCTTTGAGTCTGTGGCAGTTTCTCTCTGTCTCCATTATGAATTCTTCTTGTTTCCTATAGCTATCAACATCCCTCTGTGTCGCTCTCTGCCTCTCTTCTCTCTTGCCCTCTTTCTTTTTTCTTTCCAAACTCTGTTCTGATACACAATTGACCCTTTAAAGGGATCCCCTGAGCCCAAGCACATCCACCATTAGCACACCACACACACAGACCCGCACACACACACAACCAAATATGTTGATTTCTGTCAATTAAACCCCATCAGCTGTTTGCCTCCTGCTAGACATATGGCCTGTGTTAAATCTAAAGAGCAAATGGAGCCGCTATTGAGAGGGGCATCATTTTAATGGAACCCTGAGGGACAAGACCCACACCTGCGCAATAATAACATTAAACCATGCTCAGCCCACTGGCCAGATGAGGACAGTGCTGGTCTGTGTGTGTGTGCATGCACACGGCATCTTAATTCAGAAGCACCAGCAATAAAAAACATTCGTCTTTACAAAACAAAGTGATATCCAACACTGACAGCTTTTACTGTGGAACTAACATTTCACTAACGTACTCGTCTTTAGGCTCCACAGGTTTGTTTAGTTTAAATTCTTCCTCACAGTGTTTGTTTTCGGGTTTCAGAGTCGCACCAGGAGAAGGGCAGCTCACACTGTTTCTCAGCCTCTAATATTTGATATTATATAAGCCAGAAAAACAAAGACACAAATGCACTCCATCACTGCAGACCATCTCTCCCCTGCAGACATGAGAGACAGAACAAAGTTTTTTTGCTTTTTTTTATGTGTTTTTTTCTTTTCTTATTTTGCCAAATGAATGCTTATGGAGTTCACAGGTCCTCAGTCAGAAACGGAGACAAATGACTGAACAAATGTTTGGAAATATAATTTTAGAAAACAATATGGTGCTGTGCCTTTGGCAGGGAGCGTCAGATGCTTAGTTTTAAGACAAGATGAGAACAAATGAAATACTGTCATGACAGTGTAAAGACAGCAAATCTACAATTTTAGTTAAATCTAAATGCTTCTATTTGCCATTTACTATGACCAGTTTCACAATTATTCCGTTATACTTATTTTTTTTAGTGGGGATGCAAGTAACAATTATTTTCATTATCGCTCAACCTGCTCAATTTAGTTTATAAAATGTCAGAAATTAACAAACATTCAAATTACTGCCAGTCAATTTACTATCACAAAGAAACTCATATTCACAGCTGAGTGAAAATGTTACACAAATCTGCTTAAAAATGACTTGATTCCCCAATTATCAAAATAGTGGCAGGTTAATTTGATGAGTAATTATTTAAAAAAGTGTATTTACTATGATAAATCAGGTGAGAAATTAATTCAGCACTAATAATGATAATTGAGTGCTACAACACAAATCCTAGAAACCAACTAACAATAATTTGAATTATTGAGTAATCATGTGCAGATTCTTTTCTGATAAATTCATCATTTTTGCTAAAAAATATCAGAAAACTGTGGAAAATGTCCATCAAAGTTCCCCAGAATCCGATGTGATCCAATAGTTTTCCTGATAAGCAGTCCAAAGATATTCACTGTATAATAATATAAAACAAAGAAAGTCAGTAAATCCTCAGACTAAAAAAGCTGAAATCCAAGAATATGTTGCTCGAAAAACGATTACAAAAAAATCCAACTCTAAATTGTTGCCAATTAATTTTCTGATGATCAGCAAATCAATTAATCGACTATTCAGTGCAACACTCGCACGTCTCTCCTCATTTCTGCTGATGGGAATTACTAAATGATCCTCCTCTGCAAACAAAACAATAACTGCATGTTAACCAGCGAGGTGAGAAGGAGATGAATAGATTTCACACGGGAGAAAACCTAAAATGATGAAATGCTGTTAAACTGCTCTCTGTTTTGCTTTTTATTTTCACTCTTACTTCCTAATAATCTGCAGCTCTGTTCTGTTTGTGCATGCACGTGAGGAGGTTAAATACCCCACCCCCGTTGGGCCCCCCACCCCCCATCAGCACCCCTCCACTCATCTGTTCCAGCTCTCCCCGGCTTCACACCGCTCACATCTCCAACACCACCAGATCTCCCCTTTTTTCCTGCTTGCTCTTTACTAAAGTTTGGCTGTCAATCAGCAGTGGCCTCAGGCAACAGGCACTGATGAAAAGACCCCTGAGACAAGGAGACCCAAATTAGATTTCAATAAGGATGTTGAATATTCATATCAGGGAAACATCTAAAGGTAAACGCTTTTTGATCTCCGCGCACAAATATCACTTGTGTGCATTCCCAGGTCCTGGCGCTCTGGTTCTACAGTGTTTTCTCCCCCAGCCTGGTCCGGCCCCGGCCTCGGCTCTGTCTCACTCCTGGGGGGATGCGATGGAATAATGATGATGGGGCTACAAAGGAGAAAAAGAGCCATAATGAATGTTTATACTAAAGGGACCCAATAGAAAGGGCATCCGTACTAAGTATTCAGTAATTAGTATTTAGCAGAAGTTGATCGCAGAGTACACACATTCAAACACACACGCATTTCACACACATATCCAGGGCAGAATCACTGAGGCATAATCATTTGCTGTGTAAACTTTAGACAGGGGAACCTCCCCTGACAGCAGCAGTCAAAACACAGTTTCGTTTCTCCTGTCAACATGTTTACTTTATTTTTATAATTGATTCCACTTAGGATCTTTCTCCTCAAAATGTCAACAGAATTCACAAAGTGGCTGTTTATTTTTCTGAGCATACCTGTGCAGCACTCCACAGAATTATAATCAACATTGCACATTGTTGATGAATATGTCTCATAACCTCAGTCTCTGTTTGTGCTACCTTGATGTGCATTTTGCTTGTCAACTGGTCATATGAACTAAAAAAAAGGGGCCAACATCCTCCTAATACCCTGAAGAAATTGCCATCACTTCCATCTTAGTGGAGATGGAAATGTGTGGGGATGGTGGAGGATGTGGGGGGAGGCTATGGTTGGGAGGGAGGGGAGACTGCCTGAGGCTCTTTTCCCCTCAGAGAGTCCACTTCGCTCGGGAACACGCTATGAAGCGAGTCCCGAAATGAGACCAAAGGATGGGAACACCGTCTCCTCTTGACGCGGGAAGGGAGCATCCAGCTAATAGTCCACATCAACTTCTATCATCAATAATGCGTCGAGAGTGGCCATGATAGTCCTGATCAAGCAACTGTGGCTGATGATGCAGGGAGACAAGCCAACTCCATCCTTCAGCTATTAAAAAGGAAGCCATTCTCATCTTACATTATACTTTTTCTCTTGTTATTTCTCTCACTCTGTGTTCCTCTCAACCTCCCCCCACCCCTTCCTTACAACATGATGGTTAGTCCATTGCCAGGCAATCTGGTCTGTGATGTTGCTCACACCTCCATCGAGCCAAAAAGAGAAAAAAAAAATCTTTGACAAGATATGATGACTTGCCCAGGTGGTGTGTTTCACTGGTCTCTTGGTCTTACAGGGTGAGGGCAGCCAACCAAGGTATGTGTGTGTGCGTACATCTGCCTACAGTATATGATGGTGTGTTTACCCCAGGCCCTGTGCTGTGGTGCTGTGATGCCCAGTGTCACCCTGCTCCGGCCTGAGCCCTGCAGCCAGAGAAACCAGCTGTGAAACTGACAGGTTTGTCTTCTGCACTCACCTACACTCTTTCTTCCCCCTGCACACACACACACGCACTGATACATACACATGCAACCACAATACACATAATGAGCCACACATACAGACACACACACTTTCATGGCCTGAGGTTTAAGTACACATGCACACACGAGCCCCCCCCTCTACTACATCCACACATATCCGCAGACCATCACACAAGCTGCAGGCAGTCTCTCTCATGCCAGCTACAAACACAGTGCAAAAGGAATATGCTCACAGAGCTCCGGTATATAGTGGCTACTCATAACCTGAACACATTTTTACAATTTGAGGAAAAAGATTTTGAATATGCAAGTGAAGAATGTTTCCTGATCATTTTAGCACAGGACCACGCTACATTTTAATCCATGTTGTTTTATTAAGCTGTAAATAAGAAAGTAAAGGTATTTAATGTCCTTCAAAGACATCAGTTACAAGATCATTTAGAAGTCAGGGCATCTTCATTAAGAAGATAGTTCAGTTAACAGTTCAATTTGGATTTTTAAATGTATTTTTCTAACCTGTGTTAGACATTTTATAAATAAAGTGAGCTGCAAGTAAATGAAAAGGTAATTGTCAGATATCTCTGGTTTGCTTTATTTATTTAGTTCAGGGAATAAAACTGCTGTTGGGTTGTTTAATTAAGACATCTCAAACATTAAACATGCTGTTAAATCATGTATTTTTATAGTGCAAGACTGGGCAAATAAAAAAAAATGCTGTTGGTTTATTCATAAATTATTTTTTTTATTTTTTATTTTACTATTTTTGCTAAATTAAGGCCACATATTATTTCCCCAATTTTTAAAAATGATTTATAAATAATTTTTTGTATTGTGATTATGTGCAATGGTTGTAAATGTATTCATGGAAATAAACCAGCATTTGAAATACAAAGGAAAACGGTTGTTTTAGATTCCGTCTTCATAAAATATACAGTATATATTGTGTATTTTACTTTAGTTTTAGGAACATTATTAAATCCAAAGCATTGTAAACTATCCGCTGACAGTTTAGTTTAATCAGTTTAGTTTAATTAGAAACTTAACCTAATAAAGCCTCCAGTCCTTATACATGTTGACAGGGATTTGCATGATCAGATATGACTTCATTCTCCCATGTGGATGCATGAATCTTGCAGCACTAACATGCAGGTTTGCGTGGAGGTATGTGGCACATACATGCACGCCTGTATTCTGTATCATGTAGGTCAATGAGGACATGCAACATTGCCACAAGCATCTGAACTTGTGGTCCATCCAGGAAAAGCTGATGAGATACCCTCAGGAGACGCTGCCTTCTATGGCACCTTCCCCCACACCTAACGCACACCTCACATGCACACAAACCCACACACACACACACACATGGACTTTGACACACAGTAGTGAAAGATGCCATGTGTATCCAGGTGTCTGGCTGTGCTGTAGCACCCTTCAGATGTCACAACGACAGAAATCAGTGTTCTGACCAGAAAGTCTGCAGGCAGCATGTGTGTGTTACCTTGCTTCATTTGTGTACACGAGTGTGTGTGTGTGTTGGTGCATCTGTGCACGCATATGCACGTATGCCTGTGTGTGTACTTGTGGTTTCTTATTCCTAGAGGGTGGGGGGTGAGAAAAACAAGTGAGAAAACAGCAAAACAAGTTAAGAGACAATGAAGAAAGCAACACTGGCACCTGCTTCCCCTGGTGTGGAGAGCGAGGAATCCACCTCAGAAACTACACTGCCTGGTCCTTTGATGTGCTCTGCCACTAATGATGCCACTGATAATTTCATCTCTAGATAGTTCAGTCCAACAGCATGCACTGTATCACCTTTAGCTCTCCTTCTAACCCTCCACAAACATGCTCACTTCCAAACACACATGCACACTTTTTTTTTGGGTTCAGTTATGTGGCCAGATGTCCAAGTTGACATAGCGCTTAAGGCGTTTGACTGGATGAAACAGTGCATTGGCTGCGGGTAAAGAGGGATTAAAACAGGGCCTGAGGCACTTGTGTTATATTGAAAACATCCTGGGCTGCTTTGTATGGAGATTTGCATACATTGGGGTCTGTGCGGCGATGGCCCATCTGCTGAAGTGCATTGTCCCCAAACAACAAAGTGTGTTTAAATATTTCACATCTCCATCTATTGGGACAGAGGTACGTAGAAATGAGTGGAGAGTGAGTGAGAGAAATAGAGGGCGATAGAAGGGGGTGAAAAAAAAGACAAAAAAGGAACAGGGAGATTGGCACAGCTTTGAATTTGAACTGCTCCCAAATGTGCCTCAGTCAGAGCCACAGTAAATAACACTATTGCCGGCCAGGATCCGGGAAAATGAGGAGAATCTAAATATAATATGTTGTAAATCTGAATTCTGGTGGAAAACATAGTCGTCTGAATACAGAAATGAAGATGTGAAATGTATGTTTTGTCCATCATGCAGAACTATGATTGTGCTTGAAATAATCCGTTAAATATAAAACAGATTTTAATAGCACACTTGAAACTTTTTGACGGTTGAAACTTTCTGTAGCGTGGCTGATAATAATAGCTATTTTATCATGCTTGCAGTGTCAAATTAACTATGAAAGACACTGACTATGTTGATAGAAAAAATCTGGCAAATATCCAGAGTGGACAGTTTGTTACAGACTGGTCCAGTATTAAGTTATCATCCCTCTGGCCCAAACCCTCTTTATTGTATTAATGCCATAACTCTGGATTTCTGTGACATTTAATGGCACTGTAAAATTAGATAATTACTGTAATATATCTGTGTACTCATGCCCGTTTCCGAGGTCAGAAACATAAAAATTAATAAGGAACAAGTGGGAGAAAGGGGACAGAGTAGAGAGATTAAATGAGAGTGTGTGTGTATGTGTGTGTGTGCAGGAGAGTTTGAAGTGACAAAGATGGCTAAAGTTAGTTTTATTAATGCAAAGAGAGCACAGTCCGAAGTTACTTTGACATCCAATGTTTATGTATCCTCTCTCGATACCCCTGCATTTTTATTTTCACTCTCCTCTCCCTGTGTGTCTTTCATTTGAACCAAAACACACATCAAATGAAAAACATGCTCAGGGCAGTGGATGGTGGATGGAACAGTAAGGTGATTTAACGACGGGACGGTTTGTGTGTAGGCTGGACAGCCTGGTGCAGCCTCCGTCTTCACAACCCGCACACACAAAAACCAGGCTCACATTTACACGTACGCACACACAAGACAGACACAGACACACACACTGACACCAAATATCTGAAAAAACAGCCAAGATGGACGTGAGGAACATGTTGCCTGCACGGGGGAGGATTTTGGAAAGAAGAGCGTGGTCAATCTGTTTGTTTCTCTGCCACATCCAAGAAGAGTGATAATTTCATTTTCTTTCATTATTTTCTCCCTTTTATTGTACTCCTAATGTCAGATTTTGAAAGCTGCTGAGGTTTATGTTTAAGAAAAGAGCATATCAGACAATGATTTTTATTTATTTTGCAACAAAATGTCAGTCGTTCTGCCTCTCTAATTCCCACGTTGTGAGACATCAAGACAGCAAATAAAGACAGACCCGCTGATGCCACCTGAACCTCGTACCTCAGCCTTGTCTCCCTGCATCTCCCTCTGTCTAATCGTGTCTCGTACGCCAGTTCATTTATGCAAACCCTTTAGTCGTAGAAGGTCACGGCTAGAGAGTCTGTGAAAAAGTATAACAGACACACATTAACCCCCATTTAATCAGGATTACAGAGAACAACCAAGCATTATTTAACACACATCACAGAGCATGACAGCAGTGGGACACACACACATACACAGACACAAATCCACTACAATCAATCTAATGGTGTGCATTAGTTAACTGCCAAATGTTGGGCTTTTTATGGCAGGATCACCCGTCCCTTGAAAAGATAAATACGGTGCACAGATCCCAGTAATTACAGCAATCCCCTTACAGCACACAGAAACTGTCCTCACTCACCAGCCTCTCTGGAGGACTGTCGTCCTGTAGATTAAGTCATTT
>CAFUXE010000363.1:192946-206663 GCA_903364295.1 Serranus cabrilla
ACAGAGAAGGCTAGCTGCAGCACTGATAAAACATTTGTGATACATCTCTGAACACTGGGTTGATAAGTAAATACAGCCTACATAGATAATCCTCATGTCACTACGCGCTCTGTATTATGCAGAGAGTTGCATACACACATGTGCACGCACAAACAAACACACACACACACTGCCAGGTTGTGATTAAATTCTCTGTGGCCTATGATCCGCCTCTAAATCTTTGCAATTTTCATTTTATGCAGCTTTAATATGGATCATAGTTGCTCTCAGAGTGCCCCATCTCCTAATCTGGAGCAATCTGAGCTGAGCCTGGCTGGGCCACAGCTGACGCTAAGCCAACCAGTCACACTCAACCAGCCAGCAAGTCAGCCACAAAGCCTCAGTGTGCAGTCGGTAGGCCCGAAATGCCACAAGATCGGAGAAGTTGGAAAAATTCTAAAGGAATTCGGATGAAATAGTTGAGCAGGAAGTGAATGAATTATGGTGTGTATTTTGTATAGAAACAAAGATGTGTGGTTCTCTGACAGCAAATAAATAAAAATATAGGAACAATTAATCTACAATTTTGCAGATTTTGCCTGAAAAATTATAAACAGTATCATCCAGTTGTTTCTGCTCATAATAACTACTATCCATATGCAAAGACATGTATTTTGATCTCATTATGATGTGATGAGCTGCAGAGGTTGAAGGAGGGGCCGATGGGTAACGTGAGCAGAGGTCACGGAGCCGCGGTGTGTTTGGGTGGGGTACCGTGTCAGGGCATATTAGACACACACGCACATGCGGCAGATTTTCACATGATATTCAGAACTAAAGTATACACACACACACACACAAGATGACCCTGTTTTTCAGAGCACTGGAGGGCGGGGGGTATAAGAGGATTAAGTAATTAAGGGTGCACTGTTAAAAAATGTATATTAATATCGTCATGCTTAGATCCAGGAAACTGTAAGATCTCTTAAAATCATGTAACTGTTCATGTCAAATTGTAAAAAAAAGTAATTTCTTATGTAATTTAGTAGTAGACGTAAAATATTGCATGTTGTGCATCTCAATCTAGATTAAACTGTCGTGTCAAAATAGCAACGAGTAACCAGCTGAAGTGTTGGACCAGGAGCAGGCACCCTGGTGGGACTCATGTAAATAATACTGCTGCTGATGGAGGAAAACCCACAAACTGAGCAAAGCTAATGCTGGGCTTAACTCCCTCTCTCTCTCTCTCTCTCGGCATCTCTCTCTCTCTCACACACACACACGCTGCATTACATTTGTTGGCTTTGCTTCGACTCTGCGATATTGAATTAAGTGCAGATGGATGTACAGTACGCTCGCTGTGATGATTATTTCTTCAGATGAGTTTTTGTTACTGATGTTAATGAGGGAGCAGAGAGTGAAAATGAGAGAGGGAGAGTGAACATCAGGGGAAGGGGGTCACCCCACCACCTCAGCCTGCTTAATCCTCCCAGTGGCAGACGGCAAGACCAGTTAGACATCAGGAAACCCTTATGGACATATTTAGAGCACTGCTTTTACCTTGGTGCACACATTTGACATTAATGTCAATATGACAAAAGCATAAAAATGATGTGCTTTTCAATAATATTCTGCGTGTTATACAAAGCTGGTACATTACAATGTTAGGTTGTCCTCATGTTTATTGTATAATAGAAATAATTAACACTGCAGACATTCAAAGACATGCTCTATATTTACAGGTCACCTCAGAAAGCCCCTATGTGTCAGTTATTGTTTGTGTTCATCTTTGTGCATTGTTCATGACATCGTTTATCCTCATGACATTTGCTTAACCATAATCTCTCTATTATCTTTCTACGGATGTTCCTCTTACTAATCCATCTTTGCTAACATCCAGTTTCACATCAAAATGTTATAGCTTCAGCCCCATTACAGACACAACTCATCCAGACATCCACCCATCGACACCCTGCACTCTCTTCAACCTGTGCGTCTCTGTTGGCAAAACCTCAAAGGTAATTCAGTCTAAATACTCAACAAAACTCATAAAAGAGCCAAAACCAACAATGAATTCATCCCACTGACAGGTATTATCTGACAAAGATCTACGTATGTTAGCAAAAAAAAATGTTTAAAAACATCAATAAAGCCACACAGTTGCACTGGGCGACATGTTTCCTCATTACCATGAACATGAGCCCTTGACTCTCTTCTCTCAGTCCCCCATACATCATCCTGCTGCCATAAGACTTTCACACCAAATCCAAAAGCTCAAAGTAGTCCCCTACAAATACACTGTTTAGGCAAAAACTAAAAACTTTAGTGCCCAAATACATTTTATTTTTGTATTTTAATTAAGATTCAGCAAGAATGACTTGATTTTTTGTGTTGTTCATTTATTGGATTTAATGGCAATAGCAAAAACAGTGTTTTGCCAGTTTTATCTTTTAAAGCCTTGTCCCTAATCCCATTTTTTATGTTGTCAGAAAGAATTGCTCAGTTTTCTCCCAACTACAATCCGAAACATTTTAGTAAAATATATGTATTGTGCCTTTAGGCCCCTTCACTCTTCAAATTTTGCTCTAAAATCATTTTTATTATTATACCCCTCTTGCATCTTTATTTGATACCCCAAAATGACAAAGCAAAAACTGGACTTGGAAAGTTTGTGCACATTGACAGATCCTGGATTTGGGGATTTTATGGGGACTGGTAGTGAACTTCCACACAGGATCTCTGGAGCTCAGCCAGAGCGGCCATTGAGTTCTTGGTCAGCGTTTTAACCAAGGCCCTTTGCTCAGTTTGACTGGGCAGCCAGCTATAAAAAGAGCTCTTGTTGTTTCAAACTTCTGCCATTTAAGAATTACAGAGGCCACTGTGCTCTTCCATACAGCTACATTTTTTAAACTTGCTCAACACCCCAACATAACCCTGTTTCTGAGATCTGCAGACTTGTGCCTTGACTGCAGAGCTTGGCTTTTGCTCTCACATTTTACAGCACAGTGAGCTGTGAGCTCTTATATAGACAGGTGTGTCCCTTTCTGAATCAAGTCCAATCAGTAGCATTTACTGCAGGTGGCCTCCAATCAACAACAGATAATCAACAGAAATGGGAAGCACATGAGCTCAGTTTTAAGTGACATAGAAAAGGGTCTGAATGATTATGTGAAATATCAGTTTTTTCTTCCCAATTACTTAACAAAAATAAATACTGTTTCTGCCTTGTCATTAAGGGCTTTTGAGTATACACTGTTGAAGGGAAAAATTACTTTAAATATTTTTAACATCAGGCTGCAAAATTACAGAATATAGAAAAATTAAAGGAGTCTGAATACTCTCTGAAAACATGTTTTGTATCACTTATGGTTCATGACAAGCAGACACAAACATGTCCTTTCATTAACTGCATTGCAGTGCTTTGCAGCATACCAGCAGTATGGTCTAAATGCCAACAAACTTCCCTCTGTGTGCTGAGACATGAAGGCCGCTGTCCGCCTGAAGAGCAGGTTCACCTCAGTGAACATGATTAAATCACACAATAACCTCCTTCCTCTTATCAAATCCTCTTAAGCAGGCTGTATTACATATCTGCCAAACAAAGAAAACTCAATCAGAACAATCAACCAAGCCAGGCCAAGCCCGCCCCACCAGCTTGTCTGATCCCATTGCCGTGATTAAAATGAAAATGGAGCTGGGACATTACCAGAAATCCCATGTTCACCTTATAAGGAAGATCAGAAATCTGTGTGTTCGTGTGTGTATGTGTGTGTGTGCGCGCGCATGCAAAAGGGGATAATATAAATGTGTCCTGTGTAATTCCCTGGCTTGCATCACAAAACACAGTTTTTTTTTTATGCAATATTAATAGAAGAAAGATTACGATCGATGGGATTGGATTAGTAATATTTAGCTTTTCCATTCTGAAAAGGTAATAAATTAATTTGTTTATGTGCCGTGCGTTTTGAGCAAAACATGTTTTCATTGTGATGCATGGAAGCACCTGCACAGCACATGTGAAACTCAAAACAACATCGGAAAAGTGCTGTATGATTTTAGAGTTTGGTTGTTAATAAATTTAAGCAATAAATTATTAGTTTCAAAATATTTAATACAAATCAGGTATACTTTAAATTTCGCCATCCGCATGTTAAATAGCACTGTCTTTAGTAAGGCTGCAACCAATTATTATTTTTTCAAGTAATCAGAAAAGAGTGAACAATGTCTGGAACAATTAGCCAAATCCCAGGGGGCATCTTCAGATGTCTCGTTTTGTCCAAAAACCAAAGATATTTAATTTACTATCACGTCTGACTAAAAGGAATACAATTACAAACAACCAGCATCATTACAATCATCAAAAATAGTTTCCAATTATTTTTTTGTTGATCGACTAATTGACTGCTTGTTGTTCCAAGTAAGTAATGGTTTCCATTTATCTCACAGTACGAAATTAACTTTCAGACACAGAAACTTAAATTAGACGGTCCATCTCATTTTGTCACCTTTATTTATAGCTACAATCCAGCTAATAACATAACTTTGCCAAAAAATGTAAATCAAGACCACATTAAAAAGTCTGTGCAAATAGATTCCATGGCAATCTATCTAAAAGTTGCAGACATTTCATTTAAAAACAGTTTGCATAAAACTGTGACCATCATTAACTGTTAACACTCTCTCATTCTGTGGTCAGAATCTTGTTTTCAACTCGTTATATGAACAAGGTAAACAGTTTAATGCCCATTCCACTCTCATTCTATCCAACCTGATGGTGGCACAAGAATAAAGTCAAGGGATCATCATTAGGGGTTATTGTCTGAAAACCATGAATGTCTGGAAAATGTTTAAGCCATCTATCAAATAGATGTTGAAATATTTCACTGTGCAACACCTGCAGGTGTACGCTACAGAAAATATAAGAGGACCATGTTAATAAAATAAAAATTGTGAAACAGTTGCTGTTTTGAATACGTGGTTAATGTTGTGAAACTGAACTACTTGGTTAGGTCAAAACACCAAAACTACGGAAGTAACTAAATAAAAAAAATAAAAAAATGTATGTCTATTTTGAATTTCGAACTTAAAATACATCAATTGCTTCAAAGACAAAAAATGAAGACCAATCTCTCAAGTCCTGTGTTTTTTAACTTCTCCATTTACCCCAATGTCCATCAGACACGGACTTTATCGCTCTTTACACTTCCTCCTTTGCTCTTGTCATGACTACTTCGGCCACTAGAGGTCGCCGCCTAAAGACAATGTTAAAATTCCACAGGTTACATACGAATTAGAGTGCATTACCTTTTTGCAGGTATAAGTACAAAGAGTGAATGAGAACAGCCTGTTAACGTCCATACTAGTTTGTGTGTGTGTGTTTGGGGGCTGGACTGTCCTCTCCAGAAAACCGTGTGTGTGTGTGTGTGTTAGTGACTCCTGGGCGGGCTTACAGTAAGAGGCACGCTTCACATTACTGTTGCTCCAATTCACTTCCTGGGATAATCCTTAGCACAACAGAGGGAACGGCAGGTGACCTGGACCAGCAGAGATACAGTATGGGGCTCCATTAACAAACACACACACACACACACACACACTCATCCGCAAACACACACACATGCAGGATATACACTTTTTCGCACACACAAAACCGCCCATTCATAAATAATATCGATATGACCCTCTCTTCACCCTTCACTCTTTCCCTCTGTTCTATCTCCACTCCTCTATCATAGTTTCCTCTCTTTGCCTCCCCTCCTCGACTCTTAGTGAAACATATTGTAGCCCTGCTGCCTGCGAGTGTCATTCATCCATCGCCCCAAAGTCATCTCTGCTATTAACAGCAGTGTCTAATTAAACCTGTGAATGACAAACACGTAGACACAAACACAGGCCGTGCTCTAATGGCCCGCTGTAGCAGGAGACTGATGGGCAGCTGTCTCTTGTCCATCCTCTGTGCAGATCAACCTTGAGACAGGGGACCAGGGGGATGTCTATTGGACCACTGAGATTACACTGGAAGGTTAGCAGAGCATTGATAATGAATGATTTATATACAGTAGCTTGGCAGTTAGATACGTTAATTGATTCATTAATTGGGAACAATATTGTCTTTTAACAAGGTGATGTTTTCATTGCAGTGTTTGGTATGTCTCACATACGAGTTCATCTCTTTCCAGATATTCATATTAGCAAAACAAAAACAGCGGGGGATACTGTGGAAACAAACAAGAGGTGTTTTTCTGTTGTTTGACTCGGGACCAAAAACAATTGGAGAACAATAAACTGTTCCCGCGGATCATATCCGGCGTTATTATCCTCTTATTTGCATTCTATGAAAAAAAAGGAATAACAAGGTAGTGGAGCCGGGGCTTATCTCGAGCCCCTGTATTAACCACTGTGGTGTTAGCATTAGCAGCCTAATGCTAACACCTCCTTCACGTGATGCTATATAAAAAAGAGGGTGGCATAAATGAAAAGCCCTTAAAGTCACTCCGTCTCACTGAGAAAACAAGAGATGGCTTTATTAAATAACGTTTCTGATGACACCCCCCTGTGTCCACAGTGCAGCGTCTGTCTCTATTTGTCTCTGTCTCTCTCTCTCAATCACTAAAATCCACTCTCCTATCACGGTGTCCTGAAGAAACCTCAGGATAGAAAAAGCATAAAAAAAGCCAAAATCCATTTCCATATTAGTATGAAAATGTACTTCAGAGGAATTATCCCCTTCCACAAAACAGAATAAAAGCCCTCTTATTCCTGCTAATCCTTCAAAGACTGTGATATTACCTGATAGGATGTTGTACAGTGTGAATACTATCAACAAGACATGCCGAAAATAATGTAAGCAGGTCCCCATTGTGGAGATTAGAGCGAGCATGTCTCTCTCCCAATTTATCTCTTCCCCGAAATGTAACGCCTCATTTTCTCTGTATTTTACCCGCTCTCCCGCCTCTCGCTTCCAAATTAAATTTTCAACTCACTGGAAACTACTTGTTTCTGTGTCTCACAAAGTATAAAATAAAAGTAATTTTACAAATTGTACAGGACATGGGTTGTTGAAGAAAAAGCAAATATTGAGAGAGTAAAGGATACTTTGAGGGATCAAAGTAAGTAAAAATGTACTAAAGATGAGATGTATTCTGAGGTTTTCCACACTTTTCATACAGAAAATGACACATTTAGGATTTTAAGCAAACAATGCAAGCTGTTCTCATTAGTTGTTTGTACTTTTCGCACTCTAATTGTTATATAATTTAAGTAATTGTGAGCCAGGAGGTACAGCTTATTACAACCATAATTATGCTGTTGTAATAATGAAGAGCAAATCAGGAAGTCAGTGAACATAGTATAAAGAGTGATAAAATCCACTTAGGGGGAGGTCAGCTGGATGGAAGGGCAACAAAACAGGACTGTGAAACCACAAGTCAACGTTGTTATTGTTTACTCCCATAAGTAACTATGTCATGCATGCAACTATGTCACATAGTTACATACAGATTGCTTATTTTTTTTATCCAAAACATGATATTTATCTTAACTTGTTGGTGTCTAAACTACCTGTAACAGCCAGATTTTGTAAGCTATCATATGGACCATTGTCTTTAAGTTTTTGCAAGATATTGCAGTGTCAGTCTTAAACTAAACAAACTCATTTAGTTGCATTCTGAGCAACAAAACTTTCCGAGCACATTTTCCCATATTGTCATAAGCACAACAGTTTAGTACAGCAGGGCAGAGTAAATGGATTGGAAATAATCACCTGCAGGGTGGCTGAGAACTTGATTGACTGATGTACACTAAGCCTCATCACAGTGTAACAAAGGAGCCTCATGTCATAGAGCAAAGTGCTCAGACTGTTTGTGTGTGGTAATTGGTCCTAGAGAGAGGAAAATCCCAGAGGCTGAGCTGAGCTACACTCAAAGCCCCTCAAGTCCAGCTCTTTTCTACTCTATACATATTGAACAGTGGAGTCAGGGGGCTAAGAAGATTATCACAATGGGATGAAGAGGCCGTAAGAGCCTTTGTGGCCTCAGCGCACAGTGAAAGTTGCCACAGCACTCTCAAGCCCTTAAACTGCTTGACCTTAAAAGCTCTGTTTATGAGCTCTCAAAGAAAAAAGCTGTGAAATGAGAATGAACTAACAAAAAGAAAACAAAATTTATAAAATGGGAAAACAAAGTGCTGCAAATGTTTTTGTCAGCTTTACACACAAAGGAAGAATACAAAAACATTGTCAGGTAGGCAATCATCGCCTGAAGCAAGAGCGTCATTGTTTTATTTTCACTTAAAATGAAAAAATCCTTGGTGCACCATCGTCATTCAGCACAGGATTATTTTGTGTGTGCGTGTGTGTGTGTGTGTGGTGAGAGCGACTGAAGCATTGAAATGACATGAAGAGTTATTTGGGCTGTAATGAAGCTGCTTAATGAAATCAGTGCCCTTGAAAGTTCTTCATCAATTTTAGCTCCCTTGCTCACTTGCTCGCACTCCACCATTCCAGCCTGTCAGCTAATCCACGTGCGCGACACAATATTAATTAAACACAGCGTTTCCTGAAGTACTTAAGTGAAGCGCTATCATTGATAATGAGCAGGTTTAAAGGAGTCACATCCCTCCAAAATTACTTTTTAAACCGGCCTTATTAAGCAGAAAATGAGGCCCAAATCAGCCTACAAGCTCCTCATTAAAAGCCACTGATCCTTGGCCATGCGCATGTTCCAATGGTTTTAATTAGGCTAGCGCAAGATCGTCGGCGACAGGAAGTGCCATTAATCTTGTCTTTTCATTCAGAGAGAGGGGGTACAGCATGTTGCAGCTCGGTGCCTCAAATGCCACAACAGGATGAGAATTAAAAAATCAAGTGACATACTTTGAATTGTTCTTCATCTGTGTAGATTAACTCTAAAGCCACGGAAACATACAGCTTTACTTCCCCTCTGCTGAGACCTTTACCATCACTTACAAGCCATTGTTTCAATTTTAGTGCATCATTAGTTGCACACACACTCTCACACACAAACATGATAAAATGTGTCTTCATTTTCTCGGTGTGTGTTTATGAGTTGCACTAGCTGTAGAGAGGATGGTCCCGGCCCTGCCTGTCACACCTTCTCCGCATGGAGGATTATGGATGGCCAATTACATCGCTTTTGTCATTAATTAATGAGGATAACGAGCTCCCCCTGCTCCCCACAAAACCATGGTGCTCCTCAGCTGGTACTGAACAGGGAGAGGGGTGCTGGGCCATGTGTGTGTGTGTGTGTGGATGTGTGTGAGAGAGACAGCGAGGGAGAAAGAAATACAGCGAGCAGTGTGTGTGAGTGAAGAGGTTTTGGTGTGTACAAAAGGCTGAGATGATTGTTGACCTCAGGGCTTTGCATGTACACTTGTACAGCGAGTTGAGGTGTGTTTGCGTGTGTGTCTGCGTGAGTGTTTGCTAACCACCAGTCCCGTATCTGTGGGGGCCATTACAGAGATTAGGCAGTGCTACAGTAACGGATGCCCCCGATTGTCAGCTCGTATCCTCTGTCAAGACAACAAGCTAAAAGGAAAAAGAGTGAGAGTGATGGAAAACGGGGGGAGGGCCTGTGGAGGGAGGAGGAACGTGGCAGCAGGAGGGGAAAATAGAGGCTTTAACAAAGTGGAAGAGAAGTCTAGCAACAAAACTAGGACGTCATGAGATCTAAACACACTTACAAAGAGCACCTATGATGAGCCATCGCTGCCCCGAATAGGACATCATATTCCCAAACCCTCCTCCATCTCCGCTGCCTCCCACCAGGCCCAATTTGGCCCCTGCCACACTGTCTGGGTCTACCATGCGTGGTGTCAGGTGCCTTGTGGCGATAGGCAAAACGCTTTGCCTGACTGCCATGTTTCGAGGGTTTGCGGCCATATGAGCACAAAACACAGGCACACACACACAATGCACACAGACACATACAAACAGACATCCCCTCTCCAACCCCCCTTTAGACGTCTGATTAACGAACGAAGGGCCCCGGCCCATCCCGCTTCACTTGCAGCAACGTCGCCCCGAATCACATGGCTCCTCGGAACCAACTGACTCACCCGCTCATCGCTTCCGACAAGGCGGGGCTGCGAGGGACGACAGAGTGTGATGTCACAGTGGAGCCGAGAAGTTGGGGGGTCCGTGGGTGACGGGTGGGTGGGGGGTCCTGAGAGTTGCACCGCCGGCACCAAAACACTAAAGCACCATCTCTTCCTCCACGTCCTACGCTCTCTTTCCACACACTGATGAACCACCACACACTGCCTGTTTCACCCTATTGTTTATCTCACCTCTGCACCCCTTTGCCGACTACAAACCTGCGTGAAACAACCAAATTTGCGATGTCACTTGGCCTCTGAAGCCACAACTAATCTTCTTTTAGCAAATTTGAATAATAAAAATAAATCTAATGTTTTATAAGCCCTCTTTATCCCCCACTGTAAGCATAATCAGAGCTGAAGTATGTTCATTTTCCTTCAAGGCCCTTGTTGTAAGTAGTGTGTAGGGCTGTGTGTGTGCGAGATGAAGTGCTACAATGTGCATCAGACACATGAGCTTGCACATAGAGAGAACTTAATTAGAGAAAACAGCGCTGTCAGATGCATTAGGCAGAGGTACGCACTTAAGGGCATATGGTTTTAGTACTATACCATCGGGTTGGAGAAAACCACACAAACATACCTCAAAGCTCCGAGCCATGCTAATGAAATCACTCCCTTTCTATCCCACTGAGAGCAAACACAAATGTTTACAGACATCACACAGTCTGTCCGTACTCCTGCACCACACTGGGCTGTCGTGAGAGTGGTAGTGCACTGACTGTGGTGCTGTGTGTTTGCCTGCATAAAGACAGTGTCAACAACAGACAATAGGTAGGAATAAGCAGCAAGATGTTCTTTGTATTGTTACTATATCTAATTTAATTTATCAAGTCCTATTGTGTCTGAATTTGAGTCTAGAATTAATATTATAGTAACACTCCAAGCCTCCTGTTTAGCATTTATAAGCAGTACATTAACATTTAATGCAGCATTTATCACACACTATAATGTCATTGAACAGTTGATTCATTTCTTTTAAGTAAAAAGCTATCACTCCTCCTGTTGGCAAGTGTATAAAAGCAAACGCATGTCAATTTAGTGAAACACACAAAAAAAAAAATGTCCTCATGGAAGTTGTAATTATTCACAAATTGTAAATTAATCATTCGCACAAATGTCCTTATATCTTCTCTGAACTTGTTATTATGTCTGTGTTCTTTCTTTTTTTGAATACATATTTAATTAGTTGGAGGAATGCTGAGATTTGAGATTATTGTACATATGATAAATTAAGAACTTGAGCTGTATTATAGTGTAGGTATAGGAACCATTTATTTAACATCAATATACCTTAGTGTATATAAATGCTAAAAGATGGGATTTAGCAGTTTTAGTTACACGGTTTAATTGGTGTTTTACAAAACCTTGCATGGAGCAAATACCAGCATCAATGTGACTATAATGACATTATAATACAGATGAGATTAGGTTCATTTGCAATTCTCCTCCTGGTTGAAAAAGTGTGAAAAGCAGACAGTGATGATGCAGGTCCAAATGTGTCTTAGTACAACAAATAATTAGATGGCACTGAGATATTTTAGTTAAAAATTAAACTGTGAATAATTTTCTGTCTCTGTAAATTGTGTATATTGTGTTCTTTTTTTCTGCCCGTTCATTAACTACAAGACGTTTTTGAAATATCGCAGCCTTTTTAAAATCTTTCAGACAGGCTCACTTGGTGTTTTTGTTTTCTTGACACACATGGCAGACTTTCTGCAGGGGCATGCCCAGGGCATATTGAGGCATTGATCTGTTTGCTTTGTTGCATCCAAAAATGAATGTGTTTGTACAATTCTAATTGTATTGCTGAAAAGCATCCTCTCGCATGTTTGTTTTAGCCTGTGTGTTTTATTCTGGCTTTGTACAAACACAATTAATTGAGTTTTTTTAACAGTTTCATTTATCAAAACACCACGTTATATATTTATCTGTTGTTGTACTGGAAGGCAAATTCAATAGGAGGCTAGAATGTGTATTTATTAAGGAAAAAAGACTCAAAATGAGAAAGTACCTGTTTCTACTATCAAATAAAACGAATATGTTACTCAGAGTAGCATAAATACACTATGCACAAGGCTTTAGCACTTATTTAATGACACTGTTTTAACACTATGGAGGCAGTCGTCTAGGAAAAGGCAAAACACACAAAGGAAATGTAGCTTACACATCTTTAAACTACATAATTATCTCATTACAGGGAAAGAGGAAGATGATTGGTGATTGCTGGTAGGCTAAAGGGTCAAGAAGCACGACCATGTGAGCAGCAAGATCACATATCTGTCTTAATGTATAGATCCGACTCGAAATGACACACTGCCACCATGCACTCTGAAGGCCATTAAGATAATAAGGTGACACAATATAACATATATTTCAGCAGCTCGACATTAGAAGCCTATAGGGAGGTAAAGTGACCACCCAACCGTCCGTGGAAAAAAAGCCAACCATCTCATTTATGGCAATTAGGCTGCACGGAGACTGATGGAGCGCAGGGCCCGAGCCCTCACATCATCGGCAGCATTTGTCACATTTCATCCCCGCTGCCCTGACTGTCTCGTGGGGCCTCAGACGAGACATGTGTCATCAGAGGGCCAATTTAAGATGCCATGGGTGGCCTGTTGTTGTGACATGCAGCTAAATTGTAAGAGAGAGACTGGGCTGGATCACTTAGTCACTCTGACTAGCACAAATAGACTCTCCCGAGCTAAATGTCTGGTCTAATGTATTCCAAACTGCAATGGGTTAGTTTATGTAGAACAAACATCAAATTAATGTAGATGTGTTCATTAAAGAAGAGCAACAGTGGAGTTTAAAGCAAGTGTTAAATTATTATAAAAGAAGGCTGCTGTTAATTATAAAACTTTATGGACTGGGTGTGATGAAAAGAAACACTTTTACTGGTTTGAGAGCTCAGCAGCATAATCTTATTCAGGACTACTGTGTGGATTATATGAGGAAATAGGCTAAAAAAAAACACTCTTACTGTTATCAAGCCAGGTGTTTTTATTTATTCTAAGAAAATTCTGAATTTTTATGTAATGATTTAGCCAAAAAGAGCAACAATATAGCACCAGCATCAGACAACGGACAAAGGTAGACCCAGAAAGTGTGAGTTTCCAGGTAAAGGTGGCTGCTGTCAGACAAATAAAGCCAATCAGAGACAAAGAAAACATCCTTTCAGGAAGATAAATACCACAATACACTATGACCACTTCTTTTCTAAATTCATCCACTCACAAGTCAAAACCTGCAAAAGCAAACTGGCCCTGTAACGCTCACTGAATTAAGTCGAGCAGGGAGACAGGAGCTGAAATCGTGTTAATAGCTGTCCACAGTAGAAGAGCCCGCCAAGGAAGCCTGCAATCACCCAAATACCCAGAGACAGGTCCTGGGTGCCCCGGGCGGCTCTTGCGCCCTTCCCCTCAGCGCCACCGACCCTGCTGCGTGCCAAACGGGCCCCACCAGCACCTCTGAGCTCGTTTAGACCCGGATCCTCATGTCACAGGCTTCTCATGCACGAAAAGGAAGTTGCCAACTCATTTTAGGGGGACCACTCAGAGGGTGAAAAGTGGAAATCATTTAGCAGCGTGACAGACGACTGTTTGAGTTTTTTTTTTTTTTT
>CAFUXE010000363.1:206683-216867 GCA_903364295.1 Serranus cabrilla
TTTTTTTTTTTTAGCATTTGTTCTCGGCTCCATTTTACCGTATTTTTTTTTTCTAATTTAACCTCGTTAAAAGTGGATTAGTTTCCAGACAGCCCTAAACCAACATATAATGTCCACAACGTAGTTATAAGCAAAAATAAATGTTTGAAATTACAATTTTAAATAAGGTAAATTATGTTGTTTGGAATTGTGGCTGGCATTTTAAGTTGTCATTTTAGTGTATATGTGTTATTCAATGGTTGTTGAAATGAAGCAAACCGGGTCCAAGCATAGATATGTGTTTTAATTATAAAGACATATAAACAATATATGAAATCCATGTTGCAACACAACCAAAAAAAAACCCAACAAAAAAAACGCTTCTTCAGTCAATGTATAGGCTGTATTTATATAACCATTAGTATAGCCGGGCTTGGAGCAATTGATTTTCCACAGTTGTACATTACAATCATGTGAGATGTGCAATAACTTAAAATAAATTAAATTAAAAAAACAAACTTGTCAACACATCGTTTCAGAAAATATATCAGCCAACATCACATCAGTTCCTCCACAGAGCATCAGTACAGTCAGTCCAGGGAAGTCCTTTCATAATTGCTGTGTTTATTCTAAAGGTCGAGATTAGGTCGCATTTCGGCTTTTCATGTTGTTGTTGAATGTTGCATAGATTACAAATAAGAGCTGAAAACTCAAATTTACCGAAACTCTTAATTTGGACCTGTGGTGTGTGTAGAGTAGCGACAAACTTCATCTTACAAGAAGGCCCAAACTGCTTATTTTCTAAGTAGCGTCTGCTAAATCGGGATGAAACATTGCAGTATAATTACTTAACCATATTTTAAGATTATGCATTAGACTAAACTTGTTTTATTTTCCACAGAATGATTTAAAAAATAACTAGAGTTGGAGAGAGACCGACATGGGTGCAGTATAGGTAAAAGTTCAGGAAAGAGAAAGAAACCAAATCAAGGCTTGTCGTTACAGTGTTTGAAGAGAGTCGACGGTGTCCCGGAGTAAGTGGTGCACTTTTCGGCACAGGTGGCGAGTGCAGAGCCCGAGAACGGGTAGACGGCAGCCTGTCCAAAGGGCGCCAGGGCGGTGGGGATAGGTGAAGTTATGGTCTGTCCCTGGTTCAGATACGCCACCAGCCGCCTCATCTCCTCCAGAGCCTGAGCCTGCATGAGGATATAGTTCTTGGCCAGGAGGAGAGTGGCTATTTTGGAGAGTTTTCTCACCGAGGGGCTGTGGGCGTAGGGGATAACAGCGCGCAGGCCGTCCAGAGCGTCGTTCAGATCATGCATCCTCCTCCTCTCCCGGGCGTTGATGCTGAGCCGCAGGGAGCGCTGCTCCTTGGACTTTTTGCCGAGGGCCCCCCCGGGCTTGTCGTCCCCAAATGACGAGCCTCTCTTCCGGGACTCAAGCGAGTCGAAGCCGTCCTCGTCGTCGCTCGTGTGCTCCCCGCCGCTCTCGTTGGACTTCGCGGTCTGCCCGGAGAGGAAGTCGGTGGCCGGTGTGAGAGGGAACCGGCCGGGACTTCCAGCGGCGTGGCCGGGTCCGAACCCGAAGGCTGATTGGCCGTAGCGCTGCGTCAGGTCGAGGAGCGCGTCGTTGCTGATGGACTTGAGCAGGTTCTCATCGCTGACATTCATTTTTCTCTTCCAGAGCAGATTCTGACCAGGAAAAGTCTACTCTTCCGCCTTGTTCTCTATCCTAGCTTTTGTTTTGAAAACTGTATGCTGTACTCACGTAGTTCTCTCCAAGAGTTGCTGTTTTCTAGGAGTTCCTCTTGTTCCCTCACTCCTTTCCTCTGTCAGTGCAGTGACTCTTCAAGAAGGAGGCTGTGAATCTGAAGCTGCGTTCACCTCCTCTGTACACTGCGCTCCCCCCTTCTTGCGCGCATAGCCCACGTTCAACAACACTTCTGAGATCGGAGCGCTCGTGTCCCCCCTCGTACGGTCGGTTTCCTCTCTCGCGCGTCTTTCGTGCCCTCCCTTGCCTTGGGCAGATTGTGACTCGCGCTCTGCCCTGCTCGCAAGTTAGTAGGAGCACGAGCCCCGCTGGGATTATCTGCCCGTCCAATCAGGGGGGCGTTTTAATTAACTCGGGATGAGCGCGAGTCTACTCCCAATTTCAATCATAATGTGATAATTGCAACGCAAACTGACACGCTGCCCAGCCACACTGCTGTTACTGTATTGTCCACTGTTACAACTTCTTATTATATTATTTGATATTTGAACGCAGATCACAAGCAACATAAGCTCAGTGCGAACCTTTATGTGGTAGTATCAGACAGATTTAAAGCACTCACCTGTGTGAAGGAGATGCCTGTGTAGATCAGAAACACACAATGAAAGATCAAGAAGGAGCAGGAGGACTCTGACAGGACCTAAGGATGTTGTGAGGTTTGAACATGTGACCTCCTGGTTCCTTTCTTTCTCATACAGGCTGGAAGTATTTTTTGGGGATCTGTGCATGAAAAAAAAAACAGTGATTGATAGGAGAGGTGGCAGTGGCAGGCAATAGTTTGCATCATGCTCTGGACAGATCAATAAGCTCACACTAGAGAAAGTGCCCCTGATTCACCTTGCATGCCAGCAGAGTCAGCATTGGCACCAACTGCACAGGGAAATGTTACACTGTTACAGTCACCTTTGCAGGTGATGTAGCATTGTACACTGGCCAGTCAGTTAGCAGTGAAAGACAAATAGCTTTGTCCGTGCATTTAATGAGTCATTTCTCATTCACATTAAAGGTGCTAATAATACATTACAAGACAGCATTATATGGGCTACCTACTGGCTTTTGCACCATAGTGATGCCACAGGAGATAAAATAAAATGTGTTGGAAATCACCACTGAAGTAATATTATAGTTTAACATCGCTGATTGAATTGCTAACTGTTTCCATAAGAATCCAATCCGAAATAATACATAATACAAATCATATTTTTTGCAAGTTAAAGGTCTCCTGAGGCTGAGAAACAGGTGTCCTAAGTCTGAAACTTAATGGAGAGGGTAAGGCTGCCACTCAGTGTCCAGTACGGAGCATTACACTATGATGCAGCTTCAGGTGTTATGACAAACTATAGCAATCTACAGCTCAATTTTACATATGGCTTTCTGCAGGTTCAGCTCTCTGCAAGCTGTGTGCTAGATTTTGGGGGGAAATTGGTGAGGTGATGGCGCCACCTTGTGGATCTGACGTAAACACCAATTTAATGAATGTTGCTCATTTTTTCTCCCACTTTTTACCACTTGGTGGCCCCACCAATTTGTTTTGCTTGCTGCTACTTGACTTGATTGTTTGACCTTCGCTGTGCAGAATGATGTGTGTGCAGAGTATGACACCTAAAAATTTGCCTGTTCTCACTTTAAACTTGAGTTTATGCCACATGGGACAGCACAGTCCCAGCAAATCATATTTGTCCTGTGTGGTAGACATGACAGTGAGGTCTCTATTTCAAACTTCATGCATGAAGTGTATTAGTAATGTGCTGTGAAAAGCACATGCTGGACTTTCTAGCAGTGTAACACACATAAGACCGTGACCAAC
Source organism: Serranus cabrilla (assembly GCA_903364295.1). Classification (NCBI taxonomy): domain Eukaryota; kingdom Metazoa; phylum Chordata; class Actinopteri; order Perciformes; family Serranidae; genus Serranus; species Serranus cabrilla. Next base: position 210,240 of record CAFUXE010000363.1, read on the forward strand.
AACATTTTCTCTCTTTTCAAAAAAGCAGAAATTCCAGCAAACACATTTTTAATGCAGAAAGAGAGGCATGTCGTCAAACGTATCCAGATATAATGTTTCTGTTCTTTAATTGGATGTTGTTTTTCTTTTTATATGAGTCTTAAATATATTATTGCATTTTTTTAGAAGTGTATGTGTATTTTAAATGCATACTTCAACCTATGTCCTTTGTGGTGGACTTTCTTCTTATCATTTTTCAACCATTTCAGTAAACAGAGCACTGAGTGAGGCAGAAAAGACTTGGTTGAAACTTACCGGACAAAGATGATTGAGGAAGAGAGCCAGGCAGCAGGACAGAGCAGGACATATTAGCTGAGGAGAAAAAGACAAATTATTAGCAAAAGCAGAACATATTTAAATATCTGTAAACATACATAATTTACACAGATATTTCAAGTGTTTTAGGTGAGTGTAGGTGTAGGTCTACCACTGATATTCTTTGTTTATCTAATTATTGATAGGTATTATTATCATGCAGGCAAATGGTGTTATTATTTTTTGAGAGTTTTTATATACATGTATACTATTGCACGTCATATTGCCTTTAAAAACCCACTAATTTAATAGTGATAACCAGACTTTCATTAGAACTGACACGTCCTACTAATTGGTGTTTAGCTCCTAATGACCGAATTGTTTAGCTGTCATTGTAAATGGAATTTAAAGAAGTCGCTGCCCAGAATTGTTAAACAGTCAGAGGCGCCAAGGTAAAATGTAAGTTATAGGCTTGTTCTATATATACTCTGCAGGCCTCTTTGGCTGTTATTAAAACTGATTACAATTATCAATAATGTGTATTGCTAAATAATTCATTGGAATGCATTTAATAAACATTCTCTGTGGTTGTGTGTTTATCAGATTGAGAGATTGATTATCCAAGAAAAAAAACAGAAGGTGGATGCATTCAGGAGAGATCAATAACAAGACAATGAAAAGGATAAAAATAGGTGACAACAATGGTCTGAATAATCAAACTGAATTTATGCAAACAATAAGTGGTCAAAAAGACCAAACAATGACATTAAACCAGAAAATGCAGAAATCTAGTGATTGAGAAGAAATCACCACAACAACACAACTTAAAGCAGCCTAATAAAAATAAACTCCAAAACTTTGAACATTTAAAAAAGTCAATAGGCCTTTTTCCCAGCAGTCACTTTGCATTTTCATGGTAGAAAAGCACAAGTGTTGCTAATAAAATTAACAATGTCTCTTTTCTATTCAAATGTCCCAGTAAACCACAAAGGTGTGACAGAGTCATCATGAACATTACAAGGACTCTGAAACTAAAGCAGTTAAATGCAATTCAAACTTCAGTCATTATTATCATTTACACATGTGCTTTACTAAGAAATGTCTTCAATGAAAGACCTGTTGTCATAGTTTTACGACATGATTATTGTGGCCAAAAGATTCAAGATAACAATATTATTATGATATCTATAGAAGAATAATGGACAAAAGCAATGCTATCAGACAAACTCATCTCTAACTATGTTTTCTGTACCATTTGTCTCTTATTTGGCAAATTATTTACACTCAAAATACGAGTTTAGGGAGGTGAGGGAGAGTCTGTTAACATATCTCCAGTGTAAAATCATAGAAAAAGAATATTACACCTAACGGAGAGTGAACAGGAAACCAGATTAACTGATACACAAAAAGCAGTGAAGCAGACAAAGTGAGAATGGGAAAGAAATGGAAATAATTTAAAGATGTGCTGGATTATTTACAACATATTATCATGTGTTTGCTAACATGATATTTACATTTAATTAAAAAAATATCATGATTATTATCAATGCAAGTACATCGCAATACTCCAAAACACAGCATAAAACATTTTCTACAGACTGTAAAGGTGCAGATTGAAGTTACTTTTTTTACTACACACATCCTCTGACCTTTGACATCTGACCCTGCTTCACAATTTATCCCACTTTAATCATACATATTGATGTCTGAGATGCTGCATTGACCTTCTAGGAAAGGAGGATCATTTAAAAAACATTGTGTCAAAATCGACATGCTTTAAGGTTTCAACCCATATAGAGCACTGCAGCAAAGACTCTCTTCATCATGTGATGTTCTCACTAATTCTCACGTTAACACCTTAACACCTACAGGATAATGTACAATACTTTGACCAGCAGATGGCAGAAAAGCCCATGATTTGACAAATAATAGACTTACTTCAATAGACATGGACATCACACTGTATGTACATCAGTCATTAAAAAACAATTTAGCACAAGCTGTTTTTTTAATGTGCTCATTCTTGATTTTATACTGTAATCATGTTTATCTAACTGTGTTACAAAGCTATCAGCAAACAAGATGCAGACAAAAGAAAAGTGTCAATGTCTGCACTGTTAAAAACTATTAACAAAACGACACTAAACCATTCTCAAATGCAGTCAAATATTGATCTATATTTTTAAAAAGCCTCCAGTGCAGGCAATAAGGTCCATTTTACCTCTCAGTCCATTGTGATCACATCCCCTAGTGTTCAGCTGACAGCACTACACTCAGCTGTCACCTTTTTCCAGAGGGGACTGAGCACTAAAAGCTTCTGATTCACAGAGAATGGAGGAAATGCAAAAGTGTCAACACACCAACTAATAATACATGATGCTTTTAAAGCCTGTGCTGCAGCTCTGTGTCGCCATGGCAACTGCAGGCTCAGCTGCCATACAATGGTGGCACCAGCGCGCTCGCGAAGCTTACGTTGCAGTGACAGGTGAGGACCACCATGGGGCAGAAAAGTATTTTCTATTGCTGAGGATTAGGTGATGCTGTCATATTTGACAGGAACAATGCATGTGTGCACAAATGTGTGTATTAATACATGCATGCAGATGCATAGTTGCAACGCCCCCTTTTCTGTACCGTCAATGTGCTGTATCAACCTTGTCACTGTTATGTGTGGCAGTGGTTTGAGAGTATCTTGTAAGAACAGCACACATTTTTTTAGTGGTAACTGCTGCTAATATTTAAAGTTACACCGGGTCTTGATTATTGCTAATGTGTTTTATATCCAGACCCAGCAGGATCCACACATGAGGGCTCTCTCTCCAGGCTGTCTCTCATATCCTAATTTTCAACCCCACTCTCTCTGTCTGACTCTCTCCCCCTTTCTCATACATACACTCCTCTCTCTCTCCCCCCTCTCTCTCATGCACACATCAAAGTGCTGCTCTGAGTAAAGATGGAACAGGCTCCTTTGATCTCTCCCTGCCGGCTCTGATTAATGTGTGGATTTACAGTGCAGACCTACAGGGACCTGGCAGCCATGACACCCTTCTGCTGCGCTGGAATCTAGTTTTCCTCGAAACCAATCACAGCCCTTGATTTTATTCATTGCTCCAATCGTGATGCTTTTCACACAGGCACTCACAAAAGGACGAAACAAACCCAAGCACTCGCACTCATTCGACCTTAAGCGCCCAACCCAAAGTCTCCAAAATCCCACCGCTGTCACAAATCACAGGACAGCATACACTGTACCTGCCCAATCAGAGAGACTTCACAAAGTCTGCTTTGTAAAAAGCCTTGCCACCCAATCTAAACCCCTTGCTTCATCTTAGAAGAGACAGAAAGTTACATGAGGTAGATGAGGACTGGAGTGGTACATGTTTAATTCAGCTCGTCTTGGCAGTCATTTCAAATGGTGGGTACAGTGTTGGTGTTTGGTGGGAGGCTTGCTGACGACGGAGCAAATGTTGGAAAAATTTAGCATCGAGCATCAAAGGAAGTGTTTGCACGGCACACATTGTACTTTGTGCATTGCACATTGCACCCACGTTTCATCACAAGCCAAGCCAAAATAAGTAAACAATGTACCCACTCTTCACTCTGTCTTTGCTCTTTTTACCCCAAACCTCTCTCCTCCATGTTTTTTCTCACTCCTTATCTCTTTTTCTCTCCATTTTGTCTCCCCTTACTGCAGTGCAATGCAGATTTTTCACAGGGTGGAGGTATGGTAGAGATAGGCGGGGTACCATGAATAATTGTTGAAGATATTTTTACTCTGACCCACTTTGGAGTCCCTTTCGCCCCCCTTAAAGGTGCCGCAGCCCTACTCTGTCTTAAGTCAACATAGGATGTTTAAATGAGCACCAAAAATGCACGAAGCAATTCACTTGTGTGTTGTGTGGTCTCAGCTGCCAAATCAATCTCTGCAGAGATCTAAGAAATGTTTGACTTGTCTATTACCAATATTACGACTAAGAAAGTGTGCTATTTATCTATTTCCCACTCACTAGCTTTATTGAAACATACTTGGGACTAAATATAATGGATTTGTGTTAAGTGGAGGAGACCAGTACATTTACAAGCTAGCCACAAGAGTGCAGGGCACGCTAATATGATCAAGTGGAAGTAAGGCTGTTTTTGCCTAATTGTTCTTCCAAAATATTAAGCTTCAGGCTACATAAAGCTGAAAGAAACGTCTTGTTATAATCGTGTCGATGATACATTTATTTATTATTTACAGTGGATAAAGAAAAATCTACTAACTCTTATGCATATTCATGTTTGTTGCAGAAAGCAGCAGAAACAAGAAATTAAGTGGGCTATAAAAGTGTTTGCAGCAATATGCAAAACAATTAATAACACCATTAAAACAAAAGTTGTTTAATTATTAACCAAACTGCAGCAGCAGTTCAGCCCGAAGTCTGCAGGCAGCCAGGATACAGCAGGATAACAAGTACTGAGATTACTGTCTGACTTGAACGAATCTGATGAGTCCCGAAGCCCCCAAGCGGTCTCTGCGGTATTTTTCAGCATACAGGCATACAGCCAAGTCGAGTGGAGTATATGGGTTTGTAGTACTGAACAGCTCACACCGCTACGATAAGCATTGAGGGGAAAATGTGTCAGTCAGTTACCACCTACATTGCTTAAAGCAAATTAAACTTTGTCGCAACATACTCCAGTGAGTTTGTGATAAGGCTTATAGTAAGATCGCAATGCTTCTGTTTTCATTGCTGGAAGTTTGGTAACATAAAAGCTGAGTAGGCGTGAGAAGGTGAAAGCACCTTCTGTGCTACATATCAAACTGTAAGACTTACTCAACTGTATGTTGTGTGTGATGTGTGTGTGAGCTAACATCATTGTTTAACATTTCAGTTTCATAGTTGCCTCCACAATCGTTTTAAAACATGTTAAAATACTATGCTATGAGTTAGAATTCCACAACTTCAGCTTTCGAATTCTGATTCTTAGATTTTCGGCAAATGCACAGATATCTGCCCCTTCAGGGGCGAAAACACCTCTCTAGTGACAAACATTGCACATTCTTGTTAAGGTCAGACATTTAAGGGGGCACACACATAAGAAAAAGACATCTGTTTTTATCATAAGTAGTGTAATCATGTACAGCTGTTTTTATATACAACAGCGCTGTAAGAGTGAAAAGACTTTTGCACTTCCTGGCCCTGAAAAATGAAGCCAAAGCAGATTCAACTCACATTCTTTCTAATGGCCAGCAGGGGGCGACTGTACTGGTTGCAGATACAAGCAAATTACTCTATTTCTCATTTGATTTACTACTTCAGTAAAGGTTCTCATAATGAGTTTATGGCCTAAATCTCTTGTTTCAAGTCTCCTCGAATGCAGCATGATATTCATTTTATAAATTATATTTCCATTTATAAGAAAAAAGACAATAAAGCAGGGTATAATTTCAGGCCCTTCCGTGTAGCACTGTATGCTTTGGTCTTAAAACGTTTACCCTTTCACAGTGTTCAGGCAGTTCATCAAAGTTAAATGTAACATCTACATCACTTAACAATATCTTGGTCGTTTATGTAGTTGTCTGTTAATTTCAAATAATGACTTCCCCTTGCTAACCAAGTGAATGTAACGCAGGTTTTAATAGGAGAAGCATGAGGACCAGCTCACCTTTTCACCGCTTAATCAGGCGTGCCGAAAAACCAACAACTCTTCTTTTCTCCCCAGCCTAAGAAGAAAAATAAACAATAGTTAGGCTAAATCATTAAAGTTCAATAAATTTCCAAAATCAATAATATTATTTAAGTAAATTAAAAAATAAGAAAATGGGCCTACTTAATAAAAATAATTGTGAAACTAAATAAATGTCATATTGCACTAACTAGCTAGTGCTAGCATTAGCAACTGACATAGCATAATCCTGGCTTTATTCTGTGCATGCACAGGTTGCAATAAACAATATAGTGATGGCCATCAACCAAGACAGAAACAGCCAAAAGTCTGAACTTGTGGCTTCAAAACCAGAGTCCACACACCGATGGGTGACCTCACGGTGACTACATCCACCATTTTTATACAGTTTAACTTTGCACAGATTACAGTTAAGAAGGGGGGGAATGACATTAGAGGAGGGTGTTGTGGCTACGAACATAACATTCACCAATAATTAATGTTGTTAGGACTGTGAAGAACTTTGTTGTTTGTTTTTAAATCCTCAGCGTACTCTGTAACAATGTCCTGACCATCATGAAATCCAGCTTCCTGCCCACATCCAATGTAAAAGTGATTAGAGGCTCCTTTATCTGTACTGGTCTCTAGAGGGACTCTATTGAAATGTTGGAGACACACACACACA
>CAFUXE010000363.1:216967-235137 GCA_903364295.1 Serranus cabrilla
CACACACACACAATGATTCATATGCACACAAGATCCGAAATAGGGAAATATACAGTGTGTCCATACAGTGTCTTTACAACTTAAAAATGCAACATATTGCCTTTGTGATGTTTTTTTTAATTGTAAAGAGACTTTATAGACACCCTGTACTATTTGGTTGGCTATGATGTTGGTGATAACAAATATATGCACTCAAGGCAAGGCAAGTTTATTCTTATAGCAACTTTCAACAAGCCTATAATTCAAAGTGCTTCACAAAAGACATAAAGGCAAGGAAAAGAAACATGATTTTAAAAAAGTAAAATAAAACGGAGGATAGAAAATAGAGAAAAACAGATAAAACAGGAGAATAAAAATTGCAGTGGGGTAACAGCACAGTGCAAGAGATAAATAGTCCCAAATCTATTTCAACACAAGGTATTGGCAAACAGAAAAGTCTTAAGCCTTGATTCAAAAGGACTGAGAAAAGACCTCAAGTTTGTGTTTGTGGTGCATCAAAACTAAATGCTGCTTTCTGTGTTTTGTGTTGACTCAGGGGTCAGTAAGCAGACCTGTCCCCGATGACCTGTGAGGTCTGGATGGTTCATAACAGAGCAGCAGACCAGGAATGTATTCTGGTCATAAACCATTCAGTACTTCAACCAACCAAGAGTAGAATTTTAAAGTTTATTCTTGAAACAAGTTACACTGAATGCGAGTCTATTAAGCAAGGAATTGTTTTTATCTGGTGCCAGCGTTCTCATAATGTATATAATGTTCAAGAGGTTTGCAAGACAAGTAATGTGTTTTATGTGATCTACTGGCACACATGCACTAATGCACAGATTCAATGTCATCAAGTCTTGCATAATTATGTTAAGATATTGAGTTGTTTCTATAATCTGAGCTATAGAGAGCATGTAGATGTTGAACTGTAAGGGCCCGAGAACAGAGCCTTGGGGAACTCCACATGGCATTTTTGTATGCTCAGATGAGTAATGATCCACACAGAGGAATCCCTGTCTTTCATACAGGAGTTAACCTAGTTTAGCAGTGTGCAAGCAAGCCCCAGTCAGTTTTCCAGTCTGTCTATTATATGGTTGCAGTGTCAAATGCAGCACTGAGATCCAATAATATTATGACTGATATTTTACAGCCCTCTGTGTAGAAAAGTAAATATCATTCAAGACCTTAACAGGAGCAAATCTGTGCTGATCTGTGGTTGAAATCCTGACTGGAAAACATCAAAACAATTGTCTAAACCCAAAAAGGTGTTAAGTTATTAAAAACGGCCAATAATTGTTCGTTCATCCGTTGACTAGATTATCTTTTTTAAGAGTGGCTTAATAACTACAGTTTTCAGAGCCTGTGGGAAATAGCCTGAGAGAAGGGAAGTGTTGACTATTTGCACAGGAGAAGATCTGATGCCATGCATTTAAAACATTTTTGAAAAAAGCCTGTAGGCAGAATATCAAGGCAACCGGAGGAGATGTTGCACAATTTCTTCCAAGGTTTTATACTTGAAGGAATCAAATTGTACTTGATTTGGCTTTAAGTGTATAGAGACCCTATACTTAATGAGGAAGACATGGCAGTGAAGAAGGGAAGGTGTATATGGATAGAAGTTCAAGGAATACTGATAGAGGAGGAGCTGTCAGCAAATAAGGCATGTATTATATTGTTTTTGGCAATCATAAAGCATCAAGCATCAATTTGAAGATCCACCTTGGAGTTTTCGGTTGTGAATTCAAAATGTGAATTCTCTTTTTATAGACTGTCATAACAAAACTATGTAATTTGAAGTAACGGTGCTCATGTTGTCCTTGTAACACGTTTAAGTCCGGGTAAAGCAGAGATATATGTGATCTGAGTTTTCCACACCATAGAAAATGTGTTACTTAACACAGAGCCAAATTTGAATCAGAAAAAGAATCGCCAAGTATGAAAAAATATCAAATGACTTTTTGCTGCTGTCACACTGGCTCTCCATCTCCCTCCAGAGAATTAATCTTGTGTTTCTGTTCAGGTGTTCTGCAGTGCAAAGATCTGACACTTGCAACAACCTGTGGACAACAACAGTTTATTTTGAGGTTCATTAAATGCTCCAGAATTAGCACATATGTAAAATACTACTTCAGATGTTTCAATCTTCTGTCACTTATGGCCGCTAACAAGTTAACGCAGCTTTAGCAAACGTTATCAGTATCATTAGCCATCATTGGTAAAGATACTTTAGATATAGTGTTTGGGGCGGGGTCATGATAATGAGGCTCCACTGTGTCATCGAGCCATGATTTTAGACATGCCCCCAAAAATCATGCCCCCTGTCTGAAGACTGAGGAGTCTTCAGACAGGCATGGACTTTAACACTTGACACTTAACTTGAACTTGTATTTTGTGACTTATGAATCATCTCTGGGTGAAAAGGGCTCAGAGGTAATATATTCTCTTTTAGCGCTGTTCTGTTTGAACACAAACACTACTGTTCATAACAAATGGTTTATTTATAATGCAACAGTGAGCTGAAGTTTGGAAGTCAAAGCCAGTTTTGCAAAAGCTTCATAAAAATACAAAGAAAGCTATCAGACATCAGATTTGAGCATTTTACATAACTTCAAATTTCTGAAAGCTGTTTGGTGCCAGTCAGATTCCAAGCCTTTTGAATTCTGAATGTTATTGAGCTGATCTCCGAGCAGAACTCATTTTCTTCCCATAGCTGCTTCCCACAGCGTCTTTATCTTCTTCTGTTTCTTCTTCTTCTTAAATCTTATTCTTTGTCTCTGTAATGATTTTATGACATTTGTTTTCTGTCAGGGTTTGGAATATAGATAACAATACGCAAAAACACAAAAAAAAAGGACACGCTATGAATACAAAACTGACCTGATGTGTGCTCTGTGCAAATTTAGAGATCTGAAAGGTCCTCGCCAATTTCCAGCTCACTGCTTCTGTTATCTCGCCTTGCTTATCCCTTTTTTTTCCCAGCTCTGCTATATTTCTCTCCCTTTGTCTCTCTGCGCAAGAGTTTCTCTTTCCGCCTCCATCTCCTGCTACCCCCCTCCACCCCCACACTCTTCCCCATATTTCACAATGTGAAAAGTCACCCAGAGTTTTCCTTCTAGGGTTTTTGCGGACAGGAAGTCCATATTTAATGAAGTGACTCTCTTGTTAAAATGCTTTTAAGTGCTCCTGTGCAGGGCTTCAGGCTGGCAAGGAGGGGAGGTGGGGGCTGAGGCTTTTATTTATTCATTGGGCGGTTCAGTGCCTCTTCCCCGCTCCGGCTCTGTGAAGAAGGGAGAGGATTAGAGGAATGAATCCCCCTCCCCAACACACACACACACACACCCTTCCTCCCTCTCCCTTGCTGGCCGTGTTCCCTCCCTCGGGGGACACCCCTGCGTCAGTCCACATTAACATCCATCAGAGCATGGTGCTCTAGAGAGGGACGAGCCTCTGTCCCACCGAGTCGCACATACATGCATGAATACACGTAAGCGCACACAAACTCACATGCACACTGGTGGGGTGCACGCGCAGGAGCATGCTCGGAGTAGCAGGAGGCACATTCTCAAACCAACACTCCCCATAGTTATGAGTCATGCACTCAAAGTGTCTCCGTCACCCTACTGCTGTTCACGCCTTGAGCTACACTCAAATTCAGTTTTGTTCATATACTGCATTCAAATTGGACTTGTTTCCAGAGAGCCCTCCAACATTTGAGTTACACAAGTGCAGCTGTCCCCTACTTGATCAGTAGGCGTATTTGGACAAGTTTGAACAAGCATCTGAAGACTGTCGGGAAACAGACGGAGGAGAAAGGAGAAAAACAGAAAGTTTCTCCGATTGAAGGGTGAGATCGTGCGTTGTGCTGATTCCTCTCCTCTTTGTGTGAAGTTTTGGGCTGTCTGCTCCCTCGTTATCTCTCCTCGCTCGCAGGATGGGAGGGGAGCAGAGAGTCAGGCTGGATGAGAGAGGCATATCATTAACCAAGAGTGTTTCTACAACAAAGCGCAGACTCCATCAAATCCCACTCATTCCCACACACTGGTGTCACACTCATCATTCTCCTGCACTGAACTGCTGTGTGAAAAAAATGCCCTCATTTGTTGAAGGCACACACCATTTTTTGTCAGCAGGCCTAATAGAAATTCCTTTAATATTTTCCTCTCTCAAATCTTTGAGAATTTTGAGATACTAATGCTCATATCTAAAATTGGATTACGTTTGTTAGGGCTTGACTGATGTGTGCGTGTGAGAGTGTGTGCTTTTGAGCGTGGGTGTTGAGCGCATGTACATGGATCCTCATTGGAGGGCTTCACTGTAGCCATGCAGAGGGATGCAGATTGTTTCTAATTCACCACACTGACCTAGATTCCCAAATCAGGCACATTAGATGAGAGATGTTGCCCCATGTCAGCACACACACTCACACACTCGAACATGATAGACAAAAAACAGCAAAACTTTGTCTAATTTGCTACAAGATCACTCCTTTCCTCTCATCATTTCGCACCTTGAAGTATCCAACTACTGATTCGATCCATTCACACCAATAATTCCCCCTATTTTCTCATTTCAGAGCTTCCCCTCCTCCTCTCTCATCTCGGAATCTAACATCAAACCGAAATGTTAAAATGCAAATTCATTTTCCCAGCTAGCTCAGTTCACACAAACTTATAATTGGATTTGGCCTATAAATATAAAAGCTTTCCTCATCCTCATCATTCGATCTCATATTAGCCTTTCCGCGATGCGCACTAACTGGCCTTAGTCCACGATAAGATAGACAGAGGGGGAAAGATGGAGCGGCAAAGGAGGACAGAAAGGACAGTTGTCTCATTAGCATGAATGTCTCATTGGAGTAAGGTAGCACAGTTAGCATGAGTTAGGAATTAATTAGAAACATAATAAAAGTGTGCACATCTGCCTGGTTAATGTGCGGTCAGTGGGTTTTCCTCTTCCACTTGGTTACATTAACTCTCATCTGTTCCCCCCCTCCCCTCCCCTCCCATCAGCTGCTGCATTCAAACTAACCTGTGAGGTGGACGGAGGACGTAACGCTCAGAGTGGGTGAAGCTGCACTCTGTGACCTGAGCTAACTAGCATGTTCAGGCTGAGAAACAAAGGGATGGATGCTACTTAACGGCAGAAAGAGGGAAAAAGAAGTGAAGAAGAAGAAAATGAGCGTACAACGGTCGGGAAAGAGACAGACGGCCTGAGAGAGAGCACCAGATGCTGTGTGGGAGGGTTATTTAATTGATGATATCACACCTCTCTTTCCCTTTTTCTCTCCCTCTTGTTCTCCCTCTTTTCTTCCTGTAACACACACATGCACATTCACAACACACATTAACACTCATGCACACACCGTATTTGCCCTGTCACCTTCTTATCCTTGCGTGACACACAGCCCACGCTTCTCCCGGCTCCATCCTGCCCACCTTTGGCTCCCTGGAGATTTGTGCTGGCCTGTAGCTTGTTGTGAACCACCGAGACTTGAATCAATCACTCCCATCAGAGAAACTAGATAATGCTGTGCACGTCTTATCTAAGATTACGGTTAAGAAAGAAGTTGGTTGTACGCTTTTTTAAATTCATGCAGCAGAAAACAAACAATGGATGAAAAACATCTCAATTGTGTTTGCTCTGCTCTGTGCATTAAGTCATTTCAAATTATGTAACAACATCAAATTGGTTGGTGGTTTCAAGAGTGCAGACAACGACACCGCAGCTCTCTGTTACTCACAGTTTCTTCTTTCTTGGCCTCTTTTTTACTTCTTGCTTCTCTGCATGCAAGTAGAAACTGTTCCACATGCTTCCTGCCAAACTAGAAAAGCCCCAGAAAACGAGTCTCATTAATTAGCTTCTCATTTGTAAATGCAAATGAGCTTAATTAAAAAATAGACTCTCCTTTTGCGGGCTTCAAAGGGAGACAGTGAGGCCTAATCAGGAGGTTTGTTCAGCTGTGGCACTAATGAGACATATTTGGCCTAACGAGGGAGCGATGCCCTAATTTGTTTATGGTAATGATATGAAACAGTGCTTGTCCTTTTGGTGTATCTGGGAAGGGATCAGTCACACACATGCCTCTGTGCGATGTACCTTCAGGGTTTCGTACAGCGTTGGCGAGGTGTTGCAGCGGCCGCGCTGAATTGTTTCAGTAGGTTAATTGGCTTAATTAGCCTAATAGAGATCATTGGGGCGACGACTCAATGTCAAGGCATATGTGGGTTTCTGAGGCATTTTCCATGCAAATGTTGTGCAATGAAAATGTATCTCCTCTTGCTATGGCTAAGTTGTTACATGAACATTCTGAACCTTTTTACTGTAAATATTCTTGGAGAAGTAAACAAAGCAGAGCAGCTCCGGGTCAAGTCTCAGGTCTCACTGCCAGACAGCAGCAGGCAGAACAGTTTGCGGATGGGGTGGCTGGGGTCCCTGATAATCCTGTTGTTCTTCTGCCTACATGGCCGGGTGTAGAGGTCCTGCATGGATGACAGCTCCCTCCTGGTGAGCAGTTTCACCAACCTCTGTAACGCCTAAATTGAGGATATTGAATTGACTTTAATTTTGAAGGCAATTTTCGAAATGTTGCATTAAAGAAAATGCAAATAATGGACGTTTCAATCAACTAGTTTAGAGTACTTTGGACAGAAGATGGCAGTGTAATGTATTGCTGTAGGCTAATCAGTCTTTAAACAGGGGGAGAAGAAAAGATCTAACACTAGAGAAAGAATAACAAAAAAGAGTTTGTCAATCAGACAACTTTGGCCACCCAAGAGATAAAATGGAGAGAAGACTTCAAGAATTGGATTCAATACGGCAACTTAGAATTTTTCATTCATGTCAGCTCGTCTTGACCAACAGAGCAGGAACAGCTGATCAGCCATGTGAGTTAAATGTTTGCTTCGTCAGAAAAAAAGCATTTCCATCTTCCATTTGGTGCAAGAACAATTTTTCAAAAAAGACCAAAACCACCTTAAGCAAGTGTAAAAACTTTTATGTGCATTTTGAAAGTTTCATGCAAGTCTTCAAAATACGCATAGAAATTTGTTGATGGAAGCAGTTGATTGTGATGCAACTCCCAAACCAAGTGGTCAGGATACTCTCTGTGATGCACATGTAGAAGTGGCAGAGTATCCTACTTCATTCATCAGGGTGCAGAGGAAGAAGAGTTGCTGTCTCACTGTCCTTACGATGGTGTCAGTGTGGGGAGGAACCTGAAGCTGCTGCCACTGTAGCCTCATTGATGAAGATGGGAGCTTAGCCTTCCTGTTGTCCACAATAAGCTCCTTGGTTTTACTGATGTTGAGATGGAGGTTGTTGTCCTGGTGTTGTCAGGCCTCACCTCCTCTCTGTAGGTCAACCTGTTCCTGTTTTTGATCAGGCTGATGGTTTTTGTATTGTCAGCAAACATAATGATGGTGTTGGATCTCTGAGTGCACAAAGAGTTCGGTGGTGCCCTTCCACACAGCCTGAGATCTGCCCATCAGGAAGCTCAGTATCTTGTTTTTGGCATTTTCTGAGGCCCAGAACATATCAACAAGCTAAGAAGGCAAAATTATATTAAATGCTGAACTACAGTCCTCTGGTCACTGTGGGAGAAACCCGTGTGGAGGGATACAAAGTGATGATGCCGTCTGTTGATATGTTGTCAGGTAAGTCCAGTGAGGCAGGAGGTGATGAAGCTTTTCACTAACTCCTCAAAGCACTTCATGATGGAGGAGCTACAGGGCTGTCGTTTCTCAGGCAGAGGATTTTGGTCCTTTTGGGGGACATGTGGGGACTACAGACTGAAGCATTTAGAGACACACCTGAACAGTACAGCCATCAGATCCAGGTGCCTTGAGTAGAATAAACCTTTTGATGGATCTGCACCCATCTGCCGTGGATACTATTAGTGGGAACGGAGCCCCTTGTACCTACTCAGTCAGGGAGTTGTTCTCAAAATGTACATGAAAGTTGTTCAGTTCATTTGGGAGAGATGCAGGCATTACCTTAGCACGGCTGCTGTCCTTGTTTGAGGAATGGCTGTACAGTGATCCTCAGGACAATGTCGCCAATGGCTGCATCCATGTGTTCTTGTCCGGTCCTGCTGGGTGGACAATGGCCAGGTCCAGGAATTGAAGCCTCTGTGAAAACCATAATGTTGCACTTTGTAGTATCCTACTGAAAAGCCAACCTGCTCCAGAGTCCATCCAGCTTATTATTCATTTACTGGTCATTTTCTAGAAGAATAATTGGTAAAGGAGGCTGGTTTTCTCGTTTTCGCTGGCTTGATAAGGATGTCAGCCTGCAACCCTTGCTTCCTTAATCTCCTTCATTTTCCAGTACGGCAACATCATGCGAGCCATGGATATAACTTATTGTTTGTTGCTTTTGGTGAAAAAGTGCTGTCCGCCAACAATCTAATGTGCAGATGTTGTTCTCTACATTGTATGAGTGTGCTTTGCAATTTATAGGCTGACTTGTTCCAATTTTGACCTTCTGTACTTAATGTAGATGTCCACACAGTTTTCCTGAGGCCTGTTTGTTTCTTGTCCAGTGGGACCTTGTTGTAGGATGCCGTCGTTTTCCTCGAGCTCAACAACTACAATCTTATCCTGAAATCAATTTCTAAAATCACTAAAAAAGACCAAAGCAGCAACAACAGGAACTACCCCAAAAGGCACTTTAACTTTGAGTGGATGCATTTAAAATAGTTAACAGAGTGTGCAGTGCTCAGTTTTTCTGACGTCACATGCGTGGGTTCATATTTAGGGATATGTACATGTGCTTTGTGCATACTGTACTGGCATACATGTGCACATGAGAGTGAGTGACAGGGTTCTCTTCGCTATTTTGTTCACCGTTGACTGCGTGTGAGGCCGAGTGAGACGGCAGCATGGCTGGTCCTCACTGATAACTAGGCACAGGCAGAACCCTGTGCTCTTTGCTTCTATTCAAAACACTGACACACGCACGAACACACGCGTGCACACACACACACAGGCGTTAATTAATCCCAAAACGAAAGGGAAATTGAAAAAACACTGTCTCCACTTTTAATTGGACTGACTGTCGTCCAACCATAAAGAGAAAACAAGCTCAATCATTCTCCTCCATCTTGTCGCTTGTTGAATTATTGATAGACGGAGAAAACTGCACTAGAAAATGAAATGGGGAAGAGAAGCACTGGGCTCGAGTGTGTTTGAATGTAGTGATAAAATTTGATTATTCATGTGTGATGCATGCTGTGTGGATTCTTGTAACAGAGTGAGGAGGAGTACTGAGTTTCTCCATGGTGACTGTAGAGAACCTGTATGTGCCAGACAAGCCAGCTGGTATCTTGTTGTCCAAGTACACAATGCTCCAGCAGAAAGAAAAAGAGAGAAAGAAAAAATAACTGAAGGAGATGAGGTAGTTAGTCAGAAGGCATTCATTATTTAGTCATATTTGAACCACTGTGTAAATGCTTATCTTTCATCTCTCTGTGCACCAGTGCACACTTTCCTGACCATCATCCTTTTCTCTCTCCACCAGTTACACACAAGTACTTTCCCTCATATAAAAGATCTGTACTGTAATCATTTATTCATTTTTTTTCTGTCCTGCATCCTGAATTTGCTGCTCCTCGAGAAAAGCTTCTGAAATTATATCAGATTGGCTTTTGCCCAACGGTTGCTGTGATTTTTTCAGAGATTTTGGCATCTGACTTTTCTATTTGTCAAGATATTTGCCTTCTCACAACAGGAACCAGTGAGGTCTAACTTCTATTAAAGTGTAACACCTCTATAAAAACCAAGATGTGGCTACAACCCCATTAGCATAAACAACACATTACATTATGCAGGTGATCTTTAATATGACATATTAGACATGTCTTTAAGTCCCCATTATTATTAATAACAGCCATGTTAAATGAATAACTTAATAATATTTCATGGACCTTTTGCTGTACAGTCCCTTAATAGAGAGATGATTAAAATTTTTGACCTCCAATGTTTTGATACCTCAACCAGATAATGAGAATCGGTAAATCCCTGAATAGGCTACTGTGCTTTGACAGTGACAAAACATGTTTGACTTAAACTTCTAGAGGCCAAATAGAGACCTTGAAATATTCCCCTCATCAATTAATCTCCATTCAATGACACACTGCTTTACTTAGCCAACCATTCAGCCTCCTCTGGCTGCTATAATTGTCCCAGTTAATTGCTTTTCAACTCTCTTTGATTACAAGGTCGGCTTTGAATGGCTGGTGTACATGGCTCAAAGTTCCCTCTTCCCTCGGCCCTCCTCCTTTTCCATCCACCTCCCTGTGGCCGCCCCCCCTCTCTTTGGCCACTACAGGTCGTACCATTCCTCCTCTCCCCTCCTCTCCACCCTACAATCCAAGGTATCAGTGAGATGGGATTTTCATTAACCTAATAATCACTACAAAGTGTATAAAATGGTGTCCGTTAGCTCTGATACATAATAAATCTGTCCACTGTGAGGATGCTCAAGGCAGAGAATAAACGAACCATGGGTCGAATTTTTACATAATCTGTGACACAAGCACAAGACTATTTAAAACAACTTATTCTCGTGGATGCGGTTTGTATGATATCCTCTAAAACAACTTACTGATACCATTTTAAATACATGATGGCTGCTGTTTTACACACTTTGGTAACTTTGTGAAATGGACCTCCTTAAGGTTAGGCAACAAAACCACTTGTTTAAGGTGAGAAAAAATGACAGGGTTAGGTCGGTGACCTAGAAATTGAGTGATTTTCAAATGGGAAGCAAACGTCTGCTGGGTCAAACCCCTGAGTTGACATCATCCGCCACCCCTTCCACGACCCTTAAGGCCAGAGATACACTTCCCTTTTAATCACGCTTTCTAGACGCTGATCTGCGTCATGAACAGAATCGTTCACATGTGCTTATGCACAATGCGTGTTGCTGGAGGACTCCACTAGAGGGCGCACCAGAAATGTCAGACCCGATAGAACTACCGGTTTTGCAAAATGTAAATAACAAACATGGCAACACTCCAGAAGGTCACTAAGTTGTTAATTCTGAGGTCACAGCAGATAAAGTGCTATTGTAGATGGTTTGTTAGGCCCTTAAATCAAGCATGTTGTGACAATGGTAAGTACTTCTCCTATACTCTCCCTACTGATGCATATGGCATCTTGCAGACATGACGTGTTATTTTCTGACAGCGTTCAAATGCACCGTAATTCAGTGCCTTACTTATTTGTAGGAATACCTACAAACCATAAATGAGAACAGCCTGTTAAAGACATGTATAATCTGTAAAAAGTTATAACAGCTCAGTCTATTTCTCCACATGTCAAAGATTATTGTTTGTTATATTCAGTTGCACTGTTTGAGATATCATTATTACAACATGTAGTAGAAGGATCTCACTAAAGGGGAAAAACTAACTGTACATCCAGAAATGTGGAGAAATAAAGATGTATTGCTATTGGCTCTTGAAAAGAGCACTGCTCCACAACTGTCCCTGACAATTTATGTACTGTTGAGGTTGGTTAAGGAAGCAGAGTCCATGATTGGAAAGAGACGAGGGTCGGTGTGTGTGTGTGTTACTCCTGCGTCTTTCTCCTCTCCCTCCACAGCTCACACGGAGGCGACAGAGTCCCTCTCATTACTAAACAGCACAGCCCCAAACAAAGGCTCACGCAACGACAGTGGCGCGTGTTCAATACCGATAACTACTGTGGCCTCTCATCTGAATTAGCATGCCATATAGGCCTTGACACATATTCACACCAACACACACACACACACACGCATGCAATAATGTCCAAACACACAAGAAACACCACATACATGCACACACGTTCAAAGGCACACCCTTATGTGCTATTATTCACACACACACACACACACACACACACACACACACACTGCAAACTCTTGTGTTGAACAGATAGCGATTACCGGATTACTCTGCAGCAGCAACTTGAATATGCATTCAAGCTTTGCGTCGTCAGCATTGGCTTTTGTTCTCCATGTGGAGAAGAGCCACACAAAGCCTTTCGACATCAAAGACACAGAAGAACAGAAATAGCAAATTGCAAAATACTAGCTGTGGTTCTGAGGGATGCCGTCGGGTCGCTGCATAGAAGAACCGCGTAAATAAGCAACACTGCGTTATTTCTGCTCCACTTGAATGTAGCGTTCTCCTCATCTGGCCTTCTGCATGTTTCACACCTGGCTGGTTAAATGTGCCACTGGGCCTGGAGATGTCTGCCGAGGGGTGAGCAGCACTGAGGCACACACACACACACACATACATACATACATACATACACACACTCACCGGCCGACCTTTGCTCTTTCTAGTTCATTTTAGACTACGTTTCTCGTATAAACCATAGTGAAATGCAGTGTATAATCATCAGAAAACAGTACCTTTGAAATAAGTAGCCAATCGTCACGCTCATTGCTATAAATAAATACCTTTCTCCTTTTGTGGAGACCATGTGGTAAAAGCTACAGAAATGTTACCTCCTGTTGTGACTAATATCTGCAATTTTCCTGTCGCTCTGTCACACACAATCACAATGGCTTGTTTATCCTGCTGTCATATTTCTTTGATGCTATGTCGCTTTCTGCTGTGATTGGGCCCATAGTGCCTACATATATCTAGATGCAGTAACAGCAGGGAGCAAAATGGGGGTCTTTTAAAGCATTTTACATCCCTGTGCATGCAACCATACACATCAATAAGTGTGTATTCCTGGCGAGCACGGAAGGTTTTTGCCCCTGTATGTTGTACCATCTATATTTCAAAGGACACCTCAACGCAGGTGGCAGTGACCCGTTTTGCAAATGAGTTCAGGGTTGAGGAATAGTTGCCGAACAGGGAGAGAGCGTGTCATATCTCACGCCGATAATGAGGCGGAAATGTGAGGGAAGAAAACATGGAAGAGGAGGAGTGAAGGAGGAAAAGTGAGGAGAGGTGGAGCGCAGGAAGGGAAGCCTAAAATATGCATGTCATCATGTGGATGACTGATAGCTTTCTGTGAAAGCTCCTCTTGATGTGCTTGTGCAAGGCTGTGTGTGTGTGTTTACTCGCAGCGTTACATTCCTCTACTGAAGCACTGAACACACACTCAACTCTGTGTCTTTGATCATCTGAGTGAAACTGTTCTCTCCATGTTCTAATTAGCTTGGTGTTAAACACGAGAGACAAGAGAGATCAAGCAGCAAACCCAACAGATGATCGCTGCATAGTGAGAATGTAACTCCAAAACTATAAATGTATGACCGACCATCTATCAGCGCTTACACTCGTACTACAGAGAGACTCAGTGATGTTTTATGTATTCTCTGGCTTTTGGTGAAAATTCTTAAAATCTTCTGTTGAAAAAAACAACTAAATTTTGCATGTTGGTACTTTTATTTAAGTGGAAACATGAATAATCAGAGCAGCAACAGAAGGACATCCATTGATAATGAATAATAAGAGAAGACACCGACTCTACAACTAAATGTAAGTAACTTCTGTAACAATTTCTATGCAGATTTATGACTTTTAGTTTATAAATCACCTCAGGAACATAAAAGCAAGTGAAGCACACCGCGGCACAGTCACATAACGCGCAGTGTGTTAACGTGCCACACAACACACACACACACACAATGAAATGCTTTAGAGGAAGGAGCGGTTTGCCGGTTTTCAAAATAAAATCAATTAAAAGAGGTTTTGTTTGCGTGTTTAAATACATTCACATAAAGGTCACCGATTTAAAAAATAATGTTAATTCCTTCATTTAAGTCTAAAGGCTTTACAACTTTGTCTGATAGCTGTGAATAAAGAGGCACACACAGTGCAGATATAACAATTCCACTCCAGAATTTCATACAGCAAAATTATCTCTCTCTTTTTTGCATCTTTTCTGTTGTCCTCCACTTCTTCTCTCTGCTGGTCCACAGTCTCAGCACATTCAGACACAGGCAGCTCACACAGGAGTAATATCAGTGTCCCCCACCTCCCCGCCATCCTTTATTACCCCTCTTTTTCTTCCTCCCTCTCTCTCTCTTCCTCTCTCTCTCTGTGTCTCTCCCTCATGAATAAACATCCCTTACATTCACTCAGTGCTGGCATGAAATGGCCACACAGCCCCTGGCACACGCAGGAGTAATGCCGCAATCATTATTCCACTGCAGTGGTCCCACACAAGCATATTTCACCAATCATGTGGCTCTCTCCCCTGGCTTTTGTTTGGATGACTTAAACAAATGATGTGGCAGTGAGGAGGGCCTGCGTACCACAGCTCCCCCTGTTAACACGGCAACCGTTGACACGGACACAGCAAAATTTGCATAAGAGTACGCTTGAGTGGTACTGGCAATTCCAACGGGGGTCCGCATATTTTTCCCTCTCTTTTTGTGAGTGGGTGGGGTTGAGGGTGTGGGTGTAAATCGGGGGGGGGGNCTCCTTCCTTTTTCTCCTTTTCTCCCTCTCTCCTGTTCTCCTCTCTGACTGCCAACTCCTCTTTTCTCTGGGGTTTAGTGTTGAATTGGAAGTAATGAGAGATGCTCACATGCCATGAGGCTGACTGGGCTTCCAGCAATAGAGATGGAGGAAGTCTATTTGGCAGAGCTGTTAAACACATACAAGACAATGGTGGCATCTTAGAATCAGCCCAGTTAAAAATGACATACACACCTGATACTGAACGGTCACAGTAGTTCACGTGCCGGAGCAGGAAGAAATCACTTTTTAAACACACCACTAGTGTGATTTTTGGAGGTGTTCTGGCAGCAATTTCAGAATAATGGCCTTAATAAAGATGATGATTTTGATGAGAATGAGTGAAAAGAAGAGGATGTTTAATAAAGTCTGGCACAGGGTGACGACTCTACAAGGGCAATGATACATTTAACAAGGACGGCAGTGCTGATGAAGTTGAGGAGGAGGACAATCATGATAATGCTTATTTCTGTTTTGGCTTTTTTGTTGATGTTAATATCTGAAAATAGAACGAGGAGTGCTGCATTCAGAGAAGTTAATCAAGCAGCCCAAAGGGGCCACTGCTCTGTCCTTTTATGTGCCTATCTCGCTCTACATTTCTCCAATCTCTATCTCTTTCATTCGCCTTATCTCGCCCTTCTTTAATCACAGCATATCAATGTGACTGATACATCTAAGAGATCTATTTGTGTGCTGTTCACTTTGTGAGAAAGTTCTATTTGAATTCCAAGAATTTGCTCTCGCCTGACTTTCAGACTCCTCACAGTGAGACAGCACCTCACAGGAATACCAAACAATGAAAACAAGCAACAATATCTTCCCAAACGCTTATGCAATGTGTGTGCATGTGTGTGTGGTTATAGGCACCAGCAGCTCTGCTGAGTCCTGAGGATGGGTGTGGCACACTGCCGTGCAAAGGTTGTCTCCATGGTGATAGATGTGGGGTCATCTCCATGACGATGGATCAGAGGGGGTGTTGGCCGCCAAGGTCGCGGACCAAGGACAAGGCGAGAGTGATTGCAGCCACCCAGACAGGAAATCGAAGAGGAGCACTCCAAGGGGGGGGTCGAGGAAAAAGGTGCAATTTCACAAGCCAAATTACTTCTGGGATGGAGGAGAGAAAAATATCACAGCAATAACGGCACCAGGGAAGAGAGGAGGGAAAGAGAGGGAGGTGGTGGAGGAGCAGGAGGCAGCAGGAAGGAGGAGGGAGGTCCCAAACAAAAGCTCAATTATCAAAGTCATCAAACATGTATGCTCACAATAAGCAAATAGAGTGACATCCTATTACCTTGATGCCGTATGAACTCCCCCTTACTGAGAGGAATTTTCAAAGGTATCTGTCAGAGTTTGGCTGTGATTTTCCATGTGGTTTATCAAGCTTGTTTATTTCTGAGACTGATGCCGGCTGTGACTAGAAAATATTGATTGGATTGTGCAACATGTTCCGCTGCAGCCCTACTGATTTCTTTTTCTGTTCTCTCTCTCCGCTCCTCCTCTGCTCTCTGGCGATTCCACAACATTAGTATGTGGAACAACAGCAATCCCTAAATTGTTAACGAGAACAGGCACAGTGAATAAATGACGACGACAACTTAAAATTTCTGCCTCGCTGCCCTGCTCTCTCCCTGCTCAGGGTTTCCCCGATGCATTTTCTGTCTCACTCAGTATGCCCTCTATTTTCAGAGTGTGTGTTTGTGTGTGTGTGCTCGTGCAGATGAGTGTCTGTATCGGCAGACTGAGTGCATTGAATCATTAAGTCCACAGTGCCACTGTGCCCATTGCCTCATTGCACCTAATTAAGCCCCTTTTGTTTCCTATCAATTAACATTGTAATTAAAACTAGTCATGCTTCTGTTTGCTGAGAGTCTGCTGATTCAGGGAAATGACACAAATAGTGATGTGCAGGAATTCAGCTAATAAAAGCCTGCATCACATAAGCATCCAAACAAATACAAATATGAAGACGTACACGTTTAGAAAATACAGAACGTGCACACACACTCTTGTGCACCCACGCTTTCACAACATCGGAGCACAATCGGACCTCTCAATTTGCTGAGAGTGTGATAGAACAAGGGGCGCTGGTGGAGCGGGGAAATGCGAGCAGGGCTGCAGGCAAATAGTCTTTTTTGCTTAGGAAGGTTCCTAACTGAGTGAAATGACCCGAAAGTATCCAAGTGGCAGCCATGATAAGAGCTGTTCCAGTTCAAGGAGCTGTTTGAGATAATGTGGTCACACAATTTCTTTGCAATGCACCATTTGGTGATTCACAAAAAAACAAATGAATGATGATTTGTGCAGATGTAGATTTGGAGGCCTAAGGCCACTTTCACATGAGATCAGGCGGTTTGTTGCAGGGTAATGCAGCAGTGGGGAGGTGGGACTTAAATGGACAATTTGTGTAACGTCATGTTGTTAACTTTAACCCCCACAAGTAGACTTCATATTTCACAGCCATTGTTTTCCATCAGAGAGTTTTATGATCCCGACATTTCTAACCACACTTGCAGGCGGCTTCATTCATTTCACAGCAGCTAGACAAGAAAAGACGGAGGGACAGTGTGCTGGAGCAAGAAACTAGTGCTAGTGAGGGTAAGTGCGTTTTTACCCTCATAGTTTATTAAACCTTCCTGTACTGAAGTTGTTTTCAACCCCCTTCTCACACAACAATACAAGCAGGTATTTTTACTGTTCTCTCACGCCAACTTGCAGGTTACATGATTGGCCGCGTCAGCGTGATGTCAATCTAAAGTAAAGTCTGTTTGCACTTTTCCACTGTGGCGCCTAACGCTGCAGCCCAAACGCACTCCAACCCCCCTCAAATGGATGACTACCACACATGCCGGATCTGCTCCAAACACAGTGTAACACATTATGCCTATCTTGCATACATTTTGAAATCATTTTCATGCAATTGTACAATTTGGGATTTATGTCATTAACTATGAGCAGACAGGAGGGTAAGTGTTCCAAATGTGACAACCTATGGAGCCTATATTGCTTTTTATTCAAATTCAACCTTAATAAGTAATAAAATAATATATTTTTTTAAATATTTGTTTTCTATAAAAACAACCTGAAAGAACTCATGGAGCAAAGTATCTTAGATGTGCTTATAGTATTTAATTGTAGTTTCTGCATAGAGGGCTGTTCAAATATCAGATTTTCACAATTAACACAATTATCAAGGCCAAAAGAATTCATGACAATGATATTATCACATTATGATATTGAGAATTTAAAAATTAAAAATAATACTAATGCTATATACCTTAAACTTTTTTTACTTAGCATTTTGCCTCATGTTTGAAAAGTAAATACACTCAAAATATGCGTGTAGGGAGGTAGAGAGAGAGATGTAAGTGTAAAAATTATGCTGGATTATTTACACAATACTAATATGTGTTACTACCATGATATCAATATTAACTTTTTGAAATATTACGGTTATTGTCAGTAACACAAAGTGGAAAAGTGGTTAAGACGTAGAAAATTTGATATCAGTCGAAGATTCTTTCGTGTGCGTGTGTGAACCAGCGTTTGAGTCGTTAACACAACCAAGGGATTCACCTCCCGATAATCTCACACTAATCACCTAATCCTCCGTCCCTCAGGTGAATAGACGGTAAAGGAGTACTTGACATCAAGTGGAAGGCAGACAGCATGAAACCTACACACACACACACACACACACACACACAAACACATACAA
>CAFUXE010000363.1:262331-283221 GCA_903364295.1 Serranus cabrilla
TATGGTATTCTTTACTAAATCTTTTGTTATTTTATTTTTTATTTAGGAGCTGGCGACAGGCTTGCTAAATTTTTAAATACGCAATTTTCATCTCTTAGGATTAAAATCAGTTTTTCGTCAGACATAAGGTCAGTGCATTTATACGATAGTGGGCCTTAATATAAAATAGATATCTCGCGAAAAAAGGGAATATTTCTAATTAAAATGTAGACCAAACCTAGGTTAGACTCAACACATTGGCTCTGATGCACCAACCGTAAAGCTTGCCTACAAATTAAAAAGACAAAAGGTGTGCGTCTAATAATGGAAACATCCGCCGCTGTTAGAGCATTAATGCCTAATTCTCACCTTTAGGAGCCTGTGCGGCAGTCTCTATAGTCTATTACAGTCTCATTGTGGCAGTTTAATGAAATTGTTTTATAAAATGTTAAATAGGCCAACACCAAGGCTTTGTCGGCTAAAATCTCAGCTATACTAAATTATTTAATAAGCAAAAGTAGGCCAACAGCTCCAGTCCACCACACCTTGCCTGTGTGGCTGAGAGCTCAGGCCTACAGCAGAGGCTGAGGAGCCTTGGAGGGATTCAAACTGACGATGGCTGCAGTGTTCAGTCGGACGGAGTCAACATATAGAATTTAAGCGATTCAATGCCACCTACAGGCGTCCTTCTGACAACGCATGTCTGAAGCGGTAGCTCAGTGTAGGCCATAGGATAATACCAGGCTTTACTAAATTAAATTAAACTAGAAGTTTAGTCAGTCTAGTATCACGGTCATCAATGATAGGAATAATGTATCAGATTTTGTAACCCACTGAATGTTCATACAGGAAATACATTTAAAATTTTAATGACAAACTCAGGGTCTTCAGCGCATATTTTAGAAATAAATTTAATTTAGTATGAACCAATAAATTAACAAAAGAGCATCACATTTACCACACATATGGGAATTTGTTGTATTTCCCTTCTTTCACATATTGGCAACTTTACTGTAACTTAATCATGCATTCCCATATTTGAATAGCAACCAACCATTATATAAATGTGAATCACTAAATGAAGAAAGTATCTTGAACATTCAGCCAAATATTAATATCATTGTAGGGCTTTTGATAATAAATGTTACACATTGTTCGCTCCAGATTAAGATTACGAGTCTTTAGCAGAGCCTGAATGTGATACTGTTTGCTTATGATTTATTTTATTTTTTTTCAGTTTAATGCATGCTTTGTAAAGATGTGACAAAAATAAAGGCTGAGCTGCACTGAGTTTTCTGCTTGTGATTCTCTTGTGATTCTTTCATGTGAAAAGTCATGCCAACGTTACACCGTGCACACAGTATTTGCAGATTTACATCCGAGGTGAATGGGAAAACTTTTAAATCCTGCAAGTAAGATTTGCCCAGGATATACCCTCTGATCCCTCCTAAAGAGCATGGAATCATTTGGAAGTGAATATCTAATTGCATGGCACTAAATATATCTCAAACATAAGACAATTTCCACCACCATTTTAAATAAGACCACTTACAGTGCTTTTGCTCCAGAGTGTGCCTTACTTCATTATGCGACTGGAACATCCCACCAGCAGTTCCTACAAATCAGGAAATCAGCACCATGGAGAGCTCCTGTCAAGGGAGAAGAGAAAACCTTTTGCCAAGTGTGTAACAATTATATTGTAAACCTTAGTTGAATGCTACAACTATCATACATTTTCACCCCCTAAAACAGAATATGTATAATTTATCTCAAGCTAAATAAGTGGATTAGGAAACACATTTTGGGGGAAAATACTTACATAGATTTAAACCTAAAACCGGTCTTAAAATTTCAAATTAAGCACTAAATTGTCAAATACTGTGCCCTTATGTATGAGGTATATATCATTTTCTATCTGTTTGATACCTTAAGATACTGTAAACTTGTATTATCCAAGGCAGCCGTACTCACATTGAGTCATATTCTGTTGTAGACCACTTGAATCTGTGGAAATAGAAGTCGGCTTTGATAACATTATTTACAGATACAGTAAAGTCGGTGTAGAAACATGGTGAAAAAAAGACAACAGAAAGAAACAATTCCAGCTGAGAAAACCTTTCAGTGACATTTGAGCACTGGGGCTCCCCTACAGAGCTTCCTCTCTTTGTATAAGGTCACTATAGGGGGCGGTTTACTCGCTGAGAATTCATGAGATCAAGACAAAGTAATTTCTGAATGGACAGTTTATTAAGGCTTGATTTCTTCTATAAAGAATAACCAAGATAGATCTTTTTTTAAACAAGTTATGTCCACTACAACTGTGGTCTATAAGATAATCAATGTTTATTTAATATTTCATGTTATTAATCCTTTTGTAGTGTTGATACATATACTTTCAAGGCTAACCTGACATCCCTCTATTGCAACAAACATCCTTTTACAGTTCCCACTGACGTGCACATAAGCCCTGTACTATAATCACAACCAGTTCATGCTTCCTGAGGCAAAGACGGCTGCTGCTGCGACTCAGTTTTCGGTGGCATCCTTTAGCTTCCCACCTGCCCCTGACTCTACGCTGGTTGGAGAGAGCGGTGTTGGTGAAGGCAAACATGTGAAGGGCGTTCACCGTATTGCTTGGGATCAACCTAGCTATTGATTAGTGCAGGTAAAAAAGGACAGGAGATGGAGAAAAAAGGATCCTGTTAGAGGTCAGTTCTCTAAAATTACAAAGGGATACACTGGCCAGGTAATAAAGAGAATGCAGCTTCACACATCTGAAAATATGGTTCATACTCACACTCGAGTGAACTCAAAGTGCAGAACTTTTGCCATCTCAATGCAATAAGGGGTTTAAGGTCTGACAATCAAAATAGATAACAAACACCGTCTAACATAATAAGAAAAAATAACTACTTGATGTAAATGAGTTCAGGCCACAGCAATATTATCGGTTTCAGTTGCAATTTTTCCAACAGAAAATCGAGAATTTGGATCTGAATATTTGATCGGGTTACCATGAAGCGACATTAGATTTCAACTCCTACATAAATACACAAAACAAGAAGAGATCCCTTAACATGAAAGAGACAGCCGTGTCCATTTGCAGCATTCCTCTCTGCATCATGGTAACCTCACAATCCACAAAATACTGAACTGACAGTTTCAAACGTATCAAGAGGTGCAAGAACCTGCTGATCTGAAACGCTCACTAACAAATTAACTGCATTCTGGCTTTGAATGCTCTGAAACGACACAAGAACAGGGGGTGGGGGGGCATCGTCCATTCAAGGACCGTTTACTAAACAACATCACCACTCTCACCTCACAGACAAGCTGCAGGATGGATAATAGTTTAACATTTTCCAGCAGACTTTCTATGCATCAGCTTGCCATGCATGACCACACAAATCTATTTGTGGCTTTTTTTAAAAATCCAATCCTTTTCTCTTGACATACCTGAAAGTACTTTACTGTATCATTATCAATGGTTTCAGTCTAGAACTATTTTTGCAACAACCAAAAAACACACAGAAACCACATTTCATTCTTATTTTTTTTCTTACTCGATAGTAAATCAGTTACATTAATTTTTAGGTTATACATTTTTAGGCTTTCTCCATGAATATACAGGCTCCTACGTTAAAGCTTAGCATTACGACCAACATGATAGACTTAGCAAAACCAAATTTGAGGAGAAAAAAAAACTTAAGGATTAAGACAGAATGATGGTGAATGGACAAGTATGTGAACCCTCCCCCCATTTTGTGGAACAAAACACGCAAAAGCAACAATTCATTCAATGTAGCAGTTACATCATTACATAATTCTGATTATAAAACAATTTAAAATGGTGGACGCGACAATTCTCTCAGACTGGGTTGCGTACACAAGCAGAATCTCCTGATGAAACATACAAAAGACCCCTTCAAGACAAACACCAAAAAGAACGCAAAGCAGAGGGCTGTGAGGGATGTCAATAGTACAATTGTTTACTTAAATGGTGAGAGTTCTGGTTGTGGAGAACACATCCATTATTTCTTTTCCCAGAGGCCTTTGCAATTCCTCCTCAGAAATGTCTCGAGTCCCGTGTGACTTCACACTATCCCTGATTTCTCCAGCAGTGTCACTGTTTGAGCAGTTCTTTTGAGAAGTCACCAATAATTAGAAAAAAAAACATTAAGGCTCCAGAAAACAGGTTTCTGAAATGAAAATTGTCAGTAGTAAGCCAAAAAATAGAGATTTTGTTGATCTGAATGAAAAATAGATAAACCATTGAAGTTTTATTATCGCACAGCTCCAAGTCCGACATTGCCTATGGGATCCTCCAACCCTGTTGGCACAGTTAAACCTCTGAAGCATGGCAATGTTGCCCCCAAATGGACAAAAAGGGGCAGGACACCTCCGTTCCTGATTGTACTGAAATATAAAGTGGCAGATTTTTTCTCCATGGTGCAGTCAAACCCTGATTCAATTGGAAAGAGGAGGGGGTGGGGGCAGGAGGGAAAACCAGTCTGGTGAGAGAAGAGTACGAGATGGAACAGGAAGAAAAAAATCTTTAAAAAAAAAATCTGAACTAAAGTGTGTGGTGGTGGCTAGGTAATACATTAAATCAGCTTGTTATCCCTGCACAAGAAGTGGGTGGTACATGGGGCAAAAAAGCACAAGTCTCGACAATGGCAGAGATTCACCAGGATTAAATAGAAAAAAATGAAGGGCTTGGTTGCATTTTCATATTCTTCTGTCTCTTAAATCAAAAGTCCTAGTGTAACTGTTGATCAAGCCAAGGATAATGTCTTCTATTGTTTATTCCTGTTTTGGCGCTCCTGTTGGGAAAAAGAACAAAAAAATTGCATTAGAAATTGAAACATTACATAACAGCCCAGTAAACTGCGGTACTGTGATGGGGTCTTCATATATCTGTTTAAAGCAGTCAATATTAGGGTATCTAGATTTCCATCCTCTCTAAGTGAACACAATGCGGCCAAATCATCTCTGACTTTCAGAAACAAGCCCTGAATACTCATGGGATAGTCAGTGACACTAACAACAAATTGTGACAGTACCTGATCCAACCGAGAGCGGTTCTGTATCGGAGAGGGTTCAAAAGTCTGCCAAAAGGAGCAAATAAAAGGAAACACAAGAATTAGTCTCTCAGATACACAAAATCAGTAAAAACAAAGTAGAACACTGATTTCAAAACATTGTGTAGCTGTGTAAAACATCAATAAAAACAGAACGCATCAAATTCATAATTCAACACAAAAGTGTCTTGTCTTTGTAGTGTATTAAATTGAATGTAGGTCGAAAAGGGACCTGCAAATCATTGCATTCTGTTTTTGTTTTTATTCATGTTTTACACAACAATATGTTTACAATGTAATCAATGATAGAAAAATATATATTTTAGGTAAATATATAAGGCAACACAGTGAGATTACTGTGCCCACCTTGCGCACCTCCTCCTCTTCTTCCTGCCTCTTCTCATAATGGGAGAAGTCATCAAAGATGGAGGTGGTGTGTTTGTAGGTGGCGATGATCTTGAGCACCTGCTTGGCCTTCTCCAGAGGAACCTCCTGGGTGTCACGGGAGTTGGTCACTGGTTTGTTGTCGTTGTTCTCCAGGCGGATGTGGCGCAGCTGGCTATTAGGCACGTCCTTAACAAACAACCAGTCCACGTCAAACTTCCCCTTCCACTTGTCCTGTGCCCAAACACCAGCACTGGTACCATAGTCCACTGGTGAGCGCATCTCTGCCACACCGCAGAAATGACCACTGCCATTGACACTGAACAGAAGGTAAACAGGGCCTTTACCATTCATGGCCCGGAAGGCTGAGTCCAGCCGCTTGTTGCCATGCTCCGTGCTGCACCAGATGGAGTACTTGATGGAGCGATGGATATCGTCCTCGGAGTAGCTCTTTATGATGAAAACACGTCCATTCTTCAGGTTCCATTCAAAGTCCTTGGGGTTGTAGCTATGGGAGGCCCGCAGCTTATCCAGCACTGGATGGGACTCTCCACCAGGTCCCTGGCTGGCAGAAGTTTGAGGCCCACTGTTCCCACCACCAACCATACCCATCACACCGCTACCATCATGACCAGGGCCACCTTGCCCATAGCCTTGGTTACGGTTGCGAGGGGCAATCCAGCGGGTCTGGGGTTGTGGGGGCTGGGTGTGGTTTTGGTAGGGCTGAGGTGGTGGCTGATGGTGCTGGTGATGGTGGGGCTGGGGCTGTAAGGCCATAGGTTGCATCTGGGGCTGCAACAAAGACTGGGGAGGTGGCTGCATGGGTCCTTGCTGCATGGGGGCTTGAGGTGGCATGGCATGAGGCAGGCCAAGAGGCTGCTGTTGCTGCAGTGGAGCTGTGGCTACTTTAGTCACGGGGCCTTTGTCCCAGGTCCCGATGTTCATGTTGTGTTTTATGGGTGGCGGAGGAAGAGCTCCCCCTGGATTGGGCATCCCTGGCTTCACCTTAGTTTTCAGCTGTTGCGGCTTGGCAGGCTTGCTGGCAATGGCTGCCCAGGAGGTGGGTTTGGGCGGTGGCATTCCTATAGGTGTTGCTCCGTTCCCTGTGGCTGCCACTACAGGTCCACCAATCACAGAACCCACAGCCTTGACTCCAGAGCCCTGGCCAGTGACATCCCCACCGATCTTCAAGCCAACCATACCCTGCTCCAGGCTGTTCATACCGGGGGCTTTGTTGAGGGTGTCACTGTGAAAGCCCGTCTGACCATCAGGCACCAGGGTGCCCCCCAGAGAGCTGGGGGGATAGCTGTAGCTGCCTCCATAGGCTGAACTTTGAGTCTGCTGACCCTGGGAGCCACTTGTGCCCCAAGCAGAGAAAGCAGGGTTTTCGGGGAAAAAATTAAACCTGTGGGGGTAGATGCTGCTTCCCAGGCCCCCCGGTTGGCCAAACACTGTGTCAGGCATGAAGTGATGGTCTCCATTACTCAAGGGTCCATACGGGGTGAGGTACGGAATAGGGGGGTCCCCACCTGTCGACCACGGAGCCTCACTGAGGGGATACGGAAATCCAATGGATGGGGCGTAGTAGCTGGACAGGTAGGGGTCGGTGATGGACTGGTAGCTGTTGTTCTGGATGTTGAAGATCAGCAAAGTCACAATATTAGCAAGTGACCTACAGTTTAATTTGAGTCAGATCTTAACTTAAATAAAACTTTCCAAGCACTATTCTGTATACAATTAGTTTTAAATGGTTTTCTAATGTCCCTTAACATAATAATTGGGCATCATTTAACTTAATATAATGCAATCACAAAACAATTCTGCAGAAATTAGATTTGTTTTAAACATAGCCGGAGTTTTGTAACGCTGATCTGACACTATTGTGACACTTCTATAACAGAAATATTTATTTGAAGAAAAAAAAAATTAAAATCAGTACCACAACCATCTTAAGACAGTGAGCTTTACCTGAGTTGATTGACCAGTGAGGTATGGCTCAAAGTCATTGTCGTGGACAGTCTCCTTCTGATGCAGCGAACCATTTTGCACTGCAACAAAACATCATCTAGATTAATTTACATTTCAATATACATGTTTGGTTTTTTGAGAACATAGATTTGCTATCTATGTTCTCAAAAAAATTGTTGTTTTGTCTATAAAGTTGTGTTGAGTTTTAAATATTTGACCTAAACTTAAATTATTATGTTGTAATGTTAGGTATAATAGCATATTTTATTTGGTCAGCTCCATCACAGCACACATAGTGCACCGATATCAAGATTTATTGATACTCATCAATCAAATCATATAGTAAATACACAAATGTAGTATAAGAATCTGTCTGTCACTCTTGTATGTGTATGGGTTCTTCCAAAAAAAAGAAAGAAAAAGAAACACTGAGCCATGTCAAGCCAAGCCTATCCTAGAGGTGAATCAGTGTGGCCTGCTGCCAGGGAGGTGAAGCGTAAGTCAAGACCCGCCTGTCACTGCACCTCCTCCACCAAATGCAGTAAATCACAGATGACTTGATCATAAAAAAATACAATTACCAGGCAATAACAATACCAACCATTAACATAAGGGAGAAACCAACAACAACGCATTACCAGTGAATTATGCACTGCTGAGGCAAGTGTGCATTTAGGAAAGCGATAGACTAGAACTCCCTCCTAATAATCTTGACTGCAGATTTATGTTGAGATATTATACCTGTAGGGATTTAACAAAGCTCTTAAACTTTACAGTTCATCCTATCACTCATTTATGGTCATGAGAACTCTTTACAAGTTAACTGACCAATTTTACTAATGGAGGAGCAGGAAGTAAACTATCCACAGTGCACAAACCAATGTGCACATTTTTACAGATAAGGATTGAGATAGAACCAGTGTGCTCTTTGGAATATTCACAGAAAAAGGATGGACAGAAGCTGGGTGAATTGTGCTGCAACTGCAAGTGAAATTTCTATTAGATATAGAGATGACAATTATCTTCTTTTTTGTGAAACAGCACATTACAAACTAGTAACAACTTTGCAGACTTTGCAGGTTGAGTAAATACTAAAAAGGCAGATTTGGATGTGGATAACCTTAGGAATCAGTATGTAACTGCCAACATATTAGAGACTGCATCAACAAACAGCATGTAAGCATCATGGAAATCTTCCTCTCATCATGGATACTGTTAGCAAGGTTAAAGGAATAAAGTATTTTCTCAACAAGCCGCTCACCCTTTTAAAGACCTGGTAGATGTTGTCCTTCAGTGTGTCTCACAGTATGCCATCACTCAATTATTAAACCCCTGACCTTGATATTGTTGGAGTTATATTATGTTATGCAGCACATACAGCCAGTCAAGTTAGATAAGGAAAAGATATATTCCCTCCAATTGTGACTCAACAGATAATAGCAAATTTACATGTCATTTCAAAGGGATTATTTTGTACCTCACTGCCAAAACCCACAACAGTATATTCAATTGTGTTGCCTGGCAGTTATGCATATCAGAAACAAAATCAGACTCCATGAAAGGCTGCTTTATGTTATGCTGATTTAGTCCGAGAGGACATGCCCAGATAAAACAGATAAAAGTTAAATAAATTCACTTCTCTGTCATACCACAACTCACCTTTAGATGCTTGTCCCTTTGATCTCTGCATCCATGTTGGATCATAAAAAAAAGAGAGAAGACATAATTATTTTCAGTTGAACTGAGATTTCACACAGGTTGGGACTGAGTGCAGCCTCTGGTATTTGCCACAATGTATTTGCCTAGAAATAGAACATTAAGACTACTTCCTGAAGAGAGACAATGCAAAACATTAACCGAACAGTATGCTAAAGTGAAATATGTAGATATGTCAAGCTTGCTACAATACTTAACATGATTTAATAGGTGTGTAGCTTAAGTTTGTTAATCAACCAGTCAGCTAACGTTAGCGTTAAAATCACACACAACTTCGCTAGCTAATGTTACTAGCCCTCTTAAAATGGCTTTATAAACGCCAACAGCGTTGCATGCAGCCTGTAAATTAGTTTGCCAAAACAGTGCAAATACATTTGGGTAATCCTAAATACAATTGTGTTTTTACCACTTTCAATAAAAAGTTACTGAATAAGTTACGTTAGCTGGAAATCGGTTTAATTCTTTTAACGTTAGCTTTAGGTAGCACGTATTTTGCCATAGATAGGGAGTTTTTTTCTGCCAACTTACGTTGGTGGTACAAAAATATAGTCTCAGTTAAAGATTTGTTTGACAACTGTTTTCATGCTAACATAAGTGTCATCTTTCTTAAACGCCAATTAAAAACATTTAATCGTTTAACGGAATGTAGCTAACTTGCTAGCTATGTACACCGGCCAACAGTAGTGGCTAGCTAGCACTTCCGAGGAATAGCCGTAGCCCAGTAAGTTAGCAGGTAGCTAGCTTGAAAGCTCTCTCTCTATACAAGCGAGATACATCGTTCTTCCTACCTGAGGGTCAATGCTTGTGGCAGACATAATTCATTAAGCAAATCCCTGGATTCTCACAGAGCCTGAGCTTGTGACTGGATTTCAAGCCCCGTGATTTAAAAGCAAGTTCACAGCTCAGTTACAGTTAGCTTTGTGGCTAGTTGTGCCGCTTTAGCGTGTGGCTAGTAGTTGTAGCGCAGGCTCAGCTGTATATTTTCCGCTGTGTGCACGTATCCCAACTTCCACAGTTCAAGTCTGTCGCCTCGGATACTGTGTCCGAAAAGCAGTCAGGTCCTGGTACAGGTGTTCAAGTTAGCGTTACGTGTCGCCGAGTGGACCTTTCGGAGCTTGAATATTTCTGCGCTGGGTCGCCTTTTACTTTGTCTTTATTATTCCAGAGAGAGAGAGCCCTCCTCAGTTACGTTAAAGCCCCGTACACTTCCCCAATGGCTGCTCCATCCGGGCTTTGAGTCGCCGCTGCAGTTCACGTCGTTCCCCGCGGGGTGGCAAAACTTCCAAGCATCCTTTCTATTAGAAAAAAGTAGGAACTGTATATCACATATATATGATTTAGATAATACAGAAATAATGAAAATGAATCCCACGCATACGCAGTGATAGTGGTTAAAAATATTAGTCCTGTTTTTACTGACATTGGTGCTATTCTTATAAAATCTCTGTGGGTGTAAACAACGCCAGGGGTGCTATCAGCAGACTGTGGTTTTTCTGCAGGGCCCCTTCAGACCTGATACAGTTCAGCCCAGCGCAGTGCTCATGTGAGACAGGAATCTAAAAACGACACAAGCTAGAAAAGGGCTGCAGTAAAACTTAAAGTCTACGGTATCAGTCAGTAAGAAACAGTCAGGCTCTTCTTTTCTTTATTTTCTTTTTTTTACCCCCCCTTTGATAGACAGTAACATAGATAAAAAATCTATGCCACTTTGTATGGTATTGGAAATCTTGCTGTGTGTAGTCAGGGTGTGAAATCCACAGCTCCATGCACGTAAGACATAGCTGATTAAATGTATATCTGCATAATAACGCAATTTCTGCATGACCAGGAGTTTGCCATTAACTGGTTCAGTTCTTCGCCTGCAATGTATTACAGAAGTTATTAGACCCTTTCACCACCAGGAGGCAGCAAAGATGCGCCCACAAACATCTAAACTCTGCCAAAGGTCAAACCTGTATCCTACTGCTTATAACTGTCAATTTGGTTGTTTTTTATGTTCATTACACTGACAGAAAATAGAACAGGTAATTCCCATCTTGTGGGTAGCTTTTGTTTTGACACAAGGCTGACTATTGCAAATGTTAAGATCCTAAAATTACAAAACATTTGGATAATAATGAGACTGATTACTGTAATCAATATATGCACACATGTAATGAGTTAGGTCTTCAAAAAGCAGCAAAAAATCCTACAAACAAGGAAAAAGTATTGTAGTCCATTGAACAGCTCATTTTATGTTGTTTTATGTTAGTTAGCTCCTTCATCCTTAATATTAATCTTTAAACTTTAAGTTTAAGGTGTACAGGAAAAGCAGTGTTTTTTGTGTTGTTAATACTTTGAAAGGTCAAGTTTCCTTGCTTTTACAAGATTAAGTCTAAGGACATTTGTTGAAGTCCTTATATTCCTGTTAAATCATAGGTTGAAGTTATTTGTTTTTGACCACATTGTACATTTCAATGTGTATTTTCAATAAAAATTTTAATATCCCTTAAAATATTAGTTACTAGGCCATGGTATTCTTCTGAAATGCTTTACATGTTGTTCCCTAAGAGGTGGAGCAACATGGCATGTTCAGGCTTTCATTCATTCAAGGATCAATGAGCATACATTCTGGCATTTGGTGGCTTTTCTGGAAAGCAGTCTCCTGTAGGCTGCTGTGCAGGCCCCCACAGCTGATCATATTATTTCAGATGCTGGGCAGCACTCACCTTCAGTGCGCGCTCCACTATGGACTGCAAAAGGGATGACTGGCACAGGACAAGAAGAGAAAGGAAAACCTACATGCGACAGAATGACGGATGACAGGAGTACTACGCTGCACATCCTCGAGGAGCCTCAGATGCGAAGAGAAGGGGAAAGACTTCGAACTTTTCAGAACTGGCCAGAGGATGCACCTGTTACATCTGGAGACCTGGCCAAGGCGGGCTTCTTCTTTCTAGGCCCTGGGGATAAAGTCCAGTGTTTCTGCTGTGGGGGGATTTTAAGATGTTGGGTACACGGGGACAGCCCAGCCGCCGAGCACAAGAGGCATTTCCCCACCTGCAGTTTCATACTGGGTCGAGCTGTGGGAAATATTCCACTCCAGGCTGGATCCTCTGACTCTGTGGATGGCCAGCTGTTGAGTCAACTCCAGAGGATGACTATGGATGACCAGGGCACAGCCGGACAAGCGGTCTACCCAGAGATGGAGGCGGAGGATTCCCGGCTCACCACTTTCCACAACTGGCCCACCGAGGCCTCAGTCCAGCCAGATATTCTCGCCAGAGCAGGATTTTTTTACACAGGTATTCACTGTCTTACTATCAAGCTTAAAAACATGTATAAATCCCTACTTTAACATCTTAATATTTAGCTACATCGGAGTATATTTCAGTGAAATATTCAGCACTAACCCAGTCACTGCTAGAGCGACCTCTCTTTGTGAGAGAGGTCATGATACAATTGTCCTGCTGAGTCATGCAGTTGTGGACAGAACAACCTGGACAAAGCTGGGGCTGCTAAAGAAGTAGGGTTCCACAGCTTCAGGCAATATACAGACTGTGGGCACAGGTTCATGAAGACCAAAACAAAATAATGCAATGAACAGGGTTCCTACGGGGGCTGGAAACCCCTGAAAACCCTGGAATTTTAATGTGTTCTTGAATGATGCTTGGATATTTTGGATAAAGTGATTGAGTTTATATAGGACACCATGTCTATTTCCAAACAGGTGATATTTAGATGACTATAAATATTGTATATACTGTACATATTCATGTTATATACCGTAGCTTTGAGGTGCTGGAAAAGCTTGAAATTGCACCTTGAAAATGTTTGGAAAGTGCTTGAATTGGACAGTGTAGGAAAACTAATAAAGTGGGTAATGCTTTTATGAGGCTACTAGTGTTCATTTTGTTGAAACTGTGTCAGACAGGGTTTGACTCACCTTTAAGCTACTCCTTAAAAGGTTTCAGTTTGCGCATGATATTGATTCCTTCTGCAATTTGGCAAATATAGCCATTCAAAAATAAATAAACAAGGCAAAATGAGTGTAAAAAAGGCTGTAAAATCTCACAGAATAGACCGTGCTCACAGTGGTGCCGTTAATCTTTACAGGTCACAGTGACAACGTCAAATGCTTCTACTGTGATGGCGGGCTGAGGAACTGGGAGCCCGGAGACGACCCGTGGCAGGAACATGCCAAATGGTTTCCACGGTAACAGCAGGGCTCGTCACAAGGCAGATATAAAGACATCAGTTGAATATATAATTTGGGTTTTTTTTTGTCTCTATGTGTATTTAAATTGTGACACTCTTGTTTTGTGTTCTGTATTTATGCTTTAGTAGATTATAAAAGAGCATCTTATACATTTTTCAGATGTGAGTTTTTAATCCAGGCGAGGGGGCAGGAGTACATCAGCAACATACAGGATGCTCATTTCCATCTGGGTGAGACTGTGGTGAGAGCCTTTATCCCTCTTATCTGCTCAGAATAAAGTCTGTTTGGTGTACAGCAGGCCTCAAAATCACACCATCACAGTTTGCTGCTTAAAATCATTCATCACCACCACTGTGAATTCTCAATATTACTACTTTTTATAGGGTGGATCACAGACCCCCACAGGCAGAGATATCGGATCCAGAAACGGTAAGTCCAATAATATTGTACTCAGCCAGTGGGTGATGAGTGTGTGCCAAGAAAAAACCTTTATTCCTACCAAATAGATCTGGAAAACAACACAGCAGCATGCTTGGACGCCAATAATTATCTTTGTGTCAAGAAGAATCAAAGTGTCAACATCCACTCTTGCTTGTTCACACACATTGGGAGCTACATTGCATGTTGTGCAAATAAGAAAAATCAAAGGCTGCAAGCAGCTGATTCAATTAGATGAACCTGGTGTGAACGACTTGCACAAAGCACACCTCGCACCGCAGCACTACTTAAAATCTCAAATTAGACTGAGTAGACTCTCTGTGGGAGAAAGCAGGTCCATTACTTTTCTTTGGGAAGCTGCTGCTGATGTAATAACCGCTCGTTGAATTACCTGAGCTAATGTTTGCGTTAAGATTGCGGTAATTAGGTAGTGCTATGGAGACTATTTGTTGCCCATGGTTGCAGCCCAGTACAATTATTCTGTACAATGAAGGAATAACAATCACAATCTCAGCAGACGTATGCAAGAAGTCTGCGGTTTGAATATGTTGATATACTGACACTTATCATATAACTTCCTTATACTTGTTGTAACATCACATGCACATGTAGATCATTTCCTTTTATCTGTGGCTGGTCACTGGTCTGTTCTTCCTCACTTCCTCCCTCTCTCATCTCCCAGATATGGTCGGAGGTCTGGCAGCTTCCTCGGCCATGCTCTCTCCTGTGGTGCAGAATGTGCTGCAGATGGGGTTTGAAGCCGGCCTGGTGGAGAGTCTGGTCCAGACCAAGTACCTTCTGACAGGTCAGCACTACACTTCTGTATCTGACCTGGTCACTGACGTACTGCAGGCAGAGCAGGAGGACAGACAGAGGGGGCCACAGAGCAGAGGTAACAGCCAGTGGTAGAAAGTAACAAGTACATTTCTGTGCTACTTCAGCTTTACTTGAGTATTTTCATTTTCTGCTCTACTAATTTTCTTTTTGCTCAACTAAATTTACCAGCCATAGATAACTATTTGTATACTTATTTATATACTTACATAGGCTTATTTAGTAATTTTACATTGTACTATTGGTGCTTTTACTCAAGTAAAGGATGTGAATACTTTTTCCACCACTGGTAGCAGCCACGCAGAGTTATGAATGGTTAGCATGCTGAAACACTGTCATTTTCCACAATAGACTCTTCAAATACACAATTTAACATGAGCTGTAATCC
The DNA here is from genome assembly GCA_903364295.1 of Serranus cabrilla. Lineage (NCBI taxonomy): Eukaryota > Metazoa > Chordata > Actinopteri > Perciformes > Serranidae > Serranus > Serranus cabrilla. Next base: position 277,318 of record CAFUXE010000363.1, read on the forward strand.
TATTGTAAATGTTACAATGGATGTCCAATATTTTTCACTGTCTTTTTTATGTTTGTGTCGTTCAGACCCAGAGAGGCAAGGCTCCGGTGCTGGAAATGTACGGACACAAACTCCCATCAGAGAGAAAGGTCAGAGGTCAACACCTATAGGATTTACAGAGAAAGAAACACTTTCTATAATTAATAAAAAAAAGAATAGGTGCATACTGCCACCTACAACATTAGAGTATGTAGATGCTTGTAAAGCCAGTGAAAGAAAGCTGACTTTGTATTATCACCTGATAATTTATTGGCATAATTGATATTATGAATTTCCAATTATCAGCCTGATGTATCCCTAAATACAACCACGGAGTTGCTGACATATGCGTGCCGTGTGTGCTCCTCTGATTTCCTGTTTGTCCCACAGTGAAGGACCCCAGCCCAGAGGAGCTGCTGAGGCAGCTGCAGGAGGAGAGGACCTGTAAGGTGTGCATGGACAAACTGGTGTCCATCGTCTTCATCCCCTGTGGTCATCTGGTGGTGTGTGGTGATTGTGCTGCCAGCCTGCGTCACTGCCCCATCTGCAGAGCCGTCATTAGAGGCAGTGTTCGTGCTTTCATGTCCTGAGGCTGTAGTGAGAAGCCACTGTCATACAGGTGTTGCATGAGTGGCCTTCTGTTTTCCTCTGTACTCATTTTGCCTTGTACTGATGAAAATAAAGATGACTGCTGGTTGCTTGTCAGAGTTTACAAATCATTTTCTATAATAAACATTTCAAGCTGTTCAAAATGTGTCTTGTTTTTCAGAGAGTGCACCTCACAGAGACATTTTTTACACACAAGGCACCGACCGAATGACGCACAATATTAAAAGAGCACATTCTTTTATTAACAAACACCTATTTACATGAACACAAAGCACAGTTCTGGATAAATAGGATTACACAATCAGGTCACATGGGTTTGAGGCAACACAGGACACAAAATAGAAGAGAGAGATACAAAAAAAAGACCTTTTCCACTTTCTATACAAAGAAAAAGAATTATCTACAAACAGGTGGAATCTTTTTCAGTGGAGACTAGCACATACACACACAACCGTAACAGGTTTTTCAACTAATTCCAGTCACCGGGGGTTTAGGAAGAGGCTGTATTGCACTGAGAGGAAGACTAGTTTTTACATAGTAGCATTTACTAGTAATACTGATTATGTTACAATATGAGGTGCTTTGTGTTTTTACTAACGCACACACCAGTTAGCCTACCAGGGGTGTGTAAACTTTAAATCAAAAAGACAAAAAGACATATAAAGTATTGCATCTTGCCAATAGAGGTGACCAAGCAAATTAAAAATAGGTCACTCTCATTATTCTCAAATTAGCCTGTAGAAGTGGTCAGATGATTTTTTTATTTTAGAATCATACGTTTGTTAACTTTTTAACTGGCAGTGAAGAACATCTAATATCGCAGACACGCAGCAGGATATTTTTAGGTGCCGACAATAAAAAGGACTGGGAACAGAATGAACTTCTTTGTTCACAACCCTTTTGATTCCCAAAAAAGCAGATAATTTCAAACTTTTCACCAAGAAATATTGCAATCAGACGAATATCTTACTGGAAATGATTTGCATTGAAATGTAGATTGCAAAATAAAAATACAAATCTTGACCTAAAAAAGAAAAGAGTGTAACACTGAAACAACCAGGACAAAGCCACAACTCATCCTACATGACAATTATTCAGCAGCAACATAATATATCGTGATGTTTTGTTTTCTGCAGACAAAAAATAGCTTTAAGACGAATGTGTTGATTTATGGACCCTGTAGCAGAAACTGAGCAGCCTTGAAAGTCGCACATGAACACTTTGAACACCAGAGAGCAGTAGTGATTCACACAACCAGTAAGGCAACAGGGGATCTGTAGACATTAGTTCTGAAAGATCTCACATTAATAACAACAAAGTGCTACCAATTAGTAGAGGAGCTATGACCCATGTTTGTGCACTTGTCTAAATAAAAATGTGTTATGTTGCTGGGTCAGAATAAATCAATCAATCTGAGTAAGAAACTACTCAGCACAAGTTTTCAGTTACTGTTTAACCAGCTCATATACAGCCAGTCGAAGACATCAGTTTTGTCATTTCTTTATATGTTATACACATAATTACAATACAAACCCTGTAAAAAACATGCTATAAAACAACCACGACTGAGACTATCACCACTGAGAATCTACACTGTTGAGTTGACAGGCGACAACGTTCGGGTTCACTCAGATATGGGCCACGCTACATCTACACGGAAGACCCTACCGGTACAACTCAACGCTGTTGTTTGCAATATGAATATTAAAACTATTTTGACTGTTTTCTTGAAGTTAAAAATATGCTGTGTAACCTTCGCTTGAGTGTGTCAGCAGCTCGATGTGTCAGTAGTTAGAAGAGAAGTAAAAACAAAGCTTCTAACGCGAGACACTTCAGAAATACTGACTTGGATGTTGGTGAAAAATAGTGACAACAATAAGACTCCAGAAATAAAAGTAAGACTCACATGCCGTTTCTAGTGTTTGAACACTTCTTACACGCTAACGCTCTTTTGCATTCTTGATAATTCGCATTTCAAACTCGAAATCCAAAATCCACACTCCTGTTTCATTATTTACATTTTCTATTTTTGACGGATGCCCCTGTAGGTTTGGTGCTTTTGTTCCCTCCCCTCCCTCTACCTCTCCACTCCCATGCCTCTTCCTGCTTTGCTCGTGTATTTATGCACACAGATCCTGGCCTAAAGTAAACAGGCAGCACACAATAGCTCATTCCATGGGCTCCACTGTAATTCAGCCCTCCGGCCAAGATCTGAGCCAAACCAGCAATAACATGCTAAATCACTGAGTCCTCTAAGACACAGCACCACAGACTGGGAATGCTGGACAGTCCCTGATTACATACACAATGTATTTATATGCTGTACATGTTCTATACAGTCGTGTTCTTCAGGAGTATTACACCATTATGGGCAGGTCACAGCAATGGGACCTCGGCAGAGAATTCAACACAAAGAAAATGATTGATACGTCCCAAAACACACAATATGAGGCTTTGTTTGCACTGTAATCCCCCTTTTCCCGGAACCCGTCCTCCCTCCCTGGAAAACAATGGACCCTAACTGAGAAGTGTTGGCTTTTCTGGGCAGTACACCAGTAAATGACATGTTTAAAGTACTGAAATCAAGAAGGGGAGGAATGTCTGGCGTGCCCCAGAGAACTGGGATGTTTGTGTCACAACAGCCATTTTGTCTCTGTGGGAATTTGCTGTGTCACCTCCCCGCTGGACGCTCTCTTATTTACGTAGACCTGCAGAGAACAGAAACATGGGAAGAAAGAGAGTTAGTGGCTGTCGGGCAACTCTCACACAGACACATTTATCTACAGACACACACACACACACCCCTGGATGAATTTCTCCTGGATATAACTCCCAGCAGATTGTGGGAGACGAAAACTTCCTCCCATTAGAGACGGAGCTGATTAAACTGTCAAGAAGCTAATAAAATATTCATTTCATGTTGGCGGAGAATTATTACATGACTTCCCAGACTTATTGTTATTAAGTCCTCTGCACAACTTAATTGATTAATCCAATTTTAGACAGATTTTTTGTGTGTTTTTCTCCATGTGCTTCTATCAGCACCTGCCTGCGGCGCGGACACACACACTTGTAATACACACATGCACACAACTTTGTCATGAAAGCCCTTGATATTCCCTACAGCCTTCTGACAGGATGCAGCATGTTTCAGAGAGGTGTTTACTCCCCAGACATGACTCAAGGCTCCAGATACTGAGCAAGAAATCGTCTGCACAATCACTACCAGCCAGTCTTGTTTTGCACCCGCCTGAAAGCTGATCAAATACTAAAAAAGCTCTGAAACAAGCCAGTAAGTAGGCCTTGAGTTGAGATTACTTGTTCCGATTAATGAAGAGTTTTAGGGAAAATCAGGGGATGTAACCTTGAAGAGCTTCAAGCCAAACTGTATGTGCCCACAAAAAGCAATAGATAATGTGGATAATTACATTCACCTGTTCTTTAGGGTGGGAACTGATTAGATTTTCAGACACCTAAGCCATTATCGATTCTGCTTATTGGGCTAGTCCTTCATTGATTTCCTTATTGATTTATGATCAGTTCTCTGTGTGGAAAAAAAAGGCCCTTAGAGTGTCAACAGCTGTTTTATGATCTCTGAGACTGAACACAGAGAGAATTTTTGTACGGTACTTATTTTCATTAAGTTTCTTTTCAGTCGAGTAAAAAAACTAGTAGAAAGATGTATCAGTGTATTTTTACTGTTTCCGCACTTTTGACATTTTACAGACATTAAAAGCAGCAATGTGGTCGGATTGTTCATGAAATGAAGCTACGCTTCAGACTGTATTTTCCTCTCCACCATGATTCTCCACTTGTTGCAATCATCCAGCAGCATAGAAGAGATGAGTCTGACACGATTGTTTTGCAATAAGAAGCTGTCAGAAAAACACGCTGGTATTGATAAAAAGAACTGAAAAGCTTGTATGATTGGGCAATTTGTTTTCGGTTCTCAACTTGATTCCCATCCCTACTGTTCATTTTAAAATGCAAAGAGATATAAACACATATGGTGGCATGACACATCCATACTTACAGGTACATGGGCTTTAAGAGGAGGTGAGATGGTTTCTCATTGACATGGTAGAGTGGGAATGGGTCAAATCCACCAATAAAATCAACTGAAAACAAAGGATTAAACACATAAATTATGGAGTAAATCATAAGACAGACAACAACAGAATAAGACACTGAAGTAAATAAAAAGAATTAAAAAAAATTATAAAAACACACAGATGAATGTGAAAGAAATGGAAACTAAAAACACAATAGGAACAGATGTAATGTTGAGAGGTGGCAGCTTGCCAGGAACAGTACAGCCTTTTTTTTTAGTTTTAACAAATAAAAGTCCAGAAAAAAACTTTTTTTATCTGTGTATCTGCCCGAGGCTAAAGGCAAAGCTCGGGAACAGGTGAAAGCTGGCCAGCTGTCAAAATAGCCAAAGCCTTTTTTTTATCGCTCAGAAACAGAGGTGACCTTCAGCCACCGACCGAAGGCTCAACCCTTTCTGTTTATTTTCTCACATAAGAGTTCAGACTCTCGGCGGTGTGCAGATGAGCAAACCAGTGTTATGTTGCTGGTGAAAGAGAGAGGGACATGCTGGTAACCAAAGTGCTGTGTATTTTTGCACAGATGCAGAAAGATATTCTTGAGATGAAGGGAATGGCTTGCGGCTCCAGAGGGGACATAAAGGCAGAGAGGGGGGGAGAGAGAAAGGAGGACGGGGCATGTCACGCTTGTCAGTCTGACTGACGGGGGGGCCAAAGAGATTAGGTTGGAGGAGCGCATGTAAAAGAGGCCAGCATGTCCAGGAGCTGTGAACACCATGAGGGGAGGAAAAGGAGAAACTGAGATTGAATCTGAGTCAGTGGAAAAAGACACCAAACAGATCCCAGTTCAAGAGGAAAACAAAAAAAATGGGCAGATCTGTTACTTTCTGGGAACCAACAGCTGTGGGGAAAAACAGACACAGGCCAGCCATGGAAACTACTGTAAGGCCAAATCAGTTGTATCCTGATAAGAGACGGCAGGGTGGTCTGCTGAATACTGATAGGTAGGCAGGATGAGAGCAGAGAGCCACAGGCGGCGATGGGGGGGCTGTCCCTTTCCTTTGACCCTGCCCTGGTTTCCTGGGATTCTCCATTTCATCTGTACACGAGATACCAAACCACACTCACCCCACCCACACAGACAGACAAACACACACAGAGCTGCTTCCCCGGCTCTTTTCTGTACCACTGATTTTCTCATTATAAGCAGGTGGGGACTCATTCCCTGCCA